>CM039599.1:23112598-23161551 GCA_022457205.1 Saccharum spontaneum | reverse complement strand
CGGCAAATTCCTTTACCTTCACTTTCTTATCATACCACCTGGCTACTCTCTTCTTGTTTTCCTCGATGTTAATTAAAGCTTTTAACCGATGACCTGCCACGTCCTCCAACTCATCTTTCATAAGGATATCATAATCATCGGCTGTCAGTTGATCCTGAAAACGCATCCGTCTAGATCCAATCTTAATCTCCCAAGGTAATACTGCATCGTGCCCATACACCAATTGATAAGGCGACACCTTGGTTGCACCATGACATGCCATCCGATATGACCACAAAGCTTCATTTAATATTGTATGCCACTTTTTAGGATATTCTCTGATCTTGCGTTTAATAAGTTTGATAATCCCCTTATTAGATGCTTCAGCTTGGCCATTTGCTTGGGCATAATATGGTGAAGAATTCAAAACTTTAATTCCCATACTCAAAGCAAATTCATCGAATTCACCTGATGTAAACATAGTACCCTGATCGGTAGTGATAGTTTGAGGGATACCAAATCGGTAAACAATATGCTCCTTCACAAAATCAACCATGTTAGCCGATGTCACCTTTTTCAAAGGAATTGCTTCAACCCACTTTGTGAAATAATCGGTAGCAACCAGAATAAATTTATGCCCTTTACTCGATGGTGGATAAATTTGACCGATGAGATCAATAGCCCAACCCCTAAACGGCCATGGTTTAATTATAGGATTCATAGCCGATGCGGGTGCTCTTTGAATATTACCAAACTTTTGACATTCCTGACATCCTTTAAAATATTTAAACCAATCTTCAAGAATAGCTGGCCAATAATATCCATTTCTTCTGATCATCCACTTCATCTTGAATGCTGACTGATGAGCCCCACATACTCCTTCATGAATTTCACTCATCAGGCTTTTTGATTCCTCTATGCTAACACACCTGAGTAAAACTCCATCTATGGTACGATAATATAATTCATCATCGAGGAGTACATACTTTGTCGCTTGGAATCTTACACGTCTCTCAACCTTTTTAGATGGATTCTTTAAATAATCAATGATTTCCTTTCTCCAATCATCGGCATCAACCACCAATGTCAATGCTTCTGGAACAGGTTGATATCCTGAAGCATGCTGAGCCAATCGGTTAGCCTCTTCATTATGCATCCGGGAAACATGCTCCAGATGAAAACTCCTAAACCCTTTTAACAATTCCAAACATTTCTCATGATATGAAATCAGGATTTCACTTCGACATTCATAAATCCCAATCAATTGATTTATAACTAGCATAGAATCACCAAAGACTTCAACAGCATCAGCCTGTATTTCTTTAAGCAACTCCAACCCTTTTATCAATGCTTGGTATTCAGCTTGATTGTTTGTTGATGTGGCAACGATCGGCAATGAGAATTCATACTTCTTCCCTTGAGGAGAAATCAACACGATGCCGATGTCTGCCCCTTCATTACAAGTGGATCCATCAAAGAACAATGTCCATGGAGCAACTTCCAAAGAATCTACTGTATTGCAATGTTGAGTAACAAAATCGGCCATAACTTGTCCTTTAACTGCCTTAGCCGATTCATAACGTAAGTCAAATTCTGATAACGCTAAAATCCATTTACCAATCCTACCATTTAATATCGGCATAGATAGCATATATTTGACTACATCATCTTTGCATACAACAGTACATTCAGCCGATAGTAAATAATGCCTTAACTTACTACAGGAGAAATATAGACATAAGCATAATTTCTCAATAGCCGAATACCTGGTTTCAGCATCTATTAATCGTCTGCTCAAATAATAGATAACACGCTCTTTTCCTTCAAATTCTTGAATAAGAGCTGAACCGATAACAGTATCTTCAGTTGATAAATATAATCTGAAAGGTTTTCCATGCTGGGGTGGAACTAACACTGGAGGATTTGTTAAATAACTCTTGATCTGATCTAGAGCCAACTGCTGTTCAGACTCCCATTTAAACTCCTGATCAGCTTTCAATTTTAATAACGGACTGAAAGCCTTGATCTTACCTGACAGATTAGATATAAACCTTCTGATGAAATTAATCTTACCGATCAAAGATTGCAACTCAGTCTTATCGGCAGGAGCAACCACCTTGTTGATTGCCTCAATAGATTTCCTACTAATTTCAATGCCCCTCTGATGCACCATAAAACCCAAGAATTGGCCTGCCGATACACCAAATGCACATTTATTGGGATTCATTTTTAATCCATGTTTTCTTGTGCACTCCAATATCTTTCGCAGATCGGTTAGATGCTTTGTGATGTCTCCAGACTTAATCACTATATCATCAATGTAGATTTCCACCAATGTGCCGATATATTCATGGAAAATAAAGTTCATAGCTCTCTGGTAAGTAGCACCGGCATTTTTCAAACCAAACGTCATAACTATCCATTCAAATAATCCCACATGACCTGGACATCTAAAAGCAGTTTTGGAAATATCTTCCTCAGCCATGAATATTTGGTTATAACCCGCATTTCCATCCATGAAACTAATAATCTGATGCCCTGCTGCAGCATCAATCAACAAATCGGCAATCGGCATTGGATAACCATCCATCGGTGTGGCCTTATTAAGATTCCTGAAATCAATACAAATACGGAGTTTTCCATTTTTCTTATATACAGGAACCACATTAGAAATCCACTCTGCATACCGGCACTGCCGAATAAACTTTGCCTCAATTAACTTGGTTATTTCGGCCTTAATATCAGGGAGTATATTAGGATTGCATCGGCGAGCCGGCTGTTGATGTGGCCGAAATCCAGATTTAATCGGCAACCGATGTTCAACTATAGATCGGTCTAATCCAGGCATTTCAGTATAATCCCAAGCAAAACAATCTTTATATTCCTTTAACAAATCAACTAATTGATGTTTACACTTGGAATCTAATTTAGAGCTAATAAAAGTGGGCCTTGGCCTATCGCCTTCACCAATATCTACTTCTATTAAATCATCTGCCGATGTAAATCCTTGCCCTAATTTTCCATCATCGGCAAATCTATCCATTAAAACTCTTCTTCAGAACCGACTGCTTGGATCGGTAGAATTTCATAATCAGCAACCTTGAGGAACTCTTTTTCCCAAGCTTCTCCCGATATGCACCTGGTTCGTTCATAAGTATCTGATTCTGCCGATGCAATGATATAAGAAGAATCTCCAGGAACAACTTCAATCTTATCTCCGATCCATTGTACCAAACATTGATGCATTGTAGAAGGAACACAACAATTAGCATGAATCCAATCCCTTCCCAGAAGTAAATTATATGCACCCTTGCCATTAATAACAAAGAAAGTTGTCGGCAAAGTTTTACTACCGATGGTCAACTCAACACATACTGCTCCTTTAGCTGGTGACACATTGCCTTCAAAATCCTTTAGCATCATATCGGTTTTAGTTAAGTCTTGATCTCCCTTACCAAGCTTCCGATACATCACATAAGGCATAATATTAATTGCAGCTCCTCCATCAATAAGTATCTTAGATACGGGCTGCCCATCAACTCTGCCTTTTACAAACAAAGCCTTGAGGTGTTGTCTTTCATCATCAGCTGGCTTCTCAAAAACAGCCATCATTGGATCTAACATTAATTGAGCTATCTGATCAGAGGAAACAGCCTCTTCTTCATTGTCAGACAAAGCCAAAAATTCCATCGGCAACATAAATACCATATTGATATCTGCCGATGGACCTTTATCCTTGTGCTTTATCTGCCACTGCTGGTTACCAGATTTCTCATTGGAGGAACTTTCTTCTTGATATAAATCTTTCTGACGATCCCGCTGCATTTTTCTCTTTTGTGTCTTTGTCAAACCCTCTGGACACCATTGAGGAAGCTTAGTTCTCCAAACTGGCTGATAAATTCTAGTTGTCTCCACACGACGTATATTAGGGTCCCTGTAGAATATTTCTTCATCAGGGACTCTTGCATTTGCCATCTCTTCGAGTTCCTCTTGATTCCTTGGAAAATATGCAACACGTTTACCAAGCCTTTCATGCACACTAAGCCTGCCCCCCAGCCGATCATGTACTGATGCTCTCCTTCTGATCGGCTCATTAATGGGCAAAGCTTGATTACCAGATTGAAATCGTCTTGCAGGATAATTAACTCCATAATAGCCATTACACTCCGAACAATTTTCAACAGTAGGTAACTTAATACCTTCTTCCCAACAATGAATAAAAAATGGACAATTCCAATGATCCTTATGCCGATTCCACTCTTCTTGACGCCTTTCCTCTTGTTGTCGTCTATACCGGTCCCTTCGCTGATGCCATCCTTCGTGTTGTCTTTGATGGGTAATTACGATGCCAGATCGAGGAGGCCTCCCAGAACCGCTACCCTCTGTTAATAGCCCCTTTCCTTTTGCATCATCGGTAGTTATCCGATGTTGGGGATCTACTGATGCATTCTTTTCAGCAGCTTCCGACGTCAACACCTTAACTTTTCCTTCAGCGTCCAACATATTTGTTGGAAAAGGATGTTGATCAATTTTCATTGGCTTTTGAATCTTGGAATTGCCAAATTTTATCCTGCCAGACTCAATAGCTAACTGTAATTGCTGCCTAAACACCTTGCAATCATTGGTACTATGTGAAGTTGCATTGTGCCACTTGCAATACAGCATATGCTTCAACTCTTCTGCTGATGGGATCACATGATTGGGTGATAATTTAATCTGACCCTCCTGAAGCAAAAGATCAAATATTTTATCGGCTTTGGTGACATCAAAAGTAAACTTTTCTGGCTCTTTGTGACCAAAGGGACAAGATATCGGCTTCTTATTCTTAACCCACTCTGCCAAACCGATAACTGGTTCATTATCTGAATCAGAATCTTCCGCTTCTTCAACAAATGAAATTTTCTTGTTCCAATTTCTCTTAGGTTCAAAAACTCTAGTATCTTGATCAGAAATCCTTTGTACTAAATGACTGAGGCTTTCGAACTCCTGAGAAGCATATCTGTCCTTTAGGTGTGGCAATAATCCCTGAAAGGCTAAATCGGCAAGCTGTCGATCATCCAATACCAGACTGTAACATTTATTCTTTACATCTCGTAGCCTTTGCACGAAGCCTTCTACCGATTCATCATTGCGCTGTTTCATCTTTACCAAATCGGTAAGCTTCTTTTCATGAATTCCAGCAAAGAAGTACTTATGAAATTGCTTTTCCAGATCAGCCCAAGTGATAATAGAATTTGGTGGTAGTGAAATAAACCACGTAAATGCTGATCCAGATAGAGATGACGAGAAAAGACGAACTCTCAATTCATCTCTACAAGCTGCCTCTCCGCATTGAATAATAAAACGATTAACATGCTCCATGGTTGATGTGTCGTCTTGCCCAGAGAATTTAGTAAAATCTGGCACTTTGTAACGATTTGGGAGAGGAATTAAATCATATGCTGGAGGATACGGAGTCCGATAAGAATAAGTATTAACCTTGGGCTTAATCCCAAATTGATCTCTCATAATTTCTGCTATCTTATCGGCCCAAAAAACGTCGACATCTTGCTGACGATTTGGTTGAATCTCTACTGGAGGCATCTGTTGATATCCTTCTGCATACCTTTGTTGCCCACGATCTCCAGCAATTGGCATATTTGCTACTAACTGTGGTCCATTAATCTGCTGAAAAGGATTCATCGGTTGAGCTGCCAATGCTTGATTCTGAAAACCAGCATGCATGTGACCTTGATGAACTCCTGTGACCTGCTGATTTGGCTGAATTGTATGTTGAGTAGAAAACTGCCCTGACCAATTACTAGTATTCATCGGCACAGAATTTGCCGATGGCTGGTAGCTTGTTGGCATTGCTGGATAATTATATCCAACTTGAGGCATAACCTGTACTCCAGGTTGACTGATTACAGGAGCCTTCTGCTGCATCGGTAACAAACTTGCCGATGGACTTGAACCAGATGTTTGACCTAGAGACGCCTGAAAACCTCCCAGACTTGGTTGTGCAGTGGTTGTAATATATTGAGGCGCTTGGGCTATCGGCAAACCAGCCGATGCTATAGGAGTTTTTCCCGCTGCGTCAAACACATGATTGACAGTAGATGGCTCCGGAGGCATACCATATCCCCACCAATTAGCAGGAGTTTGATTACTCTATAGTACAGGACCTGATAAAGCTGATGCTGATAGATCTGTACCAAGCTGAACTCGTCCTGACAATGCTGAATCTGGACGAATCGGAGTAGACTGTGCATTAGATAATCCTGCTGATACTGGAGGAGAAGAAATCTCTATACCCGCAACGGCTGGAGGAGCCGATGGAGCAACAGCAGATGCTGCTTCTGGTTGATGATAAGCAGGCCCGACGTAATGATGTGACGCTGGCCCTTCTTTGAAAGTTCGAATCACAGCATTATGAACAGTATTGGACAGCACATTGGAGTGATTAATTAAAGCATGATTCACTGCAGAATTAACCATCTCTTGAAGTTTACCAGGATTAGGATCAAAGGTAACCTGCCGAGACAACGGCAAGTCCTGCTTCTGGATGACTTGTCCACTTTTGTTCACGCTGAATGACTTTAAGCAAAGCTGTCTATATTCTTCAATAGCCCTCTCCATAGCCTGCTTCTGATCATCCTTAAGATCTTCTTCTGTTACTGCGATGATATTCCCAGCATCTATCTCATGATTAGGCATCTTGATTAGATCTGTCCCACCGAGCGTGCCAAAAGATGTGTTGATGCAAAAGTGAACCTGCAAACACAAAGGGCTAATACCCGAAGTCGATATCCAAAGCGTGCCAGTCGATTTGACCTGTTAATCGACAAGGATGAAGATACGAGCACTTTGGTCCTGACAACAGCGATACGCCCGGAAGTCACGGCCAAGAGGTACTCACGCGGAACTCGAGGATCGACGAAAATTGCACTTAGAGCAATGCAATCCGCCGAATCGATGAGAACTCGTAAAAAAGGAAAAATATGCAGATTGACGAAGTCGCCGAAAAGTAGATGTAAATAAGAGTAAAAGCTGTTTTTTGATGTATATTGATTGATCCCTATTACATTGCCCTCCACTCTATATTTATATCCTGATCTATAGAAACATAATCGAATACGACTAGGATACTAAACTCAAATCTAAGAATATGACTTTTACACAACTCAGACTCTACTAATCGTAAACAAGGAAATCAATTCCTATTTTATTCCATGATCCACCTTAATCACGATGGTATTCTTATTGGTCTCCTTTCCACCAGCACATCCCCTTTTCCATCGGCAGCAACCCTCGATCTCCTTCCATCGGCACATTCCCTATTTCATCGGCTGCAGTCTTCACACCTTCCTTCATCGATACACTCCCTTATCGGCAACAGTCTCCAAACCTTCTTCCATCAGCATCGGCAATAACACCTTTGACTTCATCGGCAACATTCCCAATCAAATTCATACACTGCCACCGCTTAAAACAAACTTGTTCTCCTTGGCCACCAATTCACACGGCAATCTCTCCCTTGCTAATCAACCTTTCCTGATCACTTTGACACGTACTAAAAACGGTGTCAACAAGGTGCATCAAATTCATCATCACTATCACTATCATCATCATCACTTTCATTATTTTGTACCTTTCGTTCACCCTTGGCCATGAGGCATAGGTGAGTAGTGGATGATGACGGTGAAGATGGCGGTGAAGGTGGTGGTGAAGATGTCGATGAAGATGATGATGGCCTAATCACAAACGCGGCGACCTTCTCTTTCTCGTCGTCGCTTTCATCACCGGAGGACTCACATGATGACTCAATGTCGGTGAGCCAATCACCAACAATGTAAGCTTTGCCTCCCTTCTTCTTTTTGTGATATTCTTTCTTCTTGTCATCCTTCTTCTTGTATGGCTTGTTCTTCTTCTTCTCATCTTCTTCATCACTAGATTCATTTTTCTTGCCCTTGTTCTTGTTCTTGTATTTGTCTTTTGGAGGCTTAGGGAATTGATGAGCTAGATGACCAAGTTCACCACAATTGTAGCAATCCATTTCGGATATAGGCTTTCTTTTGCTACTTGTGAAGAACTTCTTCTTCTTGTCATCGAACTTGATGCCACTCTTATTAAGCTTCTTTAGCATCTTGGTGGTCTTTCTCACCATGAGAGCAAGTGATGCATCATCAATGCCATTCTCACTTGAGCTTTCATGCACGATCATGGCTTGGCTCTTCTTCTTTTTCTTGTCATGGCTAGCTTTGAAAGTCAAGTCCTTCTTGGAAGATGATGAGCCCTCTTCCGGAGTGATATGCATGTACATCTCATGAGCATTGATCTTTCCCAATACTTGTGTCGGTGTTGCGGTGGAGAGATCACTTTGGTGAAGCACCGTGACAATATGGCCATACTTCTCAACGGGAAGAACACTCAAGATCCTCCTTATAACATCCGATGGACTCATTTGAGTGAGCCCGAGAGCATTGAGATCCTCTACAAGAACATTCAAGCGAGTGTACATGTCATTAGCACTTTCCTTAGGAAGCATCTCAAACGAATTAATATTCTTCAAAGCAATATGGTAGCATTTCTCACGCTCACTCTTAGTTCCCTCATGGAGAGCACAAAGGTTTTTCCATAATTCATGAGCGTTTTTTGTATTACGCATACGATTGAAGATATCCTTGCCATGGCCCCGGTAGAGTGCATTTTTTACCTTTGCATTCCACCGGTCGTACTTCTCCTCGTCACCAACGGGGTTAGCAGGATCCTTGACTTCCGAAAGCCCTTCGGTGACAGCTCTAAGACACCCGACATCTATGGCTTTGAGGTACGCCTCCATGCGGATTTTTCAATATGGAAAATCATCTCCCTCAAAGATGGAAGGTGGTCCTTCCCCATTAGACATCTTACTCTAGACGGTAAAGCCTAATTTAGGAACAACTCGGCTCCGATACGAATTGAAAGGATCAAGATACCCAAGAGGGGGGTGAATTGGGCTTTTCTAAAATTTATTGCGAGAATTAAATCCTACTAAGCCATAATTCACCCCTAGTGCCTACAAGTGTTCCTAGTGATTCTATCGATAAAAGTTTTGCACCCTAAGTTCCAATCCTAGTCTAGCATGGCAATTCTAGGAAAGTAAACCAAGCAACAAGAGTAATACAAGAAAGTAAATTGCTTGAAAGTAAAGGGTTAGGAACACGGCGATGTTTTCCCGAGGTATCGGAGAGTCGCCACTCCCCACTAGTCCTCGTTGGAGCACCCGCGCAAGGGTGTAGCTCCCCCTTGATCCATGCGAGGATCAAGTGCTCTCTATAGGCTGATTCTTTGACACTTTGTCGCGGTGAATCGCCCACAACCACTCACAAGATGATTTGGGTCATCCACAAGCTCCGTCGGATGATCACCAAGCTCCCAATCACCACCAAGCCGTCTAGGTGATGGCGATCACCAAGAGTAACAAGTAAGAACTCTCACTTGACCACAACAAGCCTAATGAGAAGGTGGATGCACACTTGCTACTCCCTAGTCACTAATGAGGGATCTTAATCTTGGATTCTCAAATCTCAATCCTCACTAGAGCTCTTACACTTCCTTGCATATGAAAGGTGTTTCTCAGCTGAACAAATGAGCAAGAGACCTCAAATAGAGGGATAGGGGATGTATTTATACTCCCCACAGTTAATTCCAACCGTTATGTGCCAACTCAGCATTTTTCGTACTGACCGGACGCGCCGGTCGACGTGACCGGACGCGTCCGGTCGGTGGGAACGGTTGAATTGAAAACCAAATACGCTGAGTGACCGGACGCGCAGGCGAGTCCGGTCAGGCGTGACCGGACGCGTCCGGTCGCGCAAAACCCTTTCTGTACTTTGACCGGACACACGGACGAGTCCGATCGGTGATGACCGGACACGTTCGGTCAACGAAGTTCCTCTCTGGAAATGGACCAGACGCACTGTAGACGCGTCCGATCGATTTCCTAGCCACGTCCGATCACGATACTTACCCTCTCTGACTCTGGTCAACATGATCTACGCGTCCGGTCCATGGGAGGACCGCGTCCGGTCGATCATATTGAATCTGCGGTGACTGCCAGTACTGACCGGACGCGTCCGGTTAAGGCAGAGACCGCATCCGATCGAGAATAAATGGCTCAAACGACTTCGAATCGCGACGCAACTTGAACCGAGTTTCTTCCGACTGAACTTGGGGCTTCACCTGAGCTACCTAGTGCTAAGTTTGACAAGTGTGCACCACACCTAAACAAAAAGACTCACCTAGGTCAAGCTACTCGCTCATGTCCCCCTTTATAGTACGGCCAAAGGAGAAAAGCGAAGATCCTAACGACTATTCCGAACGTAACTCAACTCCTCGACGTCCGGAACTAACCGTCCTTAATCTTGACGTTAATCCTTTAAAAACCGAAACAATTTCCATCAAGGGCATGAAAACCATAGTGCCCAAAACAGTCACCATTCCCATGACCTAACTTACCAAAGTTTCTGCAAAACACACGTTAGTCATGGTAATGTTGCATTGTCATCAATTGCTGAAACCAACTCTAGGGGCCTAGATGCTTTCAATGGATTATAGGTCTAATAAAAGGTTATGGATTATACAAAAGCAAATGATAATGTTGAGTCGTCACTGTTCACATCTAGCGGCTTTGCGTAGTGCTCTTACTGCTCTAGTACAAAAAGGTGAGATTTTGGACATGAAACATTGCTGAGTCGTCACTGTTCAATCTAGTGGCTCAGCATTTTTGAGACTTGTATAAATTGTTGGATCAAGATGCAAGGACGTTATCATTCATGCCGCATCAGCGGTGACATATTTTTTGTAGGGCGCAGGTGATCATCACCGCACACTCGATCGATTCTGATCACATCACCTAATCATATAAGCATGCACCTCCGACCGAGTCAAAATAAAAAGTATACACCTGATGAAGTACTGTGTCACTGCAACTGATGTAATGGAAATAATATGGTAGAACTTGAAAGTAGCACAGAAATGCTGGTTTTTGGAGATCTGACTACTAAATCTTTGGTTGTTGACGCTCCTAATGACAAGATTAGCTTAATTACCTCTCTCTAGTTAGCTTAATTTCTGTGCTAGTTAGCATTTCTGCCCATATTACAAAGATTATATTCTTTTCCGTGCTAATTACAAAGAATATAATCTTTTCATTACAAAGCTTAATTACCAGAAAAATCAAAGCGACTTATAATTTTGAACGGAGGAAGTAATAACCTATTTGAAGCTGGCTATTTTTTTAAAAAAAAAACCTGCCACGCGTCGTTAGGCTTGCATGGAACTGAAGCGGCATCACTTTGGAGCATATCTTCACAGCATCCCGTGAATTCAAAATTCATTTGAGCATTTCTAAGAGCATCCACTAAAACAGATTAGCAAAACAGCAATACATCCCTCTCCTTGGAGAAGATGGGCATTCTGCACCGAACTTTCGATAAGAAGGTTCTGGAACAGTACATGGTGCACAATACATTAGCTGTGGAGTGTGCAGTTACCGAAAAGGAAAAGAAACCTGGAGAAATTAGACACGACATGGTGCATGACCTCATCAGATTACAAAAACAATTTGTTTCTCGGAAGGAGCCTGCCTGAATGGCACATGCCTGAATGGCACCTACCAGAAAGCCAGAAACGAACGAACATTTCAATATATACATACCAAGGACAATGAGAGCCACATATATATAACGCTGATATATTAAGAAACCAATGTTTATCTTCTTCTCAGCGGCTCCATTACTTATATTAAACTTGATGCTTCTTCTAAACAACGGGCCTTCCTTGCAACTTGCATAATAAACACTGGCTGAGCAGGGGGCCAAGGGCGGGAGGGGTGCATGAAGTGCTCTGACCCAGCCAGCACAAGCGAGGGGCTCGTGGAGGTGCGCCCGGGGAACGGGCACACCACGCACCGGCGCGTCTGCAGCGGTGGCTGCCAGGCGGCGAGCTGCGGCGGCAGGCAGGCTTGCTTCTTTGAAATGGACGGTCACGGGAGGAGCCACTTGGCAGGCAGCCGCGGCAAGCCCACGGATTCTTTTTTTATTTATTTCAAAAATGGTAGTGATGAGGATATCACTCCTTCACATACACACAATGATCCACTGCTGGACATTCAAGGTCCAATCACTAGAGCTCGCGCGTGTCAATTAAATTTAGAGGTGAGCTTGTTCCTAAGTAACTCTTTATATGATTCTGAGAATAGATTGCTACCTAATGATTATATTGTGCTTAGGTATGAAGGAGAGGTCCAGGAGACACATGGAGGAGGGCTTGGAGGCGTGGAGGACCAGCGAGGGCGCCCGGATAAAGATGGAGGACCAAACCAAATCAAGTTCGAGTCCACCTCGGAATCCAGGACCAGTCTGCCTTAAACTGGTCACCCAGGACGCATCCGGACTCCGTTTTCGATGATCCATATATTTGATAAGGAAACCAACCCAAGTGGTCCCACGTCAAAAGCTATTCGGAATCAACGGGAATCGTCGAAACAAGTCACCGTCCAGAATCTGTCAGGGCGCTGTGTCGCCGTCTTTTGGGCCGTTTGGGCCTTGTAACGTGTTGGCACTCCTCAGGGACGCGAATAGGGGTCCTTGGACGTCCCTTAGGCTATATAATAAGTAGTCGCCGCCTACATTAGGGTTGGGTTTTGCTTAGATTATTCTGTTGATAACAGTTTCGCCGCCGTCGTCGGTTTGTGAGACCCCAACTTTGTGAGATTAATCATTGATCTGCAATTTGGTTGCATTCCTTTGTGTTCTTGCTTGTGTTCTCGATTTGCAGGCAAGGACTTAGCCTTCTTGGCGAGGTCGACCGTGCAACGCCGGTCGATAACCAGAGGAGTCGTGGTGCTGCGATTGCGGGGTTCAGAGCCGAGTTGTTCGGAAGCCAGATCGAATTGTGTCGTGACTCCACCAAATCGAGAGTTATCAGAACCTTTCGGAAGATCGGGATCCCTAGTTCACATCAATTGGTATCCGGAACCGCGCTGCTTATCGAACCAACCCCGAGGAGACTAAGGAAATTCAGCGGCAAGTACAAGAGCTTTTAGACCGTGGGTACGTACGTGAAAGCCTTAGCCCTTGCGCTGTTCCTGTAATTTTGGTTCCTAAGAAAGATGGTTCTTGGCGTATGTGTGTTGATTGTAGAGCCATTAATAATATTACCATTCGATATCGTCACCCTATTCCTAGGCTTGATGACATGCTTGATGAATTATGTGGTTCTGTAATTTTCACAAAGATTGACTTGCGTAGTGGCTACCATCAAATTAGAATGAAACTTGGAGATGAATGGAAAACAGCTTTCAAAACTAAATTCGGATTGTATGAATGGTTAGTAATGCCTTTTGGGTTGACTAATGCACCTAGTACATTCATGCGCCTAATGAATGAGGTTTTAAGAGCTTTCATTGGTTGATTTGTGGTAGTTTACTTTGATGATATCTTAATTTATAGCAAGTCTTTGGATGAACATATGGATCATTTACGTGCTGTTTTTAATGCTTTACGCGAGGCACGTTTATTTGGTAACCTTGAGAAGTGCATCTTTTGCACGGATCGAGTCTCTTTTCTTGGCTATGTTGTTATTCCACAGGGAATTGAGGTGGATGAGGCAAAGATTGAAGCCATTAAGAGCTGGCCGGTTCCCCAATCCATCACACAGGTGAGGAGTTTTCTTGGTCTTGCAGGATTTTACCGCCGCTTCGTCAAGGATTTCAGCACCATTGCTGCCCCTTTACACGAGTTGACAAAGAAGGGTGTGGTGTTTCATTGGGGAAGGGCACAAGAGGCGTCCTTAGACACTTTGAAGGACAAGCTTACACACGCACCATTGCTGCAACTTCCAAATTTTGGTAAGACTTTTGAGTTAGAATGTGATGCTAGTGGAGTTGGCATTGGAGGTGTTTTGATGCAAGATGGTAAGCCCATTGCATACTTTAGCGAAAAATTGTATAGCCCTGTTTTGAATTACTCCACGTATGATAAGGAATTGTATGCTCTTGTACGTTCTTTAGAGACGTGGCGTCATTATTTGTGGCCTAAAGAGTTTGTTATTCATTCGGATCATGAATCGCTTAAGTATCTTCGTTCACAACATAATCTGAATCGTAGACATGCTAAGTGGGTTGAATTTATTGAATCTTTTCCTTATGTTTTCAAACACAAGAAAGGAAAGGATAATGTGATTGCAGATGCTTTGTCTAGGCGATACACTTTGCTGTCCCAACTTGAATGTAGAATTTTTGGACTTGAAACAATAAAAGAACAATATGCGTTTGATCCTGATTTTAAAGATGTGTTGCTGAATTGCAAAGGGGGACGTTCATGGAACAAGTTTGTGGTCAATGATGGTTTTGTATTTAGAGCTAACCGTCTATGCATTCCAGTAGGATCCGTTCGTCTTTTGTTGATGCAGGAAGCGCATGGAGGAGGGTTGATGGGACATTTTGGTCACACACTTCTTTTGGTCAAAGATGAAGAGAGATGTTGAGCGATTCGTGGCACGCTGTACCACATGTCAAAAAGCTAAGTTTCGCTTGAATCCACATGGTTTGTATATGCCTCTTCCTGTTCCTTCTATTCCTTGGGCAGATATTTCTATGGATTTTGTTTTGGGATTGCCTAAGACTAAGAGGGGGAGGGATAGCATTTTTGTTGTGGTGGATCGATTTTCTAAGATGGCACACTTTATACCATGTCATAAAAGTGATGATGCTATTCATATTGCTGACCTCTTTTTCAAAGAGATTGTTCGTTTGCATGGTATGCCTTCTACTATTGTTTCAGATCGTGACGCTAAATTTTTGAGTCACTTTTGGCGCACTCTATGGAATAACTTGGGTACAAAACTGTTGTTTTCTATAACTTGTCACCCACAAACCGATGGGCAAACAGAGGTAGTTAACCGCACTTTGGTGTAGCACCCGGTTTTAAGAATAAAACCAGATACACACCATATGTGAGCCCAGGAAGTCAAATCTCACATATAGCTACAAATAAAGGTAATATCAAATGACAATGCTCAATATATAACGTACTTATTATAAAAGATATAACCTTATAAAGCAAACAACGGAAAGACAACTCCGGTCTTCAGGTGAAGACTCCACTCCACAGGGACAACTGACTGGTTGATCACAAGCCTGTCTGCTCCAATCTCTGGCAATCTGGTACTCATCCGGGATTTTTCCAAAGTATTGAAAATAAACAAGCGTGAGTACATTTCGTACTCCACAAGCATAACATGGGGATTCATGAGGCTCAAAAGGCAGACACGGTTTACTGCATTTAGCATTTTAGTAAGTCAGCATTTTATCATTGGTTAACATCAACTTATGCTTAGGATCCCAAATTAACCCACATGATCATATACAAGAATTAAATAGAGTTATTGATCAACATTATATCATCATCATCGTCTTCATCATTATCATAATACCATCATAGTTCACCATGAACAACATCATAAGTAACCAGTTATTCTGTGAGTTTTCCGGGCCGCTCGTGACCGTGAGCACGGCTGTTATAACAGTTTTAACACTCTGCAAAGGTTGTGCATCTTTACCCGTGAGTCGTGTTGCCCATATGCCCGGGTTAATTACTCCCATAACACTTTCGAGGTGAGCGGGCAGGGTACACTATGAAGCCTTCCATAGGTCTCGTCTAACAAGTTAGGGCCGCGAGGTTTCCTTGGCAGGCAGATATAGAGAACCCCTTTTCTGTGGCACAATTCCCGCAGGCTATACACACCAGAACAGAGGCAGTTCTATATCCAAAGTGGCAAGCCCCTCTTGCGTCCTTTCGGGTAACCTCTAACAAGCTAGAAAAGATCCTATTACTGAGCTAAAGTCAGAGCCATATAACTCTCACGGTTGCACTGTATGTCCCAGCTTTTGCCCTACAGATAAGTCCTTACGGAAGGTTTAGGGCAACATGATCAACATCATTTGCACCTTCACCCTATAGTTCAATTGTCACCATCATGTTTATCCATTTGTTCCATTAGTCCTAGTATTGATCATGTTTAAATAGAGCACTAGCATTCTACCCATGTGCAATAAAACCCATAGGGATCAAGGTACAAGTCATCATTGGCTAGGATGTCCTTATAGTCGAGCAATATTAGACACATGCAAAATGAGTAGATTATATAATGAATAGGACATCATGGTAAGCCCATGCTATACTTGCCTTAACACTTGTTCAAACTTCCTCATATTTTGCTTTTGGTCGTCACCTTCCGATCTTCAGCGCTCACAAATGGTTCTCGTTCTACTCGTAGCAAGCTCCACACGTAGGCAAACATACAAGCAACAAATAAAATCGACTAAGAATAGTACACCACACAAAGTAAAACAACGTACTAAAAGAGAGCTAATGCTACGGCCACGAGATCACGAGAAACGCTGATAAAGAACTATCGTTAAAAAGAAACGATTATTGGGAGTTTTATATATTATAAAAAAGAAACAACTACAAGCTTGATTTATTTTAGTTGAACAAAATTATGAGAGTAATATTGTTTCAGAATAGTCAACATGTATTGAATTGAAAGTCATGCCTAAAACTAATCATGTTTTATTTTATAAATATATCTCATATATTAATTAAACCATTTAAAATTTTCCTTGCAAGGAATAAGCATGTGAGAGTATCTAGTGGAATTGTATATGACATGTTGTTAAACTAAGCAAATTATAAATTATAAACATATTTACATTGCTATTAATCAAGTTAACGTGGCACATAAAAAGTCGATTGTTAATCTCTATGTTGTTTATAATTTGAAAAGCAGCGTGAACAGGGATTGGTCAAAATTAATATTTAAACTGAAAATTAGAAGACATGTAGCATGTTAAACGTCATTGCCATACAGTAGACTATATCTATTCAGATATGATGGAAATAAGATAATGGCAGTGATCAGCATATATATAACCGTTCGGAGACTCAATGACAACCTAAGCAGCTCCACGATGTATTTGAAAGATACTTCTTGATTGAGGAATAAATAGAGAATGGTGATTTATGATGTATGAATGACAAGGCATGACATCAGCACAATGTTTGGTCAATAAAATAATAGAAAAGGAGGTGGATCTGTGGGCTGACCTTTAATTAACGTGCATAACGCTTGATACTGATGCCAAGCGAATGGTGTTTCTGCTGCTCAGTAGAAGCTGGTTGATCGTGAGTTGCATCTGTTGTACCAGAAGCATCTCGGTGTGCAGATAGACATGCATGGTGGAAGCGAGATAGCAAATTTCCGTCATGGAGAGGCTGCGACGATGGCAAACAAGGATCGACGGCCGGAGTTCTGCAGCGTAGATGATCAGGCCATGGCGCAATACTCGTTAGGTCCGAACAGCTTCCCAGGGACCTAGCGATGGCTGCGTTCTTCACAACGCCTTCTAAATGTCTTCTATGGCACAGCAACGGTGGTCGGCGGCGCCAGCATACTGTCGGCGAGGCACCCTGTGATTGTGGGTAAGCAAAAGCAGATTATCAGGAACAATGACTCGATCGGACGGAGCCACTTTGAAGATCGGCAGGAAACATGGCAGGCAAGCACGGAAGTTGCAGATCCATGGAGCGACGACGGGTGCAGGTTCCCATTTATGGAGGCCGGTGCGCGAGACGCTCCCACGACGCGAGGTATGGGCGCGGGGCAGCGGCAGTTCCGTGGACGGAGTCTGTCCCCTGCACGACGCGAGGAAGGTAAAGACCGGTTGCCAAGAAGAGCACACGGCGGCTGTCCGCCTGGGCCGATACTGCCTTTGGGCCTCACGGAGATGGGACGAGTGGAAGAGGAAGCCGAGAGAGAGTAGGCCTTCGGGCTAAGGAAGAGAGCAGAAAGTTTCTTCATTTTATTTTCTTTTTCTTTTATCTTTTATCTTGAAAAGCCATTTGAAAACCATTTTCATGTGCCTTTTTAAACCGGTTTGAATTTGAATCAAAATCACTTAGCATAATAAAGAATATGCACCAGCATGTATGCACAACCATGTTGCTACACCCTATGATGAAGTTTTAATTTAGTAAAAAAAATATTATTTTTCTTATATTCTCATGAGCACAAAATTCATATATAAATCATTTTAACTATATTTCCAAAGGTGCAAATTTTAGGGTGTTACAATTCTACCCCCTTAAGAGGAATCTCGTCCTCGAGATTCGGAAGACGGTGATCAAAGAGATATAGATGCTCTGCCTTTGGATCTTCTTCATTTTCTCACAACGATCACGCTGTAGCTTGCACGTTGTTACAACCTTGCTCCTAATAGTTTGATCAACTCTTAAGCACAATCCCTTAGCCCTTTATGCCATTCCTCCAATTGACCTTTGCAATTCCTTTTGTTCCAAGGTGAACACTATTAATTACCAACTTTGTAGTATAGGTGACATCACTCAAGTTTCTCACACAACTCAACCTTGGTGTTGCCGAACCTATTTATGCTAGGAGCATTGGCAACAACTTTTGCTTCTCCGGACGATAACACACTTCCATGTCATAATCCTTGATCGCTCTAATTCATCGATGATTTCATAAGATCAAAACCAACTTAGTGAACATATCCTTTAGATTCTTACGATCCTTGTAGATGTCACCCTTATATCCAAGATTATAATGCCTCCAATGAACCTCTGACAATATCTTCTATTCTTAGGAAAACTTTGAATCTCACTCACATCCTTTGGTGGGTTCCAACTCAACACATCATTAGCTTTCTTAAGTTACCCATAATTCCACCATTTGAGATAACTTATCCAAGTAGAGATCTTCCTTGAATCAAAAATTTCTTGCCATATTTGATGTCGCAACGAGTTTTCCGAGTCTCCATAGAACCAACTGTAGATGAACCATATCTCATTGCCTTGTCATTGTTGCTGACTTGTCTTGGGTATGTTGAAGTTCAAACACCCAACTGTGCTTTGTTGGTGACTTCTCAATCATAGGGATAACTAATTCTTCCAGGTGGAGTACTTGAATGTAAGAAACATTCATCTTGTTACTTCTTCACTCGGCTACCCCCCTTAAGAAAAGACCAACTAGGGGACACCAAGTAACTTGCATCTCCCTCTGGGTAAGTTAACTATCATAACGACCTTCGGATATCCTATAGAAACTTATATGTGCAAAGGTATGAACAAACAACCTGATTTCCCTTACGAGCAGAAAAAAAACAGCAGTGCACTGAAACAGATGTAACTCTCATCCCGTTAATCCGATGAAGTTTTAGTTTATACCGTTGGAAAGCTGTTGAAATCCTCTACAACTTTTGTATACAACACTTTTCCTGATTCCAAACATAATTTGGTCGAAAACTGTGCACCACAAAAACTGCTCCAGGTTTCAGACAACACAGCTATATCGTCTTGTGATTTTCATAACTCCCAAACCAAAATAGCTATGGAAGTGATTCCAGCGGCAGATGAAACATACAAGAGTCTACTTTTGTCCATAAAAGTTTCATAACTTTTGGATGTCCAGATCTGGAGATATATCATGATGAACACAGACTGCTCTGGAAAACAGGATTGATAAAACAGGAGAAAACTAAAACCCGCCTATTTACTTCATTAATCCTTATGCCTTAGGCCTATAAACTAAATGAAATTATGGACAAAAATGACAAGATCATTGCACTCATTACAAAGATGCTACTCAATCATAAACACTAAGATAAACCAACCATACACTAAAGGTTCACAGACCACATAAACTCGACTTGCGATACTATCGTCTTCATTATATTAAAGGTAAAGATCCTATAGCTTAACTTCATATTACGCAAGAAGGTGGTAAGAGAAGATTCTAAAAGTATGTCAAAGCAAGGAGTGAAGATGGGAACGAAGGCTTTAAAACAAGCATCAAGGAGGAGAGGAATATCAAAGGTAGAGAAATAATAGAGAAGGATTATCAAGGTTTATAGAACAAGGGTGTTATAGCAATTCCTAAACCTTAAGACGGCCAATTTCTAACTAGGCTTGCGTCTTACAGTCAGCATTGCTCGGATACCACTTTGTAGCACCCGGTTTTAAGAATAAAACCAGATACACACCATATGTGAGCCCAGGAAGTCAAATCTCACATATAGCTACAAATAAAGGTAATATCAAATGACAATGCTCAATATATAACGTACTTATTATAAAAGATATAACCTTATAAAGCAAACAACGGAAAGACAACTCCGGTCTTCAGGTGAAGACTCCACTCCACAGGGACAACTGACTGGTTGATCACAAGCCTGTCTGCTCCAATCTCTGGCAATCTGGTACTCATCCGGGATTTTTCCAAAGTATTGAAAATAAACAAGCGTGAGTACATTTCGTACTCCACAAGCATAACATGGGGATTCATGAGGCTCAAAAGGCAGACACGGTTTACTGCATTTAGCATTTTAGTAAGTCAGCATTTTATCATTGGTTAACATCAACTTATGCTTAGGATCCCAAATTAACCCACATGATCATATACTAGAATTAAATAGAGTTATTGATCAACATTATATCATCATCATCGTCTTTATCATTATCATAATACCATCATAGTTCACCATGAACAACATCATAAGTAACCAGTTATTCTGTGAGTTTTCCGGGCCGCTCGTGACCGTGAGCACGGCTGTTATAACAGTTTTAACACTCTGTAGAGGTTGTGCATCTTTACCCGTGAGTCGTGTTGCCCATATGCCCGGGTTAATTACTCCCATAACACTTTCGAGGTGAGCGGGCAGGGTACACTATGAAGCCTTCCATAGGTCTCGTCTAACAAGTTAGGGCCACGAGGTTTCCTTGGCAGGCAGATATAGAGAACCCCCTTTCTGTGGCACAATTCCCGCAGGCTATACACACCAGAACAGAGGCAGTTCTATATCCAAAGTGGCAAGCCCCTCTTGCGTCCTTTCGGGTAACCTCTAACAAGCTAGAAAAGATCCTATTACTAAGCTAAAGTCAGAGCCATATAACTCTCACGGTTGCACTGTATGTCCCAGCTTTTGCCCTACAGATAAGTCCTTACGGAGGGTTTAGGGCAACATGATCAACATCATTTGCACCTTCACCCTATAGTTCAATTGTCACCATCATGTTTATCCATTTGTTCCATTAGTCCTAGTATTGATCATGTTTAAATAGAGCACTAGCATTCTACACATGTGCAATAAAACCCATAGGGATCAAGGTACAAGTCATCATTGGCTAGGATGTCCTTATAGTCGAGCAATATTAGACACATGCAAAATGAGTAGATTATATAATGAATAGGACATCAAGGTAAGCCCATGCTATACTTGCCTTAACACTTGTTCAAACTTCCTCATATTTTGCTTTTGGTCGTCACCTTCCGATCTTCAGCGCTCACAAATGGTTCTCGTTCTACTCGTAGCAAGCTCCACACGTAGGCAAACATACAAGCAACAAATAAAATCGACTAAGAACAGTACACCACACAAAGTAAAACAACGTACTAAAAGAGAGCTAATGCTACGGCCACGAGATCACGAGAAACGCTGATAAAGAACTATCGTTAAAAAGAAACGATTATTGAGAGTTTTATATATTATAAAAAAGAAACAACTACAAGCTTGATTTATTTTAGTTGAACAAAATTATGAGAGTAATATTGTTTCAGAATAGTCAACATGTATTGAATTGAAAGTCATGCCTAAAACTAATCATGTTTTATTTTATAAATATATCTCATATATTAATTAAACCATTTAAAATTTTCCTTGCAAGGAATAAGCATGTGAGAGTATCTAGTGGAATTGTATATGACATGTTGTTAAACTAAGCAAATTATAAATTATAAACATATTTACATTGCTATTAATCAAGTTAACGTGGCACATAAAAAGTCGATTGTTAATCTCTATGTTGTTTATAATTTGAAAAGCAGCGTGAACAGGGATTGGTCAAAATTAATATTTAAACTGAAAATTAGAAGACATGTAGCATGTTAAACGTCATTGCCATACAGTAGACTATATCTATTCAGATATGATGGAAATAAGATAATGGCAGTGATCAGCATATATATAACCGTTCGGAGACTCAATGACAACCTAAGCAGCTCCACGATGTATTTGAAAGATACTTCTTGATTGAGGAATAAATAGAGAATGGTGATTTATGATGTATGAATGACAAGGCATGACATCAGCACAATGTTTGGTCAATAAAATAATAGAAAAGGAGGTGGATCTGTGGGCTGACCTTTAATTAACGTGCATAACGCTTGATACTGATGCCAAGCGAATGGTGTTTCTGCTGCTCAGTAGAAGCTGGTTGATCGTGAGTTGCATCTGTTGTACCAGAAGCATCTCGGTGTGCAGATAGACATGCATGGTGGAAGCGAGATAGCAAATTTCCGTCATGGAGAGGCTGCGGCGATGGCAAACAAGGATCGACGGCCGGAGTTCTGCAGCGTAGATGATCAGGCCACGGCGCAATACTCGTTAGGTCCGAACAGCTTCCCAGGGACCTAGCGATGGCTGCGTTCTTCACAACACCTTCTAAATGTCTTCTATGGCACAGCAACGGTGGTCGGCGGCGCCAGCATACTATCGGCGAGGCACCCTGTGATTGTGGGTAAGCAAAAGCAGATTATCAGGAACAATGACTCGATCGGACGGAGCCACTTTGGAGATCGGCAGGAAACATGGCAGGCAAGCACGGAAGTTGCAGATCCATGGAGCGACGACGGGTGCAGGTTCCCATTTATGGAGGCCGGTGCGCGAGACGCTCCCACGACGCGAGGTATGGGCGCGGGGCAGCGGCAGTTCCGTGGACGGAGTCTGTCCCCTGCACGACGCGAGGAAGGTAAAGACCGGTTGCCAAGAAGAGCACACGGCGGCTGTCCGCCTGGGCCGATACTGCCTTTGGGCCTCACGGAGATGGGACGAGTGGAAGAGGAAGCCGAGAGAGAGTAGGCCTTCGGGCTAAGGAAGAGAGCAGAAAGTTTCTTCATTTTATTTTCTTTTTCTTTTATCTTTTATCTTGAAAAGCCATTTGAAAACCATTTTCATGTGCCTTTTTAAACCGGTTTGAATTTGAATCAAAATCACTTAGCATAATAAAGAATATGCACCAGCATGTATGCACAACCATGTTGCTACACCCTATGATGAAGTTTTAATTTAGTAAAAAAAATATTATTTTTCTTATATTCTCATGAGCACAAAATTCATATATAAATCATTTTAACTATATTTCCAAAGGTGCAAATTTTAGGGTGTTACATTTGGGTGACATGTTGAGAGCTATTCTGAAGAAAAATTTGAAGATGTGGGAAGAATATTTGCCTCATGTGGAGTTTGCTTACAATCGGGCAACACATTCTACCACCAAGGTAAGTCCTTTTCAGGTAGTGTATGGATTCAATCCCCGTGCTCCAATTGATATTTTGCCTCTATCTACTAGTGATAGAATTCATGTTGATGCTAAGGAACGTGCTGATTTTATTTTGCAAATGCATGAAATAACTAAGCACAACATTGAAAAAATGACTGAAAAGTATAGAATTGCTGGTAGTAAAGGTAGACAAGAAGTGAAGCTTGAACCGGGTGATTTGGTTTGGTTGCACTTGAGAAAGGATAGATTTCCAGAGTTGAGAAAGTCTAAGTTGATGCCTAGAGCTGATGGTCCATTTAAAATTGTTGAGAAGATTAATGATAATGCATATAAGCTTGAGTTACCCCCCGAATTTGGGGTTAGTCCCACTTTTAACATTTCAGATTTGAAGCCATACTTGGGAGACGAAGATGAGTTGGTGTCGAGGACGACTCCAATTCAAGAGGGGGAGGATGATGAGGACATCACTCCTTCACATACACACAATGATCCATTGCTGGACATTCAAGGTCCAATCACTAGAGCTCGCGCGCGTCAATTAAATTTAGAGGTGAGCTCATTCCTAAGTAACTCTTTATATGATTATGAGAATAGATTGGTACCTAATGATTATATTGTGCTTAGGTATGAAGGAAAGGTCCAGGAGACACATGGAGGAGGGCTTGGAGGCGTGGAGGACCAGCGAGGCCGCCCGGATAAAGATGGAGGACCAAACCAAATCAAGTTCGAGTCCACCTCGGAATCCAGGACCAGTCTGCCTTAAACTGGTCACCCAGGACACATCCGGACTCCGTTTTCGATGATCCATATATTTGATAAGGAAACCAACCCAAGTGGTCCCACGTCAAAAGCTATTCGGAATCAACGGGAATCATCAAAATAAGTCACCGTCCAGAATCTGTCAGGGCGCTGTGTCGCCGTCTTTTGGGCCGTTTGGGCCTTGTAACGTGTTGGCACTCCTCAGGGACGCGAATAGGGGTCCTTGGACGTCCCTTAGGCTATATAATAAGTAGTCGCCGCGAATAGGGGTTAGCAGGATCCTTGACTTCCGAAAGCCCTTCGGTGACAGCTCTAAGACACCCGACATCTATGGCTTTGAGGTACGCCTCCATGCGGATTTTTCAATATGGAAAATCATCTCCCTCAAAGATAGGAGGTGGTTCTTCCCCATTAGACATCTTACTCTAGACGGTAAAGCCTAATTTAGGAACAACTCGGCTCCGATACGAATTGAAAGGATCAAGATACCCAAGAGGGGGGTGAATTGGGCTTTTCTAAAATTTATTGCGAGAATTAAATCCTACTAAGCCATAATTCACCCCTAGTGCCTACAAGTGTTCCTAGTGATTCTATCGATAAAAGTTTTGCACCCTAAGTTCCAATCCTAGTCTAGCATGACAATTCTAGGAAAGTAAACCAAGCAACAAGAGTAATACAAGAAAGTAAATTGCTTGAAAGTAAAGGGTTAGGAACACGGCGATGTTTTCCCGAGGTATCGGAGAGTCGCCACTCCCCACTAGTCCTCGTTGGAGCACCCGCGCAAGGGTGTAGCTCCCCCTTGATCCATGTGAGGATCAAGTGCTCTCAACAGGCTGATTCTTTGACACTTTGTCGCGGTGAATCGCCCACAACCACTCACAAGATGATTTGGGTCATCCACAAGCTCCGTCGGATGATCACCAAGCTCCCAATCACCACCAAGCCGTCTAGGTGATGGCGATCACCAAGAGTAACAAGTAAGAACTCTCACTTGACCACAACAAGCCTAATGAGAAGGTGGATGCACACTTGCTACTCCCTAGTCACTAATGAGGGATCTTAATCTTGGATTCTCAAATCTCAATCCTCACTAGAGCTCTTACACTTCCTTGCATATGAAAGGTGTTTCTCAGCTGAACAAATGAGCAAGAGACCTCAAATAGAGGGATAGGGGATGTATTTATACTCCCCACAGTTAATTCCAACCGTTATGTGCTAACTCAGCATTTTTCGTACTGACCGGACGCGCCGGTCGACGTGACCGGACGCGTCCGGTCGGTGGGAACGGTTGAATTGAAAACCAAATACGCTGAGTGACCGGACGCGCAGGCGAGTCCGGTCAGGCGTGACCGGACGCGTCCGGTCGCGCAAAACCCTTTCTGTACTTTGACCGGACGCACGGACGAGTCCGATCGGTGATGACCGGACGCGTTCGGTCAACGAAGTTCCTCTCTGGAAATGGACCAGACGGACTGTAGACGCGTCCGATCGATTTCCTAGCCACGTCCGATCACGATACTTACCCTCTCTGACTCTGGTCAACATGATCTACGCGTCCGGTCCATGGGAGGACCGCGTCCGGTCGATCATATTGAATCTGCGGTGACTGCCAGTACTGACCGGACGCGTCCGGTTAAGGCAGAGACAGCATCCGATCGAGAATAAATGGCTCAAACGACTTCGAATCGCGACGCAACTTGAACCGAGTTTCTTCCGACTGAACTTGGGGCTTCACCTGAGCTACCTAGTGCTAAGTTTGACAAGTGTGCACCACACCTAAACAAAAAGACTCACCTAGGTCAAGCTACTCGCTCATGTCCCCCTTTATAGTACGGCCAAAGGAGAAAAGCGAAGATCCTAACGACTATTCCGAACGTAACTCAACTCCTCGACGTCCGGAACTAACCGTCCTTAATCTTGACGTTAATCCTTTAAAAACCGAAACAATTTCCATCAAGGGCATGAAAACCATAGTGCCCAAAACAGTCACCATTCCCATGACCTAACTTACCAAAGTTTCTGCAAAACACACGTTAGTCATGGTAATGTTGCATTGTCATCAATTGCTGAAACCAACTCTAGGGGCCTAGATGCTTTCAATGGATTATAGGTCTAATAAAAGGTTATGGATTATACAAAAGCAAATGATAATGCTGAGTCGTCACTGTTCACATCTAGCGGCTTTGCGTAGTGCTCTTACTGCTCTAGTACAAAAAGGTGAGATTTTGGACATGAAACATTGCTGAGTCGTCACTGTTCAATCTAGTGGCTCAGCATTTTTGAGACTTGTATAAATTGTTGGATCAAGATGCAAGGACGTTATCATTCATGCCGCATCAGCGGTGACATATTTTTTGTAGGGCGCAGGTGATCATCACCGCACACTCGATCGATTCTGATCACATCACCTAATCATATAAGCATGCACCTCCGACCGAGTCAAAATAAAAAGTATACACCTGATGAAGTACTGTGTCACTGCAACTGATGTAATGGAAATAATATGGTAGAACTTGAAAGTAGCACAGAAATGCTGGTTTTTGGAGATCTGACTACTAAATCTTTGGTTGTTGACGCTCCTAATGACAAGATTAGCTTAATTACCTCTAAGGCTGGACGAAAAACTCGAAGCTCGTTAGCTCGCTCGGCTCGTGGCTGGCTCGACTCAGCTCGGCTCGGCTCGTTACGATAACGAGCCGAGCCAAGCCAAGATTTTAGCTCGTTAGCTATAACGAGCCAACTCGAGCCAGCTCGCGAGCCGCTCGCGAGCTAAACGAGCCAAGCTTTCAGGAAAAAAAGTATCAAAACTTGTATTAGTTTTTGTATTACTTCGTGTCTTGTACTTTACA
Organism: Saccharum spontaneum; assembly: GCA_022457205.1. NCBI lineage: Eukaryota > Viridiplantae > Streptophyta > Magnoliopsida > Poales > Poaceae > Saccharum > Saccharum spontaneum. The sequence goes on along the minus strand of CM039599.1, from coordinate 23,134,586 downwards.
ATTGACTAGTAACCGGTCTAGACCCTGTAAATTGACTGGTAACTAGTCTAGATGCATTTCTTTTGTATTATTATTATTCTCAAACTTTAAATAAATACAAATATTATATTTTGTGTATTTTTTATACCTGGCTCGCGAGCTTAACGAGCCAGCTCGAGCTTTTAACGAGCCGAGCCGAGCTGGCTTTCTGGCTCGTTAGGATAACGAGCCGAGCCGAGCTGGCTCGTTATCTTAACGAGCCAGAACGAGCCGAGCCCAAACGAGCCGAGCCAGCTCGGTATCCAGGGCTAATTACCTCTCTCTAGTTAGCTTAATTTCTGTGCTAGTTAGCATTTCTGCCCATATTACAAAGATTATATTCTTTTCCATGCTAATTACAAAGAATATAATCTTTTCATTACAAAGCTTAATTACCAGAAAAATCAAAGCGACTTATAAGTTTAAACGGAGGAAGTAATAACCTATTTGAAGCTGGCTATTTTCTTAAAAAAAAAAAAACCTGCCACGCGTCGTTAGGCTTGCATGGAACTGAAGCGGCATCACTTTGGAGCATATCTTCACAGCATCCCGTGAATTCAAAATTCATTTGAGCATTTCTAACAGCATCCACTAAAACAGATTAGCAAAACAGCAATACATCCCTCTCCTTGGAGAAGATGGGCATTCTGCACCGAACTTTCGATAAGAAGGTTCTGGAACAGTACATGGTGCACAATACATTAGCTGTGGAGTGTGCAGTTACCGAAAAGGAAAAGAAACCTGGAGAAATTAGACACGACATGGTGCATGACCTCATCAGATTACAAAAACAATTTGTTTCTCGGAAGGAGCCTGCCTGAATGGCACATGCCTGAATGGCACCTACCAGAAAGCCAGAAACGAACGAACATTTCAATATATACATACCAAGGACAATGAGAGCCACATATATATAACGCTGATATATTAAGAAACCAATGTTTATCTTCTTCTCAGCGGCTCCATTACTTATATTAAACTTGATGCTTCTTCTAAACAACGGGCCTTCCTTGCAACTTGCATAATAAACACTGGCTGAGCAGGGGGCCAAGGGCGGGAGGGGTGCATGAAGTGCTCTGACCCAGCCAGCACAAGCGAGGGGCTCGTGGAGGTGCGCCCGGGGCACGGGCACACCACGCACCGGCGCGTCTGCAGCGGTGGCTGCCAGGCGGCGAGCTGCGGCGGCAGGCGGGCTTGCTTCTTTGAAATGGACGGTCACGGGAGGAGCCACTTGGCAGGCAGCCGCGGCAAGCCCACGGATTCTTTTTTTATTTATTTCAAAAATGGTAGTGATGAGGATATCACTCCTTCACATACACACAATGATCCACTGCTGGACATTCAAGGTCCAATCACTAGAGCTCGCGCGCGTCAATTAAATTTAGAGGTGAGCTCGTTCCTAAGTAACTCTTTATATGATTCTGAGAATAGATTGCTACCTAATGATTATATTGTGCTTAGGTATGAAGGAGAGGTCCAGGAGACATATGGAGGAGGGCTTCGAGGCGTGGAGGACCAGCGAGGGCGCCCGGATAAAGATGGAGGACCAAACCAAATCAAGTTCGAGTCCACTTCGGAATCCAGGACCAGTCTGCCTTAAACTGGTCACCCAGGACGCATCCGGACTCCGTTTTCGATGATCCATATATGGATGGAAAGCTTATTTGATAAGGAAACCAACCCAAGTGGTCCCACGTCAAAAGCTATTCGGAATCAACGGGAATCGTCGAAACAAGTCACCGTCCAGAATCTGTCAGGGTGCTGTGTCGCCGTCTTTTGGACCGTTTGGGCCTTGTAACGTGTTGGCACTCCTCAGGGACGCGAATAGGGGTCCTTGGACGTCCCTTAGGCTATATAATAAGTAGTCGCCGCCTACATTAGGGTTGGGTTTTGCTTAGATTATTCTGTTGACAACAGTTTCGCCGCCGTCGTCGGTTTGTGAGACCCCAACTTTGTGAGATTAATCATTCATCTGCAATTTGGTTGCATTCCTTTGTGTTCTTGCTTGTGTTCTCGATTTGCAGACAAGGACTTAGCCTTCTTGGCGAGGTCGACCGTGTAACGCCGGTCGATAACCAGAGGAGTCGTGGTGCTGCGATTGCGGGGTTCAGAGCCGAGTTGTTCGGAAGCCGGATCGAATTGTGTCGTGACTCCACCAAATCGAGAGTTATCAGAACCTTTCGGAAGATCGGGATCCCCAGTTCACATCAGGTAGTAGATCAGACAGGCGTAGTTTGTTTAGGGCCGTGTTTAGATCGACTGAATTGGGAGGCGCTGATTTTGCATAGTGCAAGATTCTGCACTGTAGCATTTCGTTTGTATTTATAAATTTTTGTCCAAACATTGATTAATTAGGCTCAAAATATTCGTCTCGTAAAGTATAACAAAATTGTGCAATTAGTTTTTTTATTTCATCTATATTTAGTACTCCATGCATGTGCCGGCATTTTGATGTGACGGGGAATCTTCTTTTTGTATAGTGGAATTTGGGGTGAAATTTGGTATCTAAACAGGCCCTAGATCACGGACTCGGGGGTGGCCGATTCTGTACAGTGCTACCCCCGAGTACTGTAGCACTTTTTGTTTTTTATGGTAATAATTGTTCAAATCTTGATTAATTAGGCTCAAAATGTTCGTCTCGCAAAGTACAACAAAACTGTACAATTAGTTTTTGATTTCATCTATATTTACTACTCCATGCATATGCCGGTATTTTGATGTGATGGGAAATCTTTTTTTTTATAGTGGAATTTGAGGGTGAATTTTGGTATCTAAACAAGACCGTAGTAGTAATTTGCATATAGGAGCCTATATTTTTTTGAAAAGAAAAACATATACGAGCGAGTATATTATCAGCTGATAGACTTCTACCTACCTGGCTCCTGAATCCTGATTGAGAGTGAAAAACAAAGAAAATCTTTGTTTGGGCAGGCGGAACTTGCTTATTGTAACTGGCAATACAGTCATCAGATTAATCTCTATGTAGCATTCATTGTGCATTGTGATGAATTTACAAGATAAACGACTGATAACCGAGGTAACAATGAATTTTTGCAGCAGGGGTTACGCCTGAATCTGAGAGGATAATTGGCGGGTTCAAACTAAATTCTGCAATATATAACATGCTCTGATGCTCCTGGCATATAATGATACAGATAACTCAACTGCCAACCAATATCTTCATTATGTTACTTGATCTCATAAAAATCTTCACTAGTAATTCCATATGAACTCCTAATTACACAATTAATTGAAACTAACTTGGACTTACAGAATGGGAGATGCCCCAAGTGTCTCGATCAAGGAAGGCGCACGATGCAGCTGTGTTGTTATTGATGTTGAGGAGAATCAGCGTCCCTGTGGTGGTAGCGATACTTCATGGTTTTCGTTTTCAACCTGTTACCAACTCACCATGCCACCTCGATCGGTAGACTAACTGTCTTTAGCTAACGGGAAAACACCTTACATATGTAGCATAGGTTGGGACCGGGCATCGCTGGAAAGAGTCAAAATGTCGCCGTTAAGAGCTGAGTTAGTTTTAGTTACACGTGGTGGGTTCAAGACTCTTTTACTGCTTAAAAAAGGATTTTAGGAGACAGGTTCTTAATTAACAACTCGGGGTTTGATAGAAATTCAGATTCTTCTAAAAAACGTTTTAGATCCAAATTTTCTTTGAGCGTTTTGCTGCTGAATAAGAAACACTTCGTGAAGCCGTTTGACTATCTCCATGGCCCGCTGGATTTTTAAAGATAGAACTAAAATAAAGAGAAATCATGATTTTGGTGTTCCTTGACTAGTACAAAAACGAGAATCAGTTCTACGTGATTCTCCCCGAAACGTTTCTCTTTCTTGTGTTTGACAACGATCCCAGTGAGAATCTGAAATATTTCTCGCAAAGACCGCATCTCATCTATTTAGCATTAGGACACCCACATCTATTTAATCAGTTAATAGAGGGAAGCATTTTAAGATATCTGCTTTCAAAACTAGCTAGTAACAGATTCAGGCATTCTAATTATGTCGTCTCTAAATACTGATTAACAAAGTCAGTCTTAAAAGGCCCATCTCTAAAATAGTTGCATCAAAACTGACTCACATTAAGTCAGATGAAGATGTTTATATTAAAATCATAGAGATCAAAGCAGTCTACAACTTTATAGTTCACAAAAATTTAATTTGAAACTATTTAGAGTAACAAAAATTCACTTTAATTTATCAGGTTTTAAATTTTAATTTAAAAATCTTTTAATGATATAGAATGTTGACATAGTCTAGACCAAAATTTTAGCTCTCAATGTGATATAGATCTTTGTACTACACAAACTTTTTTATTTAAAGTCTTTTAGAGCCCCAATTATATGTTTAAAGTTCTTAGCTCTTAAAATTCAAAACTCTAAAATTTTTAAAGAAGTTCAAATGTTGACATAGTCAATACCAAACTTATAGTGGTTGATGAGTTCTACATCTTTCTAGTTGACAGGATTTTTATTTAAAATCATTTAAAGTCTCAAATATTCATTTAAAGTTATTATATTTTGACAGATCAAATTTTCAAACGAGCACAGATAGTAATAATATTGTGGAGAGATAGAGACTGTTTTATTCTAACTAAAAACTTCCATCTTACTTCTTACTGTTCTGCCGCAAGGAAACACAGTTCAACATCAAACGTTAGGTGCAAGCGTCCACAGCCTCCCGGGTCCCGGCCAGTGCGCTCCTCCTTACAGCGATCAGCATAACTGCTTAAGGGCATGGTCACACTACAAAACCAACTATGTACAGCACCCAAAGGTTCCTTCCTGCCAATGATTAGACTCGTGTAATCGTTAGATCATCAGACGAGAAACAATTATCGTTTCCTAGTACGTTGCTTCACGTCAAACCGGTAGTCATCATCGAGGTCATCAATGTCATCTTCAATTTCGTCAAGAATAGATTGGTTAATCTTCTTTCTAGACACCCTCCTGTGCTTCTTGAGCTCAAGACGAGGCTCTGCTTGCTTCACCCCCATGACACCTGTTTTGTACCTGAATAAGATGGATGCACTTTATTATCCGGAACATATGACTCCTGAGATTTAGCATCCAAAAAGGTAGAAGCTAAGTATAAGAAACTAATCTCAAGAAAACAATGGCAAACTTCGTTTCTTTAGTCTAATACCATTCATGTATGTGGTGTTAGTGAATTGTCACTATGACTCTGCATTATTATACAGTACTAAAGACCAAGACATTTTCTGGAATGTATGTGCAATATATGCAAAAGAAAATGACTACATGGCCAAACTTTTTGTGAGGATCTCTTCTACAACTGGTTAACAAGAGTATTGTGCTACGTGCTGGGAAAATAACATCCCTCCATAAAATTCAACCATGGCAGGACTGTATAGCTCATTTGAATAGTCACCGTTGTGACAGGCATCACATGCGCAGAATCATCATCATATGGTAAACACATTACAATAACCAAACAGTAACTCACCTAAAAACTTTGGCAGATTTCATACACCAACATTCTAGTTTTCCTGGGTTCGCTTTATCAATCATGGAAGGAACAAATTAATACTTCCTAATGCTAGGTTTTTATTCACTTGATATGTTGTGCCAGAGCTGGTTATTTGTTTACCATAATTAAGTGTACTAGTACTGTTATACCAGTTTGTTAACTAAAAGAAAGTTACATCTGTTACAAGTTACCAGAACATTTGCTTATGCAAGTAAAATTTCTAGGAAACTAAATTTCAACATCTACAAAGTTAACTATGTGACTGCGACTACAGGAGAGAATATTATACCATCTAGACTCTACCATACAAGATAATGCTCATAAGCTATGCCTTCGTAGCATACCTGACATCACCTTCTCTTTTTGTTCCAAATGTCCGTAGCTGGATTTCTTCTCTAATTTTGATCTCATCAAGCATCTGGAGATAGTATGGATACCTTTCCCACTCCCCTTTCACAACACATCCATGCTCACCCAGGTGAACACAATCATTAAATAAGCATTTTGTGGGCTCGTTCTCTTTCAGCGCTTTTCTTATCTGGAGTATCAAATAATATTACTAGTAAGAAAATGATATAATAAACTGAAATACAGCCTTAACAGTGCCACGTAGTGAGCAGGCAGACACTACAAGTAAGAATTTAATAAACAGGACACGATAAAAAAAATAGTCAAAACGAACCTCAGGAAATGTTTCTGCAAGACTCTTTTTGGTCACTTTCATCAAACTAGGCTGGTTAAATCCAGGAGTATCAGCAAGGAAACCTCCACCAGCTATAGGAAGCAATGAGACATGCCGTGTTGTGTGCTTTCCTTTACCACTTTTCTTGGACACAGTTCCAACACGTTGTTCACCAAACCATTTACTATTCTGGTGAATCATAAGCACAAGAAAAATAAATCAGTATCCACATCAAGACAGATTCTAGATTTTATTACCACTAAAGTTGTGAAGCTTTGCAAAAATGAAGTAGAAGATATCAAACAAGCGATATCCAGTTTGTAAGGTGCCCTGAGAAAGTGAAGAACATGTAACGGACTACAGTGCACGACTGCACGTCTTTGGTTAGTCTCTTCCAACTAACCAGATCAACTTGCAGATGCAGTACAGTACGATTCCCAAGTTAAAGTTAGTCCTCGGATCCAAATCAGATGAACTAATTCATGTACTATTAAGCTAATAAGCCATTTACCACGTACTAAACTATTAAGTTATGTGATGAACGAGGGCATTTTTTATAGAAATGCTAACAAAACAAAACAAAGAAATTCTCAGTGAATTATAAATGCAAATTAAAATTTCAGAAATGATAAAAAAATTAATCAGGAAAATGGAATAAATGATGAAATGACTATCACCTGTTCAACCAGTTTATGTATTGGATCTTCTTCTGATATGTCCTGGTTACCCCTCAGTGCATTGATCAGGCTGGACTTCCCAACGCCGCTTGGACCAACAACTACAGTTGTTTGTCCTTCCAACATCTCTTCAAGAGCAGTAAATCCTGATTGCTTATCAACACTTAGAAACAGTGGATCATAGCCCCAACTCTTCAACCTATCTCTCCAGTATGCTATTGTCTGCAGTGCTAAAAAGCAAAGAATATCACTTGACCATATAACATAAACAGAACACCAAAGAGTGCATACTACAAATGCAATAACTACATATCTTACATTCAAATTTGAAGAACAGCAAAGTGAGCAATTGCAAACAGACATGCTATGTGTACAGGTTAGAATATCGATATCGGGCACACAGGAAAGGAGAACAAAAACATGAATTTATGAGTAGGGCAGCCTTTGTTTTGCTTTACCAGCCCTAGGTGAGCCCCAGATACAGGACACCATCATCGGCAATGGGGTTTTAAAATGATACACATATCTCCGGGTATGTATTATGTACCAAGTCTCTGACAGTAGACACTTAAGTAAAAGAGTGGTGTGCTTGCATTTTGAAGTTTTTACCCATGACAGTCAACATTTAGCATGACTGCATACAAGCTAGGTGACCTTTTGTGTATCTAAAGGAGCATGTCCCCAACCATATTTACAGTGTATAGGTGGAGCAACTGGATGAGTTATATGGAGCCCAACATTTGCACCATTAGTGTCAATATTGACTATTTGATTGACAAAGGTGCCAATCATAGCACTTTCGAGCAGGAATTAATCTTGGTTGATAGACATTTTTTCCTTAAGATGTAAAAAGGAATGCTGAATTCTGGCCGTTGATACTGATAGTAATATTGGTGTGAATAACAGGTAAATCCTGATGGTAAACCATTTTTCCTGAGCAGCCAAAACAACTATAGCTTAAATGCCCCCAATTATTGGGATTGAAATTGGTAGGCCGTGGCACTGGCCCTTCCTATTCCATGAAAAAAAATTGGTTTGCCCTATTTTTTTCTACAAAACCATTTTTTCCGGTTCCCACTTCGCTGAGTAATCACAGGCACAGCAAATTGTGGAATACAGAATCCTTAACCAGAAACCACGGTTCTCACGGACGGAGCCTTGTGGAGGCCAAACTGGGCTCCGGCCCCCCCTTTGTTTGTGACAGTTTTGACTGAGTAAATCTTGTTTGCTTGTTGCACTCTACATGCCACCATGCATGCATGCAAGCACCCCAGATGCACTATCCCCTCACATCAGCCCCCTATTGATTACTCTTAAATTTAGTATGTTGCTGCTACACCCTCTGTGCTCCGACATTAATAGAATTTGAGGCATAAAGTGTGGTAGTACAATTTGATAACTACATACTGATAATCATGTTTATCTCATTTCAAACTATGCATGAGCACAGCCTGTACAATCATACTAGTAGTAGTATCATTTTCCAAAGTACTCCCACTCTCACGCTCAGACATGAAAGTGTGTACCGGCCTAGGAAGTGTTCACCAATAGCCATGCTGAGCTTTGGTAAGCTCCAAGCTAACCTATTGATACAATACAAGCTATTCATTTTTCCTATGCCCATTACACAATCAGCTGTACTCCCTCCATACCCAAAAATGAAGTCGTTTTGGACAGCGACACGGTCTCCAAAGCATAACTTTGACTACTTATTTTTATAAAAATATTTATCAAAAAGTGATATATGTATATTTTTTATGAAAGTATTTTTCAAGATAAATTTATACATATGGTTTTTACATTTCCAAACTCAACAACTTAAAAGTTATTCATGATTTATATTCCCAATGTTTGACCCAAACCTTGTCCAAAACGACTTCATTTATGAGTATGGAGGGAGTACAGTGTAGCTCTGCAAAACATAGCAATTGTGAAGTTCCTTTTAATCGTCATTTGTGTTGTGCAATACTGAAATGGCCCCCCTTAATTTCACCTCGCCCTCCGCCACTGACAGTTCTTATAATCTTATCTCAGCTACAATGCACTGCAATCCAGCCAATCTTATTTACAGCTCATACATAGATGAATATCAATCAAGCAACCAAATGGAGTGGGCGGTGTTCACATTACCTGCTCGTCGACGAGCTCGACCTTGTTGAAGACGAGCACAAACGGGATCCCTGTGGACTCGGCCTCGACGAGGAACCGGGTGAGCGTGGCCGGCTCGGGCTTCGGCTGGTCGAGCGAGAAGAGCACGACGAGGCGGTCGACATTAGCGACGGGTGGGTCGGCCACCTCGGACCTCCGCTCGAAGACATCCTCGATCATCCCGCGGCGGTCGGTCCAGTCGACCGCCCCGACGAGGACGCGGTCACCGACGAGCACGCGGCGGCGGATCTTCTTGAGCAGCGCGCGGACGACGCAGAGCAGGTCGGAGCCGCGGTGGTGGTCCAGCCCCGGGGCCGCGGCGTCCACGATGACGCGCATGAAGTTGGCCTGCGAGGCAGCGACGAGACCCGTGGCCTGCGTGTGGAGCAGCTCCTCGGGAGGTGGGGGCGGGAGGGACGCCGCCACGGGGAGGAGGCGCGGGTGGGGCGAGGAGTGGTGGTGGCGGAGCGGGAGGGGAAGTGGGATGGGGCGGTGGTGGAGAGGGAGTGGGAGGCGGAGGCGGGGCAGCGCAACGGCGATGGAGGGGAGGAGCGGCATTTCGCCACGGCGGTGGAGGGCCTGGAGGGCAGTGGATATGGTGCCCCCGCGGCACTGCGCGGTGTGCACACGGCTAGGGCTAGCAATGGCAATCTAACCGTCGGTTTCGTAGCCGATGAAGGACAAGATGCACCTGTATCCACCTCCATTCACGTGTGAATAAGAGGAATGGAATGGAATTTAGGGCATGTTTGATTCCGGCCACACTCCGCCACGCCAGACCGGTGGCCCTGCCATCATTTATTGTGCAGCGTTTGGTTCTGTTGTGTGTTTGGCAGCCACAGGTCGTTTGCTCATGCTCTTTGTCGCTTGTCAATACTGTAGCATGGCCGTGGCGTTTGCTCCTGTCTGCTCTTGTCACTTGTCAATAACTGCAGCGTGGCCGTGGCGAGAACGTGGCGAGCGATTCGACCGCCACAGGTCGTGGCCCCACACACGCAGCGTGGCGGAGTGTGGCCGGAATCCAAACACGCCCTTAGTTTAATTTCACTTCGACACATGTGAATTGGGATAAATACATGCGCATCCAAAGAAGGCCGAATGTGAGTACGGGCAGAAAATTCATCCACGGGTAAACGAGGATCGGGTAGTTATAGAGATGCGGGTAAGATGTGAGTATAAAATTTTACCCATGAATACTCAACAAGTATCCGTAATTTAAAAATATATATGAATAAATATGTCACCTTTTCAATGCCTTAACCAAAACACGCCCCCTTAACACACGAAAACCTAGAGAGGCAAGTATAATAAAAAAAACCAAAGCTCCTTGTAGGATTCAAATAACTTCAAGTTAGGCACTAGAAGACGGAGTATTATTATTAAGAATAATCTAAATTTGGTTTTATATTTTTCTATAAGCTTAAAAAGATTCTAAGAATAATTGGGTTTTTATGTTTTTATTAGTTACATAACTTTTCAAAAATGGTTGACTTTTTTAAAAAAATATCATAGAAGTTTTTAAAGACTATTTGATCTCTTAAACTTTCAATGCAATCTAATTGACATCTCGTGGTTGACATGGCATTACGTAGGCTAAAATCACCATCAGAACCAGCTAGAGGTATCATTTGTGCGCTATTAGACAATTTGAGATGTAGGATATTGTGATTTTTTTACTTCGAGATATAAAAACATGTGTCAACAGTTGTGAAGGTCACATAGGCTTTGGCCTTTGAAATCAGGAGAAAGTGCATTCTTACTCCTTGAAGTGTCATTGTAGTCTGATTTTCCTCATCAAACTTCATAATCAGATATCTTATCCCCCTAAACTCTCAAAACCATCTAAAGCACCTCCCTACCTTAGTTTGAAATGGTTTTGAAGGCATTTTGTCCTTTTTTTATTAAAGAAAGCTAGTTAATACTTGATAATGGTTGTAAACCGCAGAAAAAAACTCTAATTTTCCTAAAAAACCAAAAAAGATACTCTCTCCGTTCCAAATTATAATTCGTTTGACTTTTTTACCTCAAGTCTGACCACTCGTCTTATTCAAAAAATTTATACAAATATAGTCAAATTTAAGTCATTCTTGAAGAACCTTTGTTAATAAAGGAAGCCACAACAAAAGAAGTGATATTTTGCACAAATTTTTGAATATGACGAGTGGTAAAACTTAGGGTCAAAAAAGTCAAACGAATTATAATTTGGAACGAATTTAGTAGATTCGGATATGACAAATCCAAATAAAAATGTTTAGATATTAATGAAGATGTTTCTAGTTGCTTTTAAAAAATACATTTAGCTCTAGGAAAATGTAAAAGATATCCAAAAATTCCAAAACCTTCTAATTGATATCTACACATGTATTGAAAACTTTTTGCAACAAAAATATACTACACAACTAGCAAAAATGCATAGCATGAATGCATCGGCTCTAAACTAATGTTTATACATTGATTAGAATGGTTTTGGACTCTAGATTTTCATGGATACCTTTTCCATTTGCCTTGATTTAAATTTATTTTTTTTGAATTTTCTAAATATGTTTTCATGAGCTCGAAATATTTTGTTTACATTTTTATATCCCAATTTATCTCTTGATATTTTTGAAAATTTTAAAGCTTAAAGAAAAATTTTAACTCAAAGGGGACAAAACCGTCTTCAAAATTAATAATTTGAATTTGAATGGCTATAGTTTATGACCTTTTTCTTATGTACTCATACAGTCATACTCCATTTTGGCCCGGCCCATATCAGTACAGAGGCCCGATCCATATACTTCCACGAAACCCTAGCACCTCCTATATATAGTTTCTCCCGTGCCACTTTCTCGAACTTCCCCTCACGCACGCCGCTGCCGCCGCCGCCGCCGCCGCTACCGCCCCGGACCTCGCTTCCTCTCCCGTCGCCGAGATGGTACGCGCTTCTCCTCTTCCTCCCATTCTTCCCGTGACCAAGAATTTGCGCACCGTGGATGCCTAGTTCTGGGCGGTTGTTATTATGTGTCGCGCGAGATCCTATTGTTTGACTTCGTTGTCCAGCAGCTTCAGCTCGATATGAATTCGGAGGCTTCATACTTTAGTTTTCAGGATAGGGGCGTGCCAGCAATCATGCTTTGGATCAGTCGTGTTTCCATGGAAATTGAAGGTCTTAGGGTACTCAAATAGGCCTATGTGAAACTAATGAGGTGGTATTGTTAGCATGACAGAAACACTAGAATTCTGTAATAGCTTGTGCTAAAAGTGCAATTTATTGCTAGCCTGTTGGTAGGGTCGTGCAAGTAGTTGGAATTTGCTAGCCTGTCAGTAGCCTGGATCGTGCAATTCAGCGTTGCACAACGCCTTTTGTGAAGTGTAGGTTGGGAGCAGTTGCTACCTCAGGTTTGCCATAGTGAGGTGAGCAAAACCTGCTACGCCAAGGGTGGGAAGCAAACTATTTGCCTAAAACCTGTTTGTACTCCACATTTGAGTCCTAGATAGGCTTAGCCCTTCAAATGCTATTGGTGATCATACGTTAAATGGAAACATGTTGAAGGCTGGTGTACTCCCTCCATTCCAAATTGTAAGATGTTTGGGCTTTTCTAGAGACAGCTTGTACTATGTATGTAGACATAATGTATATCTAGCAAAATCTATGTATCTAGAAAAGTTGGAATGTCTTACAATTTGGAATGGAGGAAGTATTTTGTTAGCTGACTCCTAACGTCACTTTTGATTTTGCAATGGTGTCAAAGATTTGGTTTTGATCATTTGCTACAACATTGTATCTGTAAGAATTTTTTGATATTATAAATACTTATTATCATAAATTTGGATGTATCAATATAGCATCGCCAACCTAGATGCTTAGGATATCTTATTTGGTAGATTTTAATTATGATGTTTGACCAATCGCACACAATGGTGACAAGTATATGTGAATGGGCATAGTATTTTTTTTTCAGCTTTCTGAGGTGTGCTCTATGTTTGGTTTTCATCGTGAGTGCTTATGCAAGTTCAAGCATATTGGAAAATACATTTAGTATAAAGACCAACTAGTCCACCAAACTGGATGGAAAATATATATTTTTTCATAAATCCAACCTGGTCACCTGACATCTTTGCTGTATAATCTGAAGCCCCTGCGCTGCATCAGGCAGCATGAAACATGAAAGTAGTATCCAGTGCTAAGTTTAGTCTTTGAATACCTCATGTATATGTCAGTGGCTTATAATACTTTTTTTTTTCACTTGTGTTGATTTTAGTTGTTATTCCTATATTTAGATGTATATAGGGTAGTTTTTCTCTTGCTGCTATTGGAGACTCAATAGCGACTAGCTGAACTGTATGTTTTTTAAAGGTTTACTTATCTAATGTTTAAGAAATTATATTTTTTTTCTCTTGTGTTAACTGTTAACTTACCTGATCGGTACAATCTTTTATACTGAATTATTGATACTAACTTTAGTCTTGAAGTTACAGTTTTACAGTTACCGGTAATATTGCCTTGTACAATTATAGTGAGCAGCTGTGTAATTTATTATGTTTTTATAATGCCTATGCAGACGAAGCGCACCAAGAAGGCTGGAATTGTTGGCAAATATGGTACATGCTTAATAAATATGTTATTTCCCAATTTGTGAGCCTGAAGTATGAAATTAACCTTGCAAATTACAATGTTACAGGAACCAGGTATGGTGCTAGCTTGCGTAAGCAAATCAAGAAGATGGAGGTATCTCAGCACTCCAAGTACTTCTGCGAGTTCTGTGGGAAGGTATGTCACCAGAGTTTTCTGGTTTTTGATCTGTTATACTGTAAGCTGTCTTTATGTATTCTCACCAGTACTAGAATGTTATGAACTGTAGGCTGCAGATTGATTTTGAGCACAAAAGCAATCGTTCTTAAATATATTTGTTTGTTTATTCTCATATTTGAATGGTTTATAAGATATTTAGGCATGATGAGCAATTTGTTTCTAAGAGTGATGTGAAGAAGTACTAGTTACTATAGTGTCCCACATTTGCTGTGTTGTCTTTCCAGTTTGCTGTGAAGAGGAAAGCAGTTGGAATTTGGGGATGCAAGGACTGTGGGAAGGTCAAGGCTGGTGGTGCTTATACCATGAAGTAATTCTTTGCTGACTTGCATCTTGTGTTCCAAAACCATAATTTGTCAAGCATGATTATAATTCTGTTGTGTTTTTGCAGCACTGCTAGCGCGGTCACTGTCAGGAGCACGATCCGTCGTTTGAGGGAGCAGACTGAAGCATGATAAAGCTCTTGTTAGGCATATTGGGGTTCTAGTTGAATCACACTATATTGGCTGTTTGGCCGAGATAATGCTCCAGCATTTTTGGTTTATGCTCTAGGATCTCTAAAAGTTGGGTGCTAAGATTTGTACTTGGTTACCATTGTGAATTTCACAAGTGATATCTGATCCCATTCCTGTCTTAATGACGTCAAATTTGGTTGTGGCCCCCCTAAAAAAAAGGTTGTGGTCTACCCTTTGGTTGCGTCATTGGTTTGCAATTCCTTTTTCATTGAAAATTCTACTTATAATGCTGCCTGTTCTTATAATCAAAGAGATCCTGACTGGCCTGGTGGTTGTACTAGGCAGCGTCACAAGCTCACAATGCACCAGTGCAATCGCACCAATTGGGAAATGTCATACTATCGCGGTGACAGGTCAGAGGCGTCAACTGGGGCGAGGCACGGCGCAGGGGCGGTGCAATTACAGGGAGGACTTCTAATTAGAAGTCTCGTCAAGAACACCTGGTGCATCGCAGAACCTAAGATGAATTAGAAGTCTCAAGTCAAGAACACCAATTAGAGCATTTCCTAGTGACACCGCAGCATTTGTTCAAGGCCATCGCATCATCCAATGTTATTGTTTAAAGGTTGTTTTATTTGGTGCACAATATTGTTTTTTTATCATTGTATTATCCGGTGATGGAAGTTTGGCTACAACAGACGATCTGGTGTTCGCTCGGCGGCCCTTGTGCCGTGCCATTAGTCCTCACGCTCGCTCAGCAGTTTTTTTTAATCTCAGTCGGGTCATTTCTTTAAAGTCTGACGCATTTGTTGTAAAGTTTTATAAAAGTCTGGTTTTGTACAGTTCTGTTTTGTTTTCTACTTCAGTATAACAAATAAGTAATTTCAGTGGGTATCCAAGAACAAAAAACATTGCTCGAACCTCTAATGCAAGCGATCAGTTATGGAGCACCAAACAAAACCATAAGCTGAAGAACTTTGTCTCTATTTGGTTTGTCCTAATCTTGCCATGCATAAGCTCAGTCAGACCACAATTTCACATAGTTGTTTAGTTGACTAATGCTAGATCATGCCAAGTGGCAGCTACATTCCAGAGTCTGTGGCAATGAGCAACCAAAGAAGCCCCCATTTTGTTGTAAAAAAAAAAAGCCCCCATTCATATGCAGATTGTAGTACAAAAACCCATATTTCGTATTGGGACTTCTCGATAGAAACATTATCCAAGTAATTCCTTCGTGGAAGAAAGAAGAAACAGTCAACATTTCAAATGCTTCCACTCTACTTTTTCCGAAAGAAAGCTCTATGCTTGAGCAAAAGCACATCTATCCTCAAAAACATGTTGGTTTTGCAAACATACATTATTGTTGTGGAAGAGCTATCACACATAAAACATGGGAATAAGAGCCATGGTATTCACTAAACACTATTAGGCATTAACACTAACAAAACAATGAAATGATAATCTGGACTTCGTTTCAATCAAAACAATAATACTGGAAGCAACTTCCAAGCACAACCTAGAAAGTCCCTACCAACAGATGTCCACCAAAAGAAAATCATGAAAAACCCGGGCTCCAAATTGTCAAACCACGTCAAGATTATCCCAATCATGGTGTGAGTTTCTCTAACCACGTCAAGATTATTTTAGCTCCTTTATCCCACGAGCAATCTAACATCATGTCATGAGCTACACCTTCCACACATACTGGTTGCACTCCGTAAAATCTTGAAGTTTCATAAAGCCCTTCAGAATCCTAATTCCAGAACATAAACAGATTAACAAGGAAGGAAACAAATTGTTTCTTATGTACATTATACAGGAAAGTAAAGCAGTCAAGCAGGTGTACCACCATGCTTGCAGGTAAGTCAGTAGAATGGTTAGTTACATTGTAAATTTATTGTGGAGGGAGAGAGCTGAGGGGAGGTTCACTCACAACAATGAAATCATTTGTTGCACCCATGACAAGAATTTCTGTGGTACTTTCTGGCACAGAAGGTACAGGCAATGATGCATTTAGCTTCCGTAATTCAAACAGTGGCAATTTTGAGCTCTCCTTCATTAATGCTTGGTACCTTTAAGACAGTGATGCAGTATGTTATGTTGTGACTGAAGACACAATGAGAATGCAATCCATAAACAATAGGTTCGCCATGAGTTCTCCATGTCCAATTTCTCATACATAAAAATAATAAAATCATTGATTTGTGGAAGCAAAGGTGAAATATGACAACAGAAGGAGAAGCACCTCATGCAAAAATAAACTATGAACACCCCTCTAGTTATGATAGCTACTACTACTACTGCAACTATCACTTAGGATTACCACTACTACTATAGGCCACTCTAAAATAGCATGAATTGATGTCCACAAAAAAAGCTATAGGTATTAAAGGTGGCATGGTCCAAAGAGTCATTGACTCATGGAAGCAGGATATAACCACAATTCATAATAAATCACTCACCCATTGATTACGAAACAGAAGGTACTGTTGCATCCAAGGTACCATAGGTGCCAAGTTCATGGTGCTAAAGACTATAACCTCATTTTCGAAAGAATATATTTGAGTGCAAAATGAACTGCCAAACATCTCATTACCTTAACACAAGTTCATCATCCATTTGTGCTGAGAAAAATGTTTCCTTACAGAGCGACAATGAATTTGCATATGCTTTTGCAGCCAAGCTGAGAGTCACCTGATAGAAAGTTTATTAAGATTTTAAATATGTTCATAAACTATATAACTAAGTAGCTACATGAATATTAACAGAAACCTTGCAAAGATAAGCATGAAGAGAAATGTTATGGCTTCATTTCTAGTTCGGTACATGTGTATTAAACATCAAATCATGTAATCGCTTCAGTTTGTGGGTGACCTTAATGATGCCAGTAGTAATATGTTGTCTATGAAGAGAATCAATTATCAACAAGGACACGTAAAATACTGAGGAAAAAGGAAACAAAATTGACCTATGCAGCAGGTCCAGCATCGGGTTTCTTTTTATGCTGATGATGCAGTTGTTTTCCTAAGGCCGAGAAGTGATGACTTGTATTTGATGAAAGAGCTGCTGGACCGTTTTGGACATGCTTCCGGACTCCGAACCAATCTGTCCAAAAGCTCGATTTCTCCCATTCATTGCTCTGTTGATGAAGTGGCCACTACAGCTGATATCTTATCCTATACCATCAAGGAATTTCCATGCACCTATCTTGGGCTCCCTCTCACAATTGGGAAACCCACCAAGGAGGATTTGCTACCAATAATTGACAAGGTGGCAGATTACTTGCCAGGCTGGAAAGCCTCATTAATGAATCGGGCGGGAAGATTGGTAATGGTTCGAGTAGTTTTAACAGCTGTTCCCATTTACCTTTCGATCGCCATGGACTTCCCAAAATGGTTTCTGAAGGCTATTGATAAGAAAAGGAGAGGCTTCCTTTGGAAAGGCCAGGAGCAGGCTAATGGTGGTAATTGTTTGGTCGCTTGGGAAAGGGTGCAGCGGCCTCCTGAATATGGTGGCCTTGGGATCCATAACTTAGAACTCCTTGGCTGCGCTTTAAGGATTCGATGGCTGTGGGCTGAGAAAACTGATCCATCAAGACTATGGGCTGGTCTTCCAGTACAAGTCCCCCGCAAGGCTCAGGCCCTCTTCAATATTGCAGTAGATGCCATAGTAGGCAATGGTGAGAAAATTCGGTTCTGGACAGATAGATGGTTAAATGGTCACACCTTGGCTGAGTTGGCCCCCAACCTGTTTAATGCTGTCCCCAAACGTACAGCCAAGAGACGTACTGTTGCTCAGGCACTCCAGAACAGAAAATGGGTAGATGACATCAGGGGAGCTCGCACAGTACCAGTCCTCATCGAATACCTGCAGCTCTGGGATTTGGTGGATGGAATTGTTCTGCAGCAACAGGTTCCAGATCAATTTACTTGGAAGCTAGCCCAATCTGGTTTATACACAAGTAAATCAGCTTATGCTGCCTTCTTTGTGGGAACCATCAGGTTTGGTCCTTGGAGAAGAATTTGGAAAAGCTGGGCGCCTCCTCGTTGCAAATTTTTTATCTGGTTGGTTTTCCACAATCGGTGTTGGACGGCCGATCGCCTTGCGAAGAGGGGATTGCCCCATCCTGAGGCTTGCCCTTTGTGTGATCAAGCTGAGGAGACTATTCATCATATCCTGGTTGGCTGTGTGTTCACTCGTCAAATTTGGGCTCGAATCTTCCAATACTTGGGTCTCAGTTCTCTATCGCCAGAACCTACAACAACTCGTTTCTCTAAATGGTGGTGGAGGGCAATATCGTCAGCGCCCAAGGCGGAACGGAAGGGTCTCAACTCCCTGATAATTTTGATAGCCTGGGAGGTGTGGAAGCACCGTAACTCATGTGTGTTTGAAAATGCCACGCCAAGCATCCAGGAGGTTCTTAGGGCTGTCAGCACTGAGGGCATTCTTTGGTGCAGGGCTGGAGCAAGAAAGCTCCAAGAACTCTTGGTCAGGGAGCCGGCCGTGGGGGTATAAGGCAGGCAGTTTTGTCTGGTCGACAAGATTTTAGTTTGTGGCGCGCCTGTTTTTAGTTAAGTGAATGAGTGTGTGTTGGTGGTGTTTTGTATTTGAGTAGGGTCTATTTAGACTCGTGTATTTTATTTCTACCTTAATGAAATGACGCGCAGCTCTCCTGCGTAGTTCGAAAAAAATATAAGGGTGGATAATTCAGAACATTTAAATAATAATTCAAGATAGAATTCGAGAAAATTAAAGGAATATGATTATTTGTAGAATGGTAAAAGAATGGGCATTTCTCATTTATAATGGAGATCAACTGGTATTTTTAGGTCTAAAACAGAATAAAAGTTGGAACAATTTATTTATACTAGACGAAACAACTGCAAAATGAGGTTAGCTCAGCAGAATTCCAACACAACCAGGTGATAGATCTCAACAAAAAAGTGTAATAATGCAGATCCATTTACCTTGACTGCAGCTATTGGTTTAGTCAAAAGGTAACGCCATACCAACCCACTGTAGATAAATGATACAAAGGAGTTGCATGATGACGAAAGTCAAATAAAGATGGCAAATATGCAGTAGTGGATGTGAGAAAGACCTGTTTCCTGAGGGAGGCACAGAACATACAAGGACAGCACCAGCAAGCTTTGGATGCAGAAGTGCTGAACCGATAATAAAAAAAAAGTTACATCAGACAGATTTTGGTTGCAAATATTTTGGATCTAAAAGATGTACTTATCAGTTGACGAGGAATAAAATATATTTTTTACTCTTCCAACTATACAACTGAATAATTAACAGGAGACTTGATCATTACATATTACGTTTTGTAGGTAACCTAACATTGCAACACATATGAAAACAAATCACATCTTTGGGATATTATAGAAGAGGACTGAAGAGGATTCGTAGAAATGCAGGTGAAGTATCTTGGATCTATCCTGTTTAACTTGTGTTTGTCATCCGCAGACAATTATAGAGGCACAGTTTGTGTATATTTTATAGCATACTGTATAACCTCCGGGTTTCAAGCTCTCGTATCCAATTGGTATATACAATCTAAGAAGCAGACAGTACATCAATATTTATGCATATCAGTCAACAACCATGATTCCTGTTTCGCTTAGCATGTGTGAAACATAACAAATGACCAATTAGACAGAACAACTCAACTCATGAGTGAAAACAGTGAAAATAGGCAAATAAGAAACTTAAGATCCTCTGGGAAATAGCATCAGTTGTTCCCTCCGCATTTGACTTTATGACTAATCATCCCAAGATAAAATTTGCTCACTATGCTAAAGTATCTCCAATTAGTTTGATGTTTTGGCCCCAAACATAAGTAGGCAAGAAATCCATTTGGCAAGGGGTTTTGGAAGTAGCAGATCTATGTAGCTGAAACTTTTAAGCTTGTGAATGATGCAAATTCAGTTAAGATGGAACATAAACATGTTAAACATGCAAAGAAATCTTTGAGGGATTATGCCTTGCAAGCATGATGTATATTGCTGCACAATCAAGCCTCCGAATGAATGTCCAATTAGTACAGGTGGCAAGGGGAGCTCCTTCTGGATGAAATCAGCAATATCACCAGTATGTGTCTACTGCAAGTCAATAAGATACTGGGGGTAAGTCTAGTGAGACAATGAAGTGGGCCAGCTCTACAGAGTGAAGTATAAGTATTATAGTGCAATCTTTGGCTTAAACATGTTAATTGTCATGTGATTTAGTATGTGACGGTGCTTGAAACTTCGTTCATAGTATATTCTTGATATTTCTCACTGCATTTCTTCAAATTATAGATTTATAGTGTTCCCTAAATGATGACAACGGGACAAGTCAGTTTAAAGTGCTAAACAACCTAGAACCATACTTAATACTCCCTCAATTCCAAATTATAAGATGTTTTGACTTTTTCTTATACATTGTTTTTGCTATATATCTAGACATAGTGTATATCTAAGTCCATAGCAAAAACTCATATCTACATACAAAAGCTAAAACATCTTATAATTTAGAACGGAGGGAGCAAGTATGTTGCATTCAAAGTTACACCACAGTATACATTTGTCACACATTAATGAGTACTGGACCAGCATTAAGAATTAATTGACAGAACAGCATCAAGTAACGGAAATGTAGAACAGTTGAGACGAATTGAAACAGTGCACTGAAGCTTAAAACTAATTACCTCAAGAGTGCCTGCCACTGCCTCCTGTGGAACACTGCTTTCACCCTGCAAAGGTTGTCACCGAAGCTGCAAATGTCACATGGTCTACAAACAGATACTGGCAACTGGGCGATGCAACAGGTCAGCTGAACTGTCACATGCACGATGCACCGACCAACGCAAGAGGATTCAAATATTCAGATAAAATGCTACACATAGACTAATCCAGAGCCAGGGATTTGTAGCTGCTGCATTTTACTACTGAATTATGAGTAACGCAACCTATTTTTCTGAGGATGAAAAACACAACCTAATGATGCATTTCGTCATTTTACCTGCGCGCGGAGGCTGAGGGCGTAGCAGGGGAACCCGGCCCGCGAGAAGAAGGGAAGCCAGTGCTCAGCCCAGCACCAGGCCGCGTGGAAGCTCCCGTGCACGAACACCAGGGGCGTGCGCTCTCCCGCCGCCGGCGGGCACTGCGCGATGACCTCGAGGTCGAGGCCGCACGGCAGGCGGTGGAAGCGGCGGGACTGGCCCTCTTGCAGAGCGTAGGCGCAAGTGGGGCGAAGGAAGGGCCTCGTTGTCCTCCTCCTCGCCGTCCGGGCCTGCGCTGGCGCCGGCCGTGAGGAGAGGGAGAAAGGAGGAGCGGCGAGGGTGGCGGTGGCCATGGAAGGCGCCAATCGGATGCAGAATGAATGAATGATGGAGATTTTTTTTAATGAACGATGGAGATGGGTGGACAACTGGACATGGAACAGCGGATAGATAGATTCGATAAGAAAAAGTGCAGAGCAACGCGATGGGCTGCCGAAGAGCTAAATAAACGCTCGCCTCAAATAGAGTGGTTAGCTCTTTTACAGCCAGCTGGTTGCGTTACTTCTAGAATTGGTTGCGTTACGCCCGCTGTTTATCATTATTGAATAAATTGTGAGAGAATTTGGCAGCAGCGGTTGCAGCACAGTTGCCTTCTTTCTCCTGCGGCTCTTTCCTCAGCAACAGCAAGGCGGTTTGGCTGGCACCCATGGCGGACGCCCAAACCCA
>CM039599.1:22682844-23112498 GCA_022457205.1 Saccharum spontaneum | reverse complement strand
GAACCAAGTAAAACATACAAAAAATTTTAAAAAGGTAAAAAAGATCAGATAACTGTTTAAGTAATTTTGATCATTTTTATGTATGAATAATCAATTTACATCAATTGAATATAGAATTTACATCTAAATAGATATAGTAAAATATGGCTCCATAAAATGTAATCTGCCCGGAATGAATCTGCATGCATGGCTCCATGCAGACGGTAGGGCCTATGGTCCCGGGCACTATCAAGACGTTCAGGGAGTAGAGGAGATGGACCGTGTGGAGCACGAGAGAGAAAAAAAGAGATGAACGGCGTGGAGCACGAGAAAAAAGGAGATGAGGCGTGCGGTCTAGGAAAAACACCGACCACTGCCCCGGCCTGGGTGTGAAATGAGATGGCAACGAGATTTATCTGGTATGTGAGAAATGAGAACTGTGGTATTGGACCTACAGTGGTATTCAATAATTTACTGTCAAGTTGAAAGCCTTAGTTTGACTTTAGCTAACCGACGAAATATAAGGCTCTATTTGGAAGTCTGGTATTTGGTCCAAAACCTCTGTAAATTACAGGTCTTATTTTTTTCTAACACAAATCATATTTTATTATTTGGACGACCAGTGAGCCCACTTATTTTACGTCCTGTTCAGCACAAAACCGCTGGAAAAAAATTATCGGCTCCTCAAGTCTGCAAAAAAATAAGATAACCACAGGGCGAAGGTTTCTTGTGCGGCGCCCACACTAGCGGAGCTACGTGTATGCCTGGGTATTCATTGGAATACCCAAGATTTTGGCAAAAAAAAATTAATACATATACTAGTATACGTGTATATGCTATTGTTTAATTGGACCAAAAGACAAAAGCCCACAAACAAGCAGCTGAGTGGCAGCCGAGCAGGCCAACAATTGACTAGGCCCAAGCGGCCACCTCCCGTCGGCAACTTGACATTCATTCAGAATCGCGAAAGTCACGAATCGCTACTTCCCGTCCCGTCCCAAGGGCACTGGAACTAGCGACGTCGGCGGCGGCACAACTCAATCTGCTGCTGCGGTGAAGCAGGTTCCCGGCGGCCGGTGGCCGGCAGCCGGTGGCACATCCGCTCATCTCGATCTGCTTCTGTTGCGTCCTGAAACGCATCGTCGATTCGTCGATCTAATTGCAGCAGGCAGCTAGGTAATTTACAATACATCTCGATCTGCTGCTTCTCCTCTAATTTATTTGTTCTTGACTGCTGCGATGCGTTCTACTTTATTCAGTAATTTTCTTACATTTAGTTCTTTGTAAATTGTAATCTAGATGAAGAAGAAGGGTACTACCAGCTTATTTGTTCGTAGAGATGAAATGTTTAAAAATCTGAAGAACCTATGTGAACTTTCAGTTAAGCTTGTAGACACATAAAAGGATGAACAATTTTATGTTGTTTACAAGCTTCTTAAGTTGGTGTTAATTATACCCGTAGCCACTGCTAGTGTTGAAAGAGTGTTTTCCACACTGAATTTTGTCAAGAACAAGCAAAGGAACAAAATGAGTTATGAATATTTGAACAATTGCTTGGTTACATTTAATGAGAGGGAATTCTTCAGTGAAGTGAAAGATGAGGATATCATCAATCTCTTTCAATAAGGGAAACTAGAGTTATATTGTAATAATCATGACTATTTTGTAATATTTATGTTTCGAGCCTGTACTTTGGTTAATATGAATGGATTTGATAAATGTCATGACCATTATAACTTTTCATCCAATAGATTGTATATTTGCATCAAATTTTTTATACACTTGGCATACCCAGCTGTAAATTCCTAGCTCCGCCAGTGGGCGCCCAACCTCGGACCCACGCCGCCACCCACCTCACCTCGTCCGCTTGTCCCTCCCCTCCCCCAACCAATCCTCGATGACCGCTCACCTCGCCGCCGGAGCCGACTGAGGCCTCAAGCGAGCGTGCGAGCCTGATCTGCGACGTGATCTGCGGCAAGGGTGCGCCGGGCAAGAGACGTCGAAATCGATGATGGGTTAGGTTCCACTCGGACGGCACGAGCGAGGACGGTCCACCTGAGGCGGGGATGGACGGCGGAGAGCTGCCAGGGCGCTGGCCGCTGGGTTCACCAAGACTGCTCTGCTGGCGGCAATGGTAGCTGGGAAGAGACGATGCGCCAATGTCACTGACCCTAATGGCTATTGGTCTGAGTGGCGGCTCAGTGCTATACTGCTACAGAGGAGAGGCTAAGCGAGATGCATACGCAAGGAATCGAGTAGACGGGTGCTCAGGCTGCTCGAATTGGTCCGGCGAGCTTGGGCAGTAATGGCGGCTGGAGCTTGGTTTCTTTGGCCATGGTGCCCCTAGCTTCGCTGGAGTCCAACAAGGACTGCTCGGGAAGGTAGCAGATGAGGCAGTGAGTCATCAAACACTAGCAATCGTGGGATGGCAGCCCGATTGTCAGCAAATTTGGCCGGCGGCAAGAGTGTGTAGGAAGTCGGCAGGCGAGTGTGTGTACGAAGTCTGACACTGTGCTTCCAACCCTCCGTACCTTAACGCGTGTCGTTGTAGGTTTTGTCCCGGGCCTGTTTAGTTTTCAAAATTTTTTAAGATTTCCCGTCACATGAATTTTTTGACGTATGTATGAAGCATTAAATATAGATAAAAAAACTAATTACATAGTTTAGACGAAATTCACAAATCTTTTAAACCTAATTAGACTAGGATTAGACACTAATTATCAAATAACAACGAAACTGCTATAATAGTATTTTGCCAAAATTTTCGCGAACTAAACTAACCCAGGAATCAAGGAAGTTGGCAAAAGTCTCTGTCATCCCTATAAAACGTAGTACAAATTAGTATTTATCGGCTGCAGTTTAGGTACTCCTACGTGGACTAGTCATTTAAGAGCGAGTATTATAATCGGTGAAGAGCCGGTGGGATCTGACGTGGGAGAGATAAAAGCGAGAGACTGGCATAACGCTGGCATAGAGCGAGTGTATGCACAATTTTTACAGCTTTGGGCCCGCCACTAGCGGTTTCCTTGCTTTCATTGGTTCTCATGGCTGCTGGAAGACCGTGGGCATTAAATGAAGGTGGAGCCCGCCACCACCTCCTTTCCAGGCTTGCATGACATGGCGTTTCTTACGGCCGGCAGTCGGCGGTTCTATTAACCATGCTCTAATGCTCCATCTTGGATTGAAGCAGGAGGTGTGCTACACAAATAAATATTTTTTTAATTTTTTTATGAACATTTGCTGGCCTATGGGGTGGTGTGAGGGGAACCGGCGAAGGGATAAGGCTGCCTGCAGCTAGCTCGGACCCATGTCAATAGGCTAGCGACACATATTAAGGGACAACACATATTAAGGGACAACGTTCTCATCCTAGAACGACACATATTAAGGGACGGAGGGAGTATTTTACAAGCGGATGATTATTGACTGGTTTTCTTGTGCACATCAGAATCCAAATGTAAATAATTTAGAACTATATATATTTTCATAACATCCAAACAGGGCCTAAATGTACTCTTTGTCATTAGTGATGAATATAAGCTAGGTTGGTACACACCAAGTGATGGAGCTGGATAATGATCATGGTAATGGTGGTGATCAAATTGAAGATTAAGTGCTCCAACTTGGAAATGAAGAAAGAGAAAAATAAAATGGGCTCAAAACAAAGGTATATTTGATATGGCCATTTTCTTTTACCACTCAAGACGTCATAGAGGGTGTGAGTGGGTTTAGGATAGATAGCCATACTATTAAGAGGGATGATCTCGATGCAATTACAGTTATCTAAGTGCCACTAGGTGAATTCACTCCATGCATTTGCATTAGGACCTAGTGAGTGCTAACATCCCTTGGAAAACATGTTTGTGAAATGCTAACTCACGTGCGCGAGTGTTGGAACTTGGTGGAGTAACACATTTGCATAAGGGATGAAGTTGGAGAAGAGAAAGGGGGTCACAATGGTGACCAGACGCTGGCTCCGAAGGGACCAGACTCATCCGGTACCTTACCCAACCCTGGCCAAGAGCAGCGGCGCAACTGCACGCTGGCACTTAGGTGTGACCGGACACGCCCGTGCCACTATTCACCAGCTGGCAACACGTGTAGGGGAGTGACCGGATGCTGGGCGAGTCCGGTGGGTGACTAGACACGTTCGGTTGGGAAAAACCCTCTTTGGATCATGATCGAACGGCGCGGGCTGGCGAGTCCAGTCATGTGACTTGTGAGTCCGGTCAATAAGTGATGAGCGCGCGCGAGTCAGCCATTGGGCAGCAATGGTAACTTTCAAACGGTTGGGACACGTGGTATCCGTGGGCGACCACGCATCCGGTGCACCCTGCAGCGCGTTCGGTCAATGCACATAAGCTAAGTTAAGTGGCCAATGGGTATGTGAGCTCTTGGAGCTCTATAAATAGAACTTGGCCGGCTTAAGCTCACTCTCTTGGACATTTTGATTATTTTTATACATCCTAGTAAGTTAAGCCAAACACCTCTCACTCATCTCTGTCATTGATTCATCGTCTTTGTGGAATTAGGAGTGATTCTAATGCATTTCCTTAGAGTTTGAGTATCTAGTGGCACTAGTGATCGTGTGAGCTGTGGGATTTCTTGTTACTCTTGGTGGTTGCCGTCACCTAGACGGCTTGGATCAGCAGAGGAGGATTAGCACAAGTTGGTGATTGTTTGTGGCTGTCCAGGGGTTCTGATACCCCAGGTATCTCAAGGCACCGATTAGTTAGCCGTCCAGGCGCCCATGATACTCAAGCTGGTATAAGCCCAAACAACTGCGGCCCAACTAAGTTGTGTCGATAGGGCCAAATGCTACGACGGGGAGCTGGCGACAACCTCTCCCTCTTCTCTTCACCACATGCTGCACGGTGCCACGCGACCTCTCTCTTGTCCTGACCCCTGGAAGGGGCGAGGCGGGGTCAAGCATCACTAGGTACAACTATCCAGACAAGGACAAACACACCTGCTCAGTCAGCCAGGACCGAGGGGACAACTATCTCGATGCGTGCGCCATCCCTACGCCACACTGCAAATAAGACTAGACCACTAGGCGGTGATGACAGGTGTGATAACCACCGCCCGATATGGCTCGACGGGACAGGCATACGACAAATACTCAAGTCTTTGCCATAACTTATCAGCTCAATGCACATTCATTGGCAACAACAGTGGATATCTATACCATAAAAGGGTCAAACAATTTTTCTTTGTGGCATTGGTTCTGATCTACCAGTGGGGACTACTCTTCAGTTAACTGCAGTGCAACCTGACTGCAGCTCTTCCAGATTTACCACCAGCCTTAACCCAACTGCTTCAGGAATTTGAGTATCTCTTTCAGCCTCCTACTGAGTTGCCTCTGTCGCGGGGCTGTGATAACTCCATACCTCTAATTGAGGGTACTTCCCTAGTATTTATCAGGCCCTACCATTATGCACCATTGCCAAAAATAGAAATTGAAAAACAGGTACAGGAAATGTTGGACCATGGTATTATCTAGAAGAACACAAGCCCCTTTTCTTCTCCTGTTATTTTTGTCACCAAGAAAGATAATACTTGGCGCTTTTGTGTTGATTATCGCCACTTAAATGCCATCACCAGGAAGGGCAAGTTTCCAGTTCCGATCATTGATGAGCTACTGGATGAATTAGCCAGTGCATCTTGGTTCACCAGCTTGGATCTTCGTGCTAGATTCCACCAGATAAGGATGAAGTCAGGAGAGGAACTCAAGACTACTTTCCAGACTCATTTTGGTCATTTTGAGTTTTGTGTCCTGTCCTTCGGTCTCACTAGCGCCCCGGGAATGTTTCAAGAGGCCATGAATTCGACTTTGACGCCATACCTTCGACGGTTCGTCCTAGTCTTCTTCGATGATATATTGATATATGGTTCCACCTTTGAGGACCACCTCCAGCATATTTGGTTGGTGTTTGAGTTATTGGCCAAGGATCAATGGAAGCTCAAATTGTCCAAGTGTTCCTTTGCTCAGTGATAGATTTCATATCTCGGGCATATTATCAGTGAAGCCGGGGTAGGAACTGACCCTTCCAAGCTCACGACAATTCAGAATTGGCCTGTACCTGCAAACACTAAGGAACTCCATGGCTTTCTCGGGCTTGCTGGGTATTATCGAAAATTTGTTCGACACTTTGGAATCATAGCTAAGCCTTTGACATCTCTTCTTAAGAAGCATGCCCTCTTTGTCTGGTGCCCTGAGCACGAGATAGCATTCAACACACTTAAGGCTGCACTTTGTCAGGCTCTGGTTCTCGCCTTGCCCAATTTTCGGAAACCCTTTTGCATTGAAACGGACACGTCTGATCTCGACATTAGGGTAGTGTTGATGCAGGAAGGGCATCCCATCATGTACCTGAGCAAAGCACTTGGGCCTAAGTCTCGTGGCTTGTCTACCTTCGAAAAAGAGTACATCGCAATCTTAGTGGCAGTGCAAACTTGGTGTACTTACCTTCAGTTTCAGGAATTTGTCATACTAACTGATCAGCGCAGTCTTACTCAGCTATCTGAGCAACGCCTTCATACCCAGTGGCAGCATAAGGTGTTCACTAAACTTTTGGGAATGCAGTACCGTATTGTGCATCGCAAGGGACCTAAAAATAGGGCAACGATGCTTTATCTCGTTCTCCACCATCAAATGAGAGTTGTGCAGCAATGACTACTCTTGTACCATCATGGCTGACCTTAGTGTCTGCAAGTTATGAGGGGGATTCCTTTGTGCAAGACATGATCACCAAACTATAATTGGATCCGAAGGCTACACCTAACTATTCACTATAGGTTAGCATCTTGTGTTACAAAAATTGGATCTGGATTGGTTCCACTTCAGATATTCAACACCGTCTCATTGCTGCCTTTCATAATAGTGCTTGTGGAGGTCATTCCGGAGTCCCTGTTACCCACATGAGGTTGAAGCAATGCTTTGCATGGCGTGGCGTGAGGAATTCTGTTCATCAGTTCGTTTGTGCTTGCACTATCTGTCAACAATCTAAACCGGATCATGCTAAATCGCCCGGTCTTCTTCAACTGCTGCCAGTTCCATCTACAACATGGCAAGTTGTCTCACTAGATTTTGTGGAGGGTTTGACACTCTCGGCTACTTATAATTGTGTTCTGGTAGTGGCTGATCTGTTGACCAAGTATGCTCATTTTATTCCACTTCGCCATCCATTCACGGTGACTAGGGTGGCCAGGTCCTTTCTCAATCAGGTCTACCGTCTTCATGGTCTTCCCTCCACCATCATTTCTGACAGAGAATGCATCTTCACCGGTAAGTTTTGGAATGAGCTCTTTCATCTTGCTGATGTGAAACTGGCTAGAAGCTTCGCTTACCATCCTCAGTCTGATGGACAGACAGAGCATATCAATCAGTGCCTTGAAACGTATTTACGCTGCTTTATGCATGCCTGTCCAACAAAGTGGAGCAATTGGTTGGCTAATGCTGAGTTCTGGTACAATTCTTGCTTTCACTCTGCTATCGGCCGCACACCATTTGAAGCTCTGTATGGTTACAAGTCGCGTGTGTTGGACATCTTAGTGCCTGATTCAGTGCCAAATATAGTAACCTAGGTATCTGATCGTCAGTGGATGGATCAGTTACTTCATCACCATCTCCATCGTGCCAAGAACCAGATGAAAAAACATGATGATCAGTCTCGCTCTGAGCGATCTTTTGCAGTAGGTGATATGGTTTTTCTCAAGCTCCAGCGATATGTTCAGACATTCTTAGCCCCTCGAGCTCATCAAAAGCTAGCATTAACTTTAGTTGCCGGCTCACTCCTTGAAGGGTCGAGATGGCGGACTAGAGGGGGGTGAATAGTCCTTTCTAAAACTTAATTGCGCCGGCTAACCGAAACAAATGCGGAATTAAACTTATCGGTCTAGTCAAGACTACACCCCTCTATCTATAACTTTAGCACCTTACAAAAGATCCTAATTAAGCAAATAAGGTGCCAGACTAGCAAGAGCTCACTTATCCAATTCTAGGAGCAAGGTCACACAAACCTATGCCACTAGTACTTTACACACCGAGGAGCTCTTACACAACTAGTAAGCAAAAGCACAAAGCTCCTAGGCTCACTAGCAATGCTCAATAACAAGGCAACCAATGCCAAATTAGAGAGCGCAAATTACTTAGCTACACAAACTAAGCAATGTGACTAACAAGGTTACACAAACCAAATTAGCCACGCAAGGGAAAGCTTCTAGCTACACAAGCAAGAAGACAACTAGCAAGCTACACAAGCAAACTAGTCACGAGAGCTACTACACAAGCACAAGTATATATGAAAGTAAATACAAGCTTGTGTTGCACGAAGGCAAACCACCGAGAAGAGTAGACAATGTTGACACGATGATTTTCTCTTGAGGTTCACTTGGTTGCCACCAAGCTACGTCCCCGTTGTGTCGACCAACACTTCATGGTTCGGTGGCTAATCGATATCTACAACTGAGCTCTCCCAAAGAGCGCCGTAAGAACCCACCATCAAGTGTGGTAGCTCAATGACACATTCAACTAGAGTTGCTCTTCGCAATCCCCGTGGGGTGAGCACAATCCCCTTCACAAAGCTTCTCCGGAGCCT
Organism: Saccharum spontaneum; assembly: GCA_022457205.1. Lineage (NCBI taxonomy): Eukaryota > Viridiplantae > Streptophyta > Magnoliopsida > Poales > Poaceae > Saccharum > Saccharum spontaneum. Next base: position 23,103,919 of record CM039599.1, on the reverse strand, counting down.
CACACAATCTTCTTGCGAGCTTCGACGGAGCCACAAGCCACCAAGCCGTCTAGGAGGTGGCAACCTCCAAGAGTAATAAGCACCACCGGCTTGCAACACGAACACCTAGTGCCACTCAAGCAATCCTCACGATGCAATCACACTAGAATCACTCACTCGCTTGTTGATTCGTAATCTAGCAAGCACAAGTGAGTTAGAGGCTCTCCTAGCACTCCCAAAGCATGGACACAACATGCATCGACCGGATATAGCCGTCCCAAGGGTGCCAACACTAAGTCCCAAGGGTGCCAAGCGCCAGCCAAAGCTGGCTAAGGGGCTATTTATAAGCCCCCACATGAATATAGCCATTGTACCCCTTTACTGGGCACAACACGCATCGACCGGACGCGCTACACCGCGTCCGATCGCCATGCGCCGTCCACATGTCCTCCCGGATTCAACCATGACCACTCGATCCTCCAACGGTCACTGCGTGCCAACAGTGAAACGTGACGACCGGACTCGCCGCTTCTCAGACCGAACGCGCAGGTGCGCATACCACCCACGTGCGCAACGACATGACCAGATGCGCTCCACGCAACGACCGGACACGATAGTGCCAGCGTCCGATCACGGTCCAGAGAGCTCCCATCATGATCGGACGCGTCGGATCGCATGTGACCGGACGCGCCGCGTGTCCGATCAGCTCTTTGTCACGCACTACACCAATGGGCGTCTGACCGGATGCGCCGGTTTCATGAGGGACCGGACACGCCGGTGGCAAACCTTAGCGCCCTGTGCCGCACACACATGGAGCACTGACCGAACGCATCCGGTCAAACAGAGACAGCGTCCGGTTTAGCGTCTGGTCACCTCTGTGACCTCCGTTCGTCTCCGTTTCTTCACCTCTAGCGCAGTGGAAAATAGGCGTTTCATTTCCCAAAAAGCTCTGAATCCTGCCTCGCAACCTCGGCGGGAGGGAGAGAGGAACCCAAACCCCTCTCTACCGCTCAAACTCCATCGCCTTTGCAAATGTGCCAACACCAACAAGTGTTCACTACCTTGTGCACGTGTGTTAGCATTTTCACAATCATTTTACCAAAGGAGTTAACCACTTAACTTGCCACGTCACTCAATCCTAGCAACGATGCATAGTTAGATCACTCGAGTGGCACTAGATGACTGATATACAAACAAGTTTGCCCCTCATGATAGTATGACCATCTATCTTAAACCCGGTCATCAACTTCTCTACACACCTATGACCGGTGAAATGGAAATGCCCTAGGTTATACCTTTGCCTTGTGTATTCCATTCCATCTCCTTTGATGTTGATGCAACACATGCACCAACTAATCATCAAATGATATGATCCACTTCATATCATCACGTGACCGTATTGGTTCATCGATCTTGACCTCACTTGCTCTTCACCGTTGCATTGGTCCATCGGCGCCAAGTCTTGCTCAAGCTTCACCGTCACACGCAATCCCTCGCTTCAAAGCCTCCGACTTGCCCTTCACACTTGCAACCGGTCCATCGAGCCAAGCCTTATCTTGATCTTCTCCACCTTGGTCACATGACTCAATGTCATGTCTCATATGCAATGAGCTCCTTCATGACACCATCACCTGTGGACTAATTCCCTGTGTATCTCACATAAACACAATTAGTCCACCTAAGGTTGTCACTCAATTACCAAAACCCAACAAGGACCTTTCACTCCTCTATTCACCCAGTATTCCATGTCTCCCAACTCAAACAAGCTGTGGGTGCAGGTCATGAGGTTACTCCAGTTCTACCTTCTAACTTTGCTGTGAAGTTAACTCCTAAGTAGGTTCTTGACACATGAGTGGTGTTGCGAGGCTCTGATCGTGTCCAGCAAGTCTACATCAAGTGGAACAACCTACCAATTTCACTCGCTACGTGGGAAGATTATGAGACGCTTCGCCAGGAATTTCCATGGGCAGCTGCTTGGGGACAAGCAGCGTTTCAAGGGGGACAAGATGTTAGTATTGTATCCCATCTGGCACCAGCTACTACTGAAGCACTTGAAGATGATGGAGAGGCTGGCAGTGGACCCAGACGCGGTAATAGGGTGAAGAAGCTGAACCCGCACTACGACGCCGAGACCTGGGTGCGCAAGTGAGCGCGGCGTGCGCTGGCGAGGCTCTGTCCTCTATAATACTTAAGAAACAGAGAGATATGTGAGGAGGGGTGAACCATTTTGTAACAACTATTATGTTCCCAATCTAAGCACTCATCCAAACTACCCTGTTCTTCTTCCTTCCTCCTTTCTTCCTCTCCACTCCTTCCCCAATTCCTGACCTAGGTTCGCTGTTAACAAATAGTCATCGCTCGCATAATCATATTGCCCTCCAAACTTGGAACTCCCTCCAAGGAAAAAAACTGCTGATTCCAGGTAACCCCTGCTTTCTCCGGCCTTCGGTTCCTGCTGTTGGGCGCTTTTCTGTTATATATTGGGCCTGTTTGGTTCACTCCTAAATTTTAGTCACTAAAATGCCAAACACCCCACTAAAGTTTAGGGGTTACTAAGTTTAGTGGTTTTTAGTCATCAAAGGGTAGCTAAAAGTAATTAAAGTGTACTTGGGACAACTGCTTTAGTGGGTGGAACCAAACAAGGGTCACTCAACTTTAGAGGGGTCACTAAACTTTAGTGAGTGCAACCAAACAGTCCCATAATCTAGGAGTACAATATTGGCTATTTGATTAAGGCCTTGTTTCTGAAGCAATTTTCATTTTTCTTGTTTTCAGAAAACGTTGAGCCTATTTGGTTGGCAGCAGTAGTGAGGAAATCAGTTTCTGCTGTGAACTTCCCATTGATTGGCTACTTAGTATGGGATACCAATTAAAAAGCGTATACGAAAACATAATCAACTTTTTTGTCACACTATTAGTTTCTAATCTAATAGTACGAAATCACTACTTCCAAGTTTCAACTCTGCAATTCACGTTTGTTAATAACTTCTAGTTTTATTTATGACATAAATACAATGAAAATTTTGTTTTAGATATCTTATACATTGACATGTTATCCGTCCATTCCAAATTGTAAGTCGTTCTAGTTTTTTCTAGGTGTGGCAATTCTAAATTGTAAGTCCTTCTGGTTTTTTGAAGTATGTTCCTTTTGTTACACACCTAGATATATTATGTTTAGATACAGAGTAAAAACAACGTATCTTGAAAAGATGGGACGACTTACAGTTTGGAAAGGAGGGAGTAGCTTAGTTTTTTGTGACATCAAACGTAAAGCACAGTATGTTATACCCTCTATAGTTTTTTTTGACGCAAAAGACTGTGGGGGAGTTCCCCACGGCAGAGCAAACAGATTTTATAAAAAGATACAAAAAGGTAAAGAGAGATACTTACAAGGGAAGAGAGGGGTGTGGTTGAGCACACTATACAACAAAGCAAACAAGGGAGAAAAGAGGCAGGAGGAAGGGGGAAGAACAGAGCAAATTACAAGGCATCGAGCCACAAACAAGCTAATCTTCTATCATCTTGTCCTAGCCGATGAGATTGCAGTGCAGCTTCGTCCTTAAAGTTTCTGATCCACCTTGCAAAGGTGGCTTGAACACCATCGAAAACCATCCTGTTCCTAAGCTTCCAAAGCTCCCAAGCTGCTAAAAGAAATATTTCCACAAAGAAGGGGATTCCTGCCTGCTGCCTGGTAATCAATATCCTTCTGTGTATGTCATCCTCCGAAATCCAAACAATGCTCAACTTGTCCCAGCACCTTTTAGCAAAAGCACACTCAAAGAAAAGGTGTTCAATTGTTTCCTCTGTACTTGCAGAGCAAAGCACACATAGGGTATTGGGCTGCACATTAAAATGCCTTCTAGACAGCATGTTTTTAGTATTCAGTCTGTCCAAAAGAATTAACCAGGCGAAAATTTTGACTCTGGGGTCACTTTGGATTTCCAGATTGCATGAAAACTAGCTGGGGCAGGCATGGTCAGGAAGGCTAGCTTGTAAAGTTTAGCAGCAGCATATCTACTATTGCCCCAACAAAAGATTCTCAGGTCAGGTTCATTAGTTAAACTAAAATTCCGTACTAGTTCCCTGAGGTCCTCCAGTTCCTGGGCAGCAGCTTGTGACACAAGAATAATGAAAAGATCTTCAAGGCAAGTAGCTTCACATACTTCCTTTACTGACATTTCAGGGTACCTAGCAAATTGAGCAATGTTGGGAAGAGAATCCTCAAGACATTCACCTGCCCAATTATCTTTCCAAAAGAGAATGGAAGAGCCATCACCAAGCTGATAGGTAGTAATGAAGCCATAAAGCCCCTTCAGTTTGAAAATATCCTTCCACCAGAAGGAGCCCATTTCTCTTTGCACATGAGGAACTTTACCATCATAATATTTGAACCATAATTGATGAACTCAGGGAATGTCAGATTTAGAGTAGAACTTATGAAGTTGCTTCATCAACAAAGCATCGTTCTGTAAGAGCAGGTTTTTTACACCAAGGCCACCTTTCTTCTTGGGTCTTTGTGCAAGAGGCCAAGCCACTAGATTTCCCCCACATTTTCTTTCTAGATTTCCTCTCCATAAGCATTGCTTCCTTATTCTGTCAATATCATGTATTACTCCTTTATGTAATCTGAAGGTACACATGGCATATGTAGCAGTAGGGGTTATAACAGTATTAATATACTCCACTCTCCCATAATAATAAGAGCACACGTCCTCGCCGATGAGCCGGCGCCGGCCTCCGCACGAGGCATCGGCCGGGCTGGCTGAAAATGATCTTATTGAAGGCATTGAGCTCTAAGTTCAATGCTTTTTGAGAATTAAGGTCTACCATAAACTAAAGGTGGGACAAAGTTTCAGTTTCACGTATTCTTCCAACATTGTTGAGAGAGTTGTGTGTGTGTGTGTTTTTGTCAGACTAGCTATGTTTGCACCACCAGTCCACCACTATTATGTCCTTCACTTTCTGGAAGAAACCATTTCATGATCTTCTTTTTGATTATTCCAAATCCAATGATTTATAAGTTAGTAATCACTTAATTGGAAGGCTTAGAAGTTTTCTGTTCCATTTCATGATCTTCTTTTTGATTATTCCAAATCCAATGATTTATAAGTTAGTAATCACTTAATTGGAAGGCTTAGAAGTTTTCTATTCTGTTGTAGGCAACTAGCTCTGGTGAAATGGAAGTGAGTGGTGGCTAATTGTCTCTGTCTCAGGCTTATAAGCCATGCCCATTGGTATGCATATGATACGGACCTGTACCTTTCCCTTAGTCGATCAGAGGTTGTATGTGTGCTGGGAGACTGGATGCGCGGCACGGCGGCGGGGCGCCGTGATCGCGAGGGGCAGGGGAAGAACAGAGGCGGCGGCTAGGGCAACTCCCGGCTCCCAAAGGAAGCCGAGTAATTAGATTACTCTTGCTTAATTCTGTCCATGGGAATTACAACTCCTATATATGGCTAATTGATCTCTAATTATGGAAATAAACAATTAAAGATAAATATGGGCTTTTAGCCCCTAGCTCCTGCGCCTAATCCTCCTGGTCGATGGTGGCTTTAGCCACTAATGGGCCAGCGCCTTTGATACTGGACGCCGGTCATAACATCTCTCCCCGCGTCGACAAACAGCTCGTCCTCGAGCTGGACATCGGGGTAGAGGGCTTTGAAGTCGTCGAGAGCTTCCCATGTCGCAACATCATTCGGAAGGCCGTGCCACTTGACCAACAGCTTCTAATGGCTGCGGCGCAACTGAGCGCTCACGACCTTCTCCAGGGCAGGTAGCAGGCGCCCCTCGGAGACGGGTGGTACCACCGTCGGCGTCGCAGGAGGATCACCATGCCACTACTTGAGCAGCCCGACGTGGAAGACATCATGGAGGCGTGCAGTCTCGGGCAGCTGTAGATGACAGGCCACCGGCCCAATGCGTTCCAGCACGCAGAACGGGCCGGCGTAGCGAGGACAAAGCTTGCCCTTGGCCGACGTCGTGAGCGTGTGGGTGGGGCGGTGAAGAATTCAGAGCAGCACCCAATCGCCCATAGCGAAGTCCACAGCCCGGTGGTGCTCGTCGTAGCGCTCCTTGGCGTGTTGCTGCGCCTGGAGGAGGCGCTCCCGGACCTCGACCAGGAACGCATCGCGGTCCTGGAGCATGGCGTCCGCGTCCTCCGTCTCAGCCGCCCCCTCCTGGTGGGGCAAAAGGGGAGGCGGTGGGTGGCCGTAGACAATCTCGAATGGAGTCGCGCCGAAGCGCCGTGTGGTACAACGTGTTGTAGCAGTACTCCACACATGGTAGCCAGTCAACCCATGAGCGCGGCCTGTCACCGGTTGCACAGCACAAGTACATGGCGATCACCTTGTTGATGATCTCGGACTGGCCGTCCGTCTGAGGGTGAAAGGCCGTGCTGAGCCGCTGCTTCACACCTGCAAGGCGAAACAAATCCCTCCACAAGTGGCTGGTGAAGACCGGATCGCGGTCGCTGACGATGGAGGTGGGGAAGCCATGAAGCCGCCGATCCTCTTGAAGAAGGCGCGAGCCATCGACGTGGCCATGTAGGGGTGGCCAAGGGCGATGAAGTGCGCGTACTTGGAGAAGCGATCCACCACCGTTAGGATCACAGACTTACCATGGACCTTGGGGAGGGTGTCGATGAAATCCATGGAGATGTCGGCCCACACTTGGGAAGGCACATTCAAGGGCTGCAGGAGACCGGTCGGCTGTGTCGTGGGCGTTTTGTTGCGCTGGCACACACCACACGTGCGGACGTAGTCTTGCACAAGTTTGCGGTCGCCGAGGATGTAGAAGTCATTGCGCAGCCGCACGAGGGTCTTCTGGACGCTCTTATGCCCCGTGGTGTGCGCCAGGGTCACCACCTGATGGCGCAAGTCCTGCTGGTCGGGAACGTAGACGCGTTTGCCATGAAGGAGGAAGCCGTCCGTGGCTATCCAGGGCACCTCCAACGTCCCCGCGGCCTGCTGCTGCAGGAGGCCGCGTGCCACCGGGTCCTCCCGGGTGGCTACCCGGATGTTGTCATAGAGGGCGAAGGACGGCCCAGACAAGGTGAACGCTGCCACGGCGTCCTCGTCACGGTGGGACAGTGCATCCGCCACCGAGTTGAGTCGGCCGGGGTGGTATTCCACCGCGAAGTCGAACCCGAGCAGCTTGCTAACCCACTGATGTTGCGGAACAGTGGAAAGCCGCTGGTCGAGCAGGAACTTCAAGCTGTAGTGGTCGGTGTGGACGAGGAAGCGGCGTCCCCACAAGTACGGTCGCTAGTGCCGGACCGCCTGCACCAGCCCGATGAAATCGCGCTAGTAGGCCGCGAGCTTGACGTGGCGCACGACGAAGGGTCTGCTAAAGAACGCCAGGGGGGCCGACCCCTGGTGGAGGACGGCGCCGAAGCCTGCGCTTGAGGCGTCGCAGTCGACGATGAACTTGCGAGTGAAATCCGGCATCTGCAAAACAGGGGCTGATGACAAGGCCCTCTTGAGGGCGTCGAAGGCCTCCGCCGCCTCCGGCGTCCAGGCGAATGCCTCCTTGCGCAGGAGGCGAGTGAGTGGTGCTGCGATGGAGCCGAAGTCACGAATGAACTTGCGGTAGTAGCCTGCAAGCCTGAGGAAGCCGCGGATGCCTCGGGGTGAACGCGGCGTCGGCCACGAGGCGACCGCAGCCACCTTGTCACTGTCCATAGTGACACCGTCAGTGGAGATGACATGTCTGAGGTACTCGACGGAGAGCGCCCCAAAGGAGAACTTGGACCTCTTGAGGTAGAGGCCATGAGCCCTCAAGGCAGAGATGACGAGGCCGATGTGCTGGAGGTGCTCGGACCATGAGGAGCTATAGATCAAGATGTCATTGAAGAAGACCAGCACGAACCTGCGAAGAAAGGGCCGGAGGACGTCGTTCATCAGGGCTTGGAAAGTTGCCGGGGCATTGGACAGCCCAAACGGCATCACCAAGAACTCGAAGTGGCCGTGGTGGGTGCGGAAAGCGGTCTTCTCGATGTCCGCCGGGTGCATGTACCACGACCCGTCCAACTTCTTGGTGAAGAAGCACGCCCCGCGGAGCTCGTGGTCGAGCTTGGTGAAGAAGCGTGCCCCGCGGAGCTCGTCGAGGAGCTCGTCGACCACCGGGATCGGAAACTTGTCCTTGGACGTCTTGTCGTTGAGCGCGCGGTAGTCGATGCAGAAGCGCCACGACCCGTCCGACTTCTTGACGAGAAGGACAGGGGCAGAGAATGGCGATGTGCTCGGCCAAATGATGCCCTGCTCCAACATGGCGACGCATTGCCACTCCAGCTCGTCCTTCTGTAGCTGCGGGTACCGGTAGGGCCGCACCGCCACTGGTGCGATCCCCAGTAGGAGGTGGATGCGATGGTCGTAGGCGCACACGGGTGGGAGGCCACGCGACTCATCGAAGATGGCCCCGTGTTGCTGTAGGAGCTGGTCCAGCAGCGGCCGCTACTGGTCGGTCGTGGTCACGGCCAGGCACTGCTAGTGTGTCGAAGCACCCGGGGCGCCCACACACTGCCACGTGACGCGCTGGTCGCCTCGCTGGAAGGAGACGGTGAGGCCCTCGAAGTCCCACAGGAGAGGCCCCAAAGCTCCCAAGAAGTCAATGCCGATGATGAAGTCGAAGCAGCCGAGGGCAAACCCCACACACATGACGGGGAAGGACTCACCACCAATGAGGACGGGCACATCTCGGGCGATCCCCTCACACAGCAAACGCTCCCCGTTCGCGATAGTGACACGGAGGTTGTTGCCACCACGCGGAACAAGCCCCAGGCGGCGCATGACCGTGCCCTGGAGGAAGGTGTGTGTGGAGCCGGTGTCCAGCAGGGCGAGGAGACGTTCCCCGTTGATGGTGACGGGTAGCAGCATGGTGTGGTAGGTGCGGATCCTTGCAAGAGCGTACACGGAGACAACCAGAGCATTAGCAGTAGCTCCTTCTGGTGGTGCTGTGGGGTCCTCGGCAGCGGCGTCCGCGGCATCCTCCGCCGCGGTGAACACGTCGTCGTCGATGTAGTCGAAGGACTCTAGGTAGAAGACACGCGGGCAGATGTGGCCGCGCACGTACTGCTCATCGCAGTTGTAGCAAAGCCCCTGGCGACGGCGCTCGAGCATCTTCGCTGGTGTCGAGCGACGGAAGGTGCGAGCGGGTGTAGCAGGGCCGGTCGAGGTCGGCTTAGTAGGAGCGGGCGCACCGGCGGGGCGAGCCGACGAAGTCGGCCGCTGGGGAGGGCGAGCGCCACGCTGTGCTAGGTCTGCAAGGGCTGTGGCCTTGCGCTCGAAAGTGCGTGCCAGGTACATGGTCGTCTGGAGGTCACCGGGGTCGTGCATCTCCACGTCCACGCGGATGTGGTCAGGCAGGCCGCCCACGAAGAGTTTCGCCTTCTGGCGGGTGGAGATGTCCCGGGGGTGAGCCAGGACCGCCTGAAAATGACCTGCGAACTCCTCCACCGTGGAGAGGAAGGGCAGCCGGCCCAGCTCCGCCAGGCGAGTGCCGCGAATGGGCGGTCCGAAGTGAAGGCGACACAAGTCCTTGAACTGCTCCCATGGCGGCTGGCCCTCGTCCTGCTCGAGGGCATAGTACCACGTCTGGGTGTCGCCCGTGAGGTGATAGGACGCCATCCAGGTGCGCTGCGATGCCGGCGTGAGTTGGCCCCGGAAGAATTGCTCACAGTGCGTGAGCCAGTTCAGCGGATCGACGGAGCCGTCGTACGTCGTGAACTCGATCTTGTGGAACTTGGGCGGCCCGTTGCCCTGCGCTGATGCAGGGGCACCCCCCCACCCCCGTAGCCGGGCTCGTGGTAGGATGGAGCCGAGGGCGCCACGCTGCTGCCAGGGACGAGGAGGCCGTCCATGCCGCTGTAGAGGGTGCCCGACACCGTTGGTGCGCCATGATCGGCCACGTGGGACCGAGGGGGCACCGACGTGTAGACCGGCCAGGAGTAGTTCAGCGCCCATGGCGAAATCTGGGACGGCGACGACGGGAAGCGGAGCTGGTGGATCGGGACGGACGACGAAGTAGGCGATGGTGCCGTCGAGGGCCCTGCGTCGGAGGGCATCCCGTAGGGGTAGGAGACCGGCGCCGATTGCTGGAACGCGACCGACGGGGGCGGCTGAGGCAGGAGCGGCTGATGCGGCAGCGCGCCATACTGTAGCTGCGGCGCGCCATACTGCGGCGGCGAGGTGTTGAAGAGCTGGAGCATGGTGTTTATCGTCAGCTGCAGCTCTGCCAAGCCGTGGCTGAGGTCGACGATCGCGTCTGTCGTCTGTTCGGGCGTGAAGACGGCGTGCGGCACCCTTGGCGTGCCCTGCGCCAGCGGCTGCGAGGAGGTCGGCACCAGGGGACGTTGACACGGGCGCCTGGGGCAGGACGGAGGAGGCGGGTGGCGCCGTCGTGGAGGAGGGCGGAACGGCGGTGGTGGAGGGTGGGATCGACATGGCCAAGTCTGATACCAGGTTGATACGGACCTGTAACTTTCCCTTGGTCGATCGGAGGTTGTACGTGTGCTGGGAGGCTAGACGCGCAGCACGGCGGCGGGGCGCCGTGATCGCGAGGGGCAGGGGAAGAACAGAGGCGGTGGCTAGGGCAACTCCCGGCTCCCAAAGGAAGCCGAGTAATTAGATTACTCTTGCTTAATTCTATCCACAAGAATTACAACTCCTATATATGGCTAATTGATCTCTAATTATGGAAATAAACAATTAAAGATAAATATGGGCTTTTAGCCCCTAGCTCCTGCGCCTAATCCTCTTGGCCGATGGTGGCTTTAGCCACTAATGGGCCGGCGCCTTTGATACTGGACGCCGGTCATAACAGCATATATACTCATTGTACACTGGTGTTGCCGTTTCTACCTGGTACTAATGTAATACTATAGTACTATGCTTTCTGTAGATATTGGGGCTATGTTTGGGGCCGGGAACTGCTCCAACATCATAAATAAGGAGACTAAGAGCATCTCCAGCAAACACACTACCTATTTCTCCCCATTGGTATGCATATATACTCATTGTACACTGGTGTTGCCGTTTCTACCTGGTATTAATGTAATACTATAGTACTATGCTTTCTGTTGGGGCTATGTTTGGGGCTGGGAGCTGCTCCAACATCATAAATAAAGGAGACTAATAAGATCATCTCCAGCAAACACACTACTTATTTCTCTATTTGGGTAGCCATATATTTTTATACTGCCTATATTTTGCTCCCAACTCCAGCAATACTACCTAAAACATGGCTCTAAATTCATTCCAGCAGTCCATGACATGTGGGACCCATGTGTCATCCTCCTTGTCGCCATCGACGAACTTGGCCATCAACAGCTTGTCGTGCGGGGGGGGGGGGGTTGCTGGTCCGGGGAGGGGAGTTGCCGAAGCACCACCAGGGAGCCATGCCCGGCCGGAAAGCTGCACTGGAGAATTGCCAGGGCCGTGGCACAGGGGAACCGCCGAGAGCGCCGCCTGGAAGGAAGGCCGGGCACGAGACGGAGGAGGGCCGGCGTCGGGGAGGGGCTCCCGGCGAGGGAGGCTCACGGGGGAGGGGTGCCACCGGCGGGGAGGAGCTCCACCGGCATCGGGAGGGGCTCTGCCAGCGTCAGGGAAGGGTGCTGCCGGCAAAGGAGGCCCATGGGGGAGGGGCGCCACCGGCGGGCAGGGGCGCGCGACCAGTGTTGGGGTGAGACGCGTTGCGGGAGAGAGAGAGACGCGTTGTGGGAGAGAGGAAAACAACCGAAGAAAAATAGGTAGGCAGATTTGTTGGGCCAACAGATATAGACGGTGGAGGGGAAATTTGTTGGGCCAACAAATTTAGATATCCTGCCGGAGTATATTTTTTTGGCCTCCACTACCTAAATATAAGATAAGTAGCCTGTTTAGGTAGCCTGCTAGAGATGCTCTAAGGCTGTCTATTCAACCAGGACAAACCATTCCAAGGCCTTTCACGATTGGATAGAATTTAATATGGAAAATATAAAAGGGACTGATAAATATAAAATGAACCTAATTTCTGTAGCATTCAATCCAGTCCATTGGTGATGGATATCATGAACTCTATGTTTGCAGCATCACCACATATAACAAATAAGCTAAATCAGCAAACACAGAAATCATTTATCCCTTGTTAACAAGGAGGCAAGCATTGGTAGGCACTTGGTGCTATATTGGCAATGCTTGCCCTTGTTGGATCAAGAGAAGGTCCTGTTCAACCACAGACGTGCCTCGGTGTTCGAATGCAGCTCATGTTCCCAGCTGGGCAAAATGTTCCCTCCAAGACGATGATCCAAATGCAGAATGATTATTCATCCAGCGCGCTGATACCTGGTCTGCCAGAAGATGTGGCAAAGATTTGCCTTGCTCTTGTTCCTCGGAGATATTTCCCTGGCATGGGTGCTGTGTCAAAGAGGTGGATGGCATTCATTGGGAGCAGAGAATTCATCGCCATCCGGAAGGAGGTTGGGAAGGTTGAAGAGTGGATTTATGTCCTGACCACTGAAGCAGGCAGAAATGGAAGCTGTTGGGAGGTGTTGGGGAGCCCGGATCAGAAGAAGAGAAGACTTCCACCTATGCCTGGGCCAAACAAAGCTGGGTTTGGTGTGGTGGTTCTTGATGGAAAGCTTTTTTGTCATGGCTGGCTATGCTGCTGACCATGGGAAATAATTTGTTTCTGATGAGGTTTACTGCTATCATGCCTGTCTGAACAGGTTTGATTTTTTTTTTTACTTTTACCAAAGGATATTGTTATTCTCTTTTTAATCGAGTACTAATATTGCTGCACAAACTCCAGGTGGACTGCATTTGCCAAGATGAATGTTGCGCGACGCGACTTTGCCTGCGCAGAGGTCAAGGGTGTGATATATGTAGCTGGTGGATTTGGCCTTGCTGGCGATAGCCTGAGCAGCGTCGAAGCATACAATCCACAGCAGAACAAATGGGCACTGATCGAGAGCCTTCGCAGACCGAGGTGGGGCTGCTTTGGTTGTGGGTTCAATGACAAGCTGTACATCATGGGTGGACGTTCTAGCTTCACTATTGGCAATACACGCTCTGTCGACGTGTATGAACCTGATCTCCACACCTGGGAGGAGCTCAAGAGAGGCTGTGTGATGGTCACCTCTCATGCTGTCCTTGGCAAGAGTTTTTTTTATTCCTTGATTCCTCAACTCCTTAAGTACAAGATGTAATATCTGAACTCACGTACCAACTCAACTTACACCACCACACACAGACTCACACACACACCCCCTAGTGTGCAAGGTAGACCTACACCTATATACGAAGAGGCTGCACGTGGCTGAGCTAGGCTTCGTACGTGACGTTCACGTCACCCTGACCATTGTAGCGCATCCACATGTGAGGCTGTCATGAAAATATTGGGAGAAAACCCCGATGGGAAACGTCAAACGTGAGACGAGCAGGGCTCGAACTCACGACCGGCCGCTCCACCACTGGAAGCCAATGCCGACCCAGCTACGGCTCGTTCCCTCCTTGGCAAGAGTTTGTTCTGCATCGAGTGGAAACTCACAACATTTAACCTGGCGGACAACTCTTGGCAGAGGATCCTGATGCCCCTTACTGCAATTCCATGTAATAATACTGGTAAGCAATCGATGGATCTGGGTAATGGTGGCTGATTCGATTAGAACTATGAGTAGCAATAGGTAGTAGTGACCGTGGAATTGGTGGTCGCCGGCGATCTATCGAGCCGCAGCCCGCCGCCTATGCCAACGCCAACCAAAACAAGTTCGAGTTTGTCTCCCTCTCACAGTTATACTCACGAGTACAGCTGTTGGACAGCGTTCACCAGACGCAGCTGGGCCTTAATGTCTCACACTTGCCAGTCGGGGCCGGATACTCTTGGATTGGGCTTTCTGGGCCGTTTCGCCTTGGGCTTCTTCTCTGGTGGTTTGATGCGCACCGTGACATCCCCCTTCTTTACCAACGGCTTGTCCCCAAGCCGTGAACTCTAGAAACAGCCTCAGGATCTCATCCTCATCCTCCCAGGTAGCAAGCTCTGGGGGCCAACCAGACCACTTAACTAGCAACTGGTAATAAGTGCGGCGGGACTTGGTACACACACGACGATCGAGCACCATCTCTAGTTGCTGCTGTGAAGAAGTGTCCACAGGTAAAGGTGAAAACATAACAGGAGCGGTACCAATTACCTTCGTCAAGAGAGAAACATGAAACACTGGATGGACATTGGATTCTAGTGGAAGCTTCCATTTATAGGCAACAGATCCAATCTTGGCTTCGATTTCGTATGACCCAAAATAGCGATAAGATAACTTCTGACAGATGCGGGATTTAACAGAAGTTTGAGCATAAGGCTGAAGCTTAAGCCAGACTCAGTCACCCACCTCAAATTGGCGTTTAGAGCGATGTTTATCAGCCTGAGTTTTCTGATGCTGTTGAGCTCTTAACGGTTGCTGCTGTAAAAGAGCATTGACAACTTTGCGTTGAGAAAGCCAAGCCTCTAAATCAGAGGATGTACAAGCTGATTTAGGATCAATACCAAAATGCAGAGGAGCATAACTGTGCAAATAAGAATCTGATAGAGCTGCTAACCAAGTGGGCAAAGCAACAGTCAAAGCATGGAGGGTTGCAGAGGGCAGGGGTGCTCTAGACAATGCATCAGCAGCACAATTATTGGAACCCTTTTTATAGCAGATTTTGTACTGATAGCCCAAGAGTTTGGTCATCACCTTCTGTTGCCAATAAGAATGCAGATGCTAATCAGTGAGATGAGTAAGGCTCCTCTAATCAGTATTGATGATAAATTCAGCAGGAAGTAAATAAGCCTTCCATTGTTCCACTGCTAACAGAATGACCAGACTTTCTTTCTCATAAGTGGAAAGACCTTGAGTTCTTGGTCCTAGGGCTTTACTCACATAGGCTATTGGGTGACCATCTTGCTGAAGGACTACCCCAATTCCATAATCAGATGCATCAGTTTCCACCACAAAGGTTTTGCTGAAATCAGGTACAACAAGGACAGGAGCTGAAATGAGGGCTTGTTTCAGTAACTGAAATGCAGACTCAGTAATAGAAGTCCAGGTGAAGAGTACTCCTTTCTTGAAGGACTACCCCAATTCCATAATCAGATGCATCAGTTTCCACCACAAAGGTTTTGCTGAAATCAGGTACAACAAGGACAGGAGCTGAAATGAGGGCTTGTTTCAGTAACTGAAATGCAGACTCAGTAATAGAAGTCCAGGTGAAGAGTAACTGAAATGCAGACTCAGTTAAAGGTTTAGCTATAAGCCTAAAATCTTTGACAAAACGTCTGTAATACCCAGCAAGACCTAGAAAACTCCTAAGATCTTTCACTGAAGTAGGACTGGGCCAATTCTTCACATCAACAATTTTAGATGGATCAGTAGACACACCATTAGGGCTCAACACATGACCCAAATATTTAAGTTGCTGCTAGGCAAAGGAACACTTAGCAAGATTCACCTTGAACTGATGTTGTAGCAACAGATCAAAGACAGCTGGATATGTAGCAGATGCTCCTCATAAGAAGCACTATAAATTAGAATGTCATCAATGAAAACTATAGCACATTTTCGAAGAAGAGGAGCCAGAATATGGTTCATGACAAACTGAAAAGTGGTAGGTGCTCTAGTAAGACCATAAGGCATCACCTTGTATTCAAAGTGCCCATGGTGAGTCTGAAAAGTTGTTTTGAACTGATCTTCTGGGTGTACCATAATTTGATGAAAACCAGATTTTAAGTCCAATGTAGTGAACCATTTAGCACCATGGAGTTCTTCAAACAATTCCTCAATGATTGGTAGTGGAAACTTGTTCTTAACTGTATAAGAATTAAGCTTCCTAAAGTCCACACAAAGTTTCCATTCACCATTCTTCTTTTTCACTAATAAAGTAGGAGAGGCAAAAGGACTTGAGCTTTCCTAAATCATGTGATGCTTAAGGAGATGAGCCACTTGTTTCTCTATTTCATCCTTCTGAGTTGGTGTATACCTGTAAGGTTTGAGTCTGAAGGGCTGAGCACCAGGTAGTAGAGGAATTGAGTGAGTATGAGACCTGGTGGGTGGGTTGCTAGTGGGTTCTGTGAAGAGCTCAGAGAACTGTTTCACCAAGGGGGTCACTTCAGTAGGTAATGGGGTGGAAGAGTCAGGAGTTGTAGATTCCACAGGATAAACTTGGACTAAACCCCAGATGTCATTGGACTTCTCCATAGCAGTAAGTTGGTTGAGTGTGATTTTCTGACCAGACTGGAGATTCTCTTGGATCCCTTGCAATTTCACTTGCTTGCCCTGATAATCAAAATTCAACCATTTGTCCTTCCACCAAACTTGCATAGGACTTAATGATTCTAACCACTCCATACCCAAAATAGCATCATAACAATCCAGATGCAAGATTTTGAAAGTGGTGGTGAATAAGGTGCCATTAACTGACCAGGAACAATTCACAATTTCATGAGAGCAACGAAGAGCAGCACCATCAACAACTCTGACAGTCATAGAATGAGGTAATGGTGTCCAGGGAGATAACTGAGATGCTAAATGCTCACTTATAAAGTTGTGTGAGCTTCCAGAATCCACAAGAACAATAGACTTGAAGTTGTGAATTGAAGCAGCCAATTTCAAGGTATGAGGTGCACTAATACCTTTAAGAGCATGTTCTGAAAGAGCCATCAACTCATCATCATCAGATTCAGAACTGGAGACTGAAACAGGTTTCTGATCTGATAGAAGTTGCCAAACTTCTTCAACCGTGTGCAGAGGAACAGAGGCAGCATACTTATGTTGGGGTCCCCACTTAGCACCACATTTAAAGCATAGTCCCATAGCCTTTCTGTACTTCATTAGGGAAGACAGCTTCTCATCAACTTTAGCAGAAGAATTAGTACCTTTGCTAGCCCTGCTAAATGAGGCTCAGAAACTGCATTGTGAGTACCAGAGCTTGAAGAAGACTGGCCAGACTTGTGAAAGCTTTTGTAAGAGCCTGGAGTATGATCCAATTTCTTGAAGTCTCTTGTCGATTGACCCAGCAACGGTTCCTCCTATAAAATAGCAAGAGAACTTGCAGTATCCAAGTCTTTTGGCCGATGTAATAGTACAATAGACTTAATATCATCATGAAGGCCATCAATAAATTTGTTGGTAAGAAAGGCTGGGATACCTAGAGGATCATGAGCAAGGAGTTGGTGCATCAACTCATCAAATAGTGTGATATAGTCCAGAACAGGGCCAGACTGTTTAACATGAAGGAATTGATAGATGAAATGATTAAATTGGTCTCGGTCAAGACGGGACACAACATGCTCACATAGAACATCCCAAGGGACCTAACGCAGACTGAGCTCAATAGTCTGCATCCAGAATGCTGCGGTACCCTTGAAATTTATGGTGGCCAATTTTACCCAATTATCAGGAGAAATATCATAGAGATCAAAATAGGATTCACACTGTTTGATCCATAACTTAGGATTGGAACCCGAAAATTTAGGGAAATCGGATTGGGGCAAGTTGAGGTTGAAGTTATGGTGATTGCAGCATGTATGACATGGGTACGAATCCAGACAGCGAAGTGAGTTGGGAGGTGTATGGAGCTCACCTTTGACCGGAGGTGGTTCGAGGGTAGCGCCGCCCCCCGAACCAAACTTCCGGTGACTAGGATCAATGTCGTGGCCACATGGCCCAATCACCGCCTTCGAAGAGGACGCACCCAAATGGGCGGGTGCTGGTGATTTGGTGAAGACTGATCTGTGCTCCGGAGATGCGGGGTGCGAGTTTGGAGACGCGGATGCTGATTTGAGCTCTCGAGTCTCGAGTTGTTGATGAAGGGAGTCGACGCAGTCGGAGAGGTCGGAGATCTTGGTGTCGACTTGCGGACACCATCGCTCGAAGTCGGCCTTGGCTGCCTTGAGCTCTTCGATTGAGCTCTAAACATCGGTGATCTTGCGATTGTTGTCGTTGATGCCCCGGGACTGATCGTCGAGCTTGGTGAGGATGAGGGCGAGTTGATCTTCAACCTTCATCGTCACCTGGAGGCAGGTACGATGGTCGTGCGCTAGAGCTTGATGCGAAGGCGAATCGAAGATGAACGGGATGGGATGACAGGATCGAAAGCGAATCCGATACCAAATGTAATAATACGGGTAAGCAATCGATGGATCTGGGTAATGGTGGCTGATTCGATTAGAACTACGAGTAGCAATAGGTAGCAGTAACCGTGGAATTGGTGGTTGCCGGCGATCTATCAAGCCGCAGCCCGCCGCCTATGCCAACGCCAACCAAGACAAGTTCGAGTTTGTCTCCCTATCACAGTTATACTCACGAGTACAGCTGTTGGACAGCGTTCACCAGACGCAGCTGGGCCTTAATGTCTCACACTTGCCAGTCAGGGCCGGATACTCTTGGATTGGGCTTTCTGGGCCGTTTCGCCTTGGGCTTCTTCTCCAGTGGTTTGATGCGCACCGTGACATTCCAGCACTAAGTTTTGCCTTGGGTTGCTTGGCATGAAGGTTCTTCTATTCTCACTGGAGGAAGAACCTGGGTACCAAACACTGGTGTATGACCCTGCAGCACCCACAGGATGCGAGTGGCAGACAACTAAGCTCAAGCCTTCAGGGTCGTGCATATGCAGTGTGAGCATTGAAGTTTGATGGTATGGTTATGTATAAATGGCACCCCTGGTATTCTTCTACTGCCTCTCTGTTCTTCTGTATCTTCTGTCAAGCCATGCACACATGTATTCATAGTTGTATACGAGTAATTTTTTTCCCTTTAGGTGGTGTTGTGACTCATATATTCTGCTCCTCACTTTAGTCATTAAGCAGAGCAATAGATAAAGGAAAAGGTTGTAATTTGCTCCATTTGTGATTCTGTAAATTGAAGTATATGTTGCAGATATGTCAAATTTTGATTCCTTAATAAAAGCAAATTTTCTTGTCCTTCATCTGCGAAATGAACTACTACTAGTGTAAAGCAGCACTTCAATGTGCCTTGTTTTTTGTTGAACTGGAAGTGGTGTCAAAATTTCAGTTTCTATAATATAATGCGTATTGGTAAAATGCACTCTAATTAAATGGAAAGTTAGAGATAAGGCATACTAGGCATATTTGATCTTTGAGCAAACCATGCCTCGCCTTGGCAGGTAAAGAAATCAGACGTGGTTGAGTGTTTGGATCTCTAGCAAGCTTACTTGTTTTCTATGCTAGCAAGGTTTTTCCTTGTTAGACGAACTAAACTGACCCTATGTTTTATAGCCTTAAAAATATTTCAAGATGAAATGTGACTTTCTTTTCCCTCGAAAGCCTAGAAATTTCATTTATGAAATACACAAGACAATTGCTCAACAGACTGTTCCAACCTTTTTTATAGTTTTCTTGTATTTTCAAGTTATATCATTTCCTCTTCAAGTTTAACGTACACACTGTCTACCTTATCCCAAAATATTATGCGAACACATAGTTGATATGTACACATGTATGAGTTATTCTCAAGGAGATAATCAGAGTGTTGGTGAATTATGTGTGGGACTAACTGAGGCATGAGTTTGTATGTGCAACATATTTCATGGCTTGTGGATATGCATGGGTTGAGCGTGAGATAATCGATGGTAATGAAGAAGGTCAAGTAGGAGTCTGTGCATGACTGATCGGGAGCAATGAAGGGCGGACGCGGGCTGATGGATATACCATGACAGCTAGCACTTGGGCACATCGACAAGTAAATGAAGGATGGTGATGAAGATGGTGTTGACTGAAGTTGAGTCAGGGATTAGACTAAGTCGAGGTGGGCACGCAAGAACTAGGTGATCTGCCG
The DNA here is from genome assembly GCA_022457205.1 of Saccharum spontaneum. Taxonomy (NCBI): domain Eukaryota; kingdom Viridiplantae; phylum Streptophyta; class Magnoliopsida; order Poales; family Poaceae; genus Saccharum; species Saccharum spontaneum. The sequence goes on along the minus strand of CM039599.1, from coordinate 23,084,142 downwards.
ATCGAGGAAGAGCTATGTGACTCCAGTTGGTATGGCAGTTTTGGCCTCGAAATCAGAGGCGGCGGGTTTGCCGCTTTGGGCCTTAAAAGTGGACCATGATGGATCGCTGGACAAGTGGCGGCATATGAAATAAAGTCAATAAAAGATTTGAATAGTTTTGCCCCTCGGAGATGTGTATCAAGTATTAGTTACTAGGGGTAATTTAGTAATCAGCCATGACACTATGAATATTAAATGTGGCTGTTGCAACCCTACTTTTATTTCTATACAATTAGCCAAATGCTTAAAGAGAAGGGAAAATTAGATCCATACCATTGAAAGATCCTGACTTTGGAAAAATACCATCAAAAGATTTAGCTTTAGAAAAATAGCATTGAAAGGTTGCTCCGTTGTTGATTTCTACCATTCCGTTAACTTGCCGTGAGGGTGATGCAGCACCTGGCCGTTATCACGGTCTTCTTCGTCGGTGCTGGAGTTGCCTCTCTCGACAGCGGCAGCAGCTATATCTCTAGCTCCCTCCCTCTTCATTTGCTGGAAACTTAGGAGACATGCATGGCATGGTGCACGGTGGCATGCATGTGTACGTATGTACCACATGGACGCGCGCACAGACAGAGGGAGAGAGACGTGCATGTGAGCACGCAGCCGCATAGGTGGTCCAGGCAACCGTGGTGCGCGTGCCCGCCCAGGATTTTGCCTCGCCCCCAGCCGAGACCGCCCCAGCGCGCGCAGCGCACGCAGACTCTGCCATGCCCCGGCCGGCCGCCGGCTACGGCCCCATGCCGCACCATTTCACGTGGCCTTTTTACTGTTCTTGTTACGCTAATATTATTCTTAGCTCTTTCCGTTTACGTACGTGCTATTGTTGAATACTGATTTAATTGAGTTCTTCCTATCTTGCCGGACTTTGCTTCTTTGAGCCGGCTAGAATATGGAAGGGAGCGGTCAATCTACTGATCAATACAACGGAGAATTCTCTGTCTATCAGTTCTCCGCTCGCCATGCCATGGCTGTGTGAGCTGTGCGACTGCCGGCAGCCGGACCGGTTCCTGTTGCCTACCCAGCAGGAAGACGAAGCACCCACCCACGTTTTTCATTGTGTCGTGCCATCCTCGCCCGCACCTGCCCCTTCCTTTCCCGTCGCGGCGCTGGGCCTTTTCGTCTGCGCCCTCCTGTTGGCCATGCCAGCAGAGGCAATACTTCGCCAGGCCCTGCCAGCACCGCTCGCGTTGCTGCCAGCTGAGGACACGCGAGGAGGTCACCGCGAGTCATGCGTTCTTTTTTCAGCAAGTCGAGCAAATTAACGGCAAGTAAACGGAATGGTAGAAATCAACAACGGAGTAACCTTTTAATGCTATTTCTCCAAAGCTGAATCTTTTGATGGTATTTTTCTAAACTTGGGATCTTTCAGTGGTATGGATCTAATTTTCCCTAAAGAGAAGAAGAGAGACAGGAGTAGCGAGAGTTGAGCACCTCTTGCTCTAATTTCTTCTCCTTTTAGTGGGCGGGCTCTAATTTCTTCACCTTTTAGTCGTGGATGAAGGGAGGTGGCTAGCCATGTTTATGTAGATGAATTTGTGATGCAATTCATGTTGTCATTGCTTTGAATCTGAGTCAAATTTCTCTCCCGACTGTTCTTGCACTTTTTCTTTTTCTGGAATTTCGTACTATTTTTCTAGGGGTTTTCGTTCTTCTGTTTTTGGCTGCATTTTGGGGTATTTTTTGGGGGAGACCAGTGTGCTAGGGTAAGTGAGGAGGTAGCTCACTCATCCATTTGTTGAATTCCTCCACGAGACCTCGATTTAATGATTCTCCCCCCCAAAATTTCCCTTCTTTACGGATTCCCGGTTGATCTGAAATTAACAGTTAAATTCTCGATCTTTTTGAGGGATTTCTGCTGGGATGTGTTGCTAATGATGAGGCAAGGCCTTGGTCAAATTGTAGTTCGTTTGGATTTGTTTTGAGAAATTTCGGAGTTTTCTCGATGGAGCTTAGGCTGCAGTTCGTGCTACAGGCCGTACTGTTTTTCTTTCGCTGCTTTTCGTTTTCTCTCTGGTGGCCTTCCGCAGTTGCTGCTCCTGGTCTCTGAGTTTGTATTCTTTGGGTTTTTTCAGGAGCAGCATAGCTGAATCATCCAGTTCAGTAGAGGAACAGAAAATTGTTCTGATTCTTGCAGTTTGATTAGGCTTCAAAAATCTGAAATTCAGTTCAGTCTTCAGCTGTGTTTCTTTGAAAATTTCTCTTCTGGCTCTGTATTTCTGTCTGCAGTAAGTGTACAGTGTATAGCAGCTGCATCTTGACCAACAGGTAAACACTAGACCCTAACCAACCTAGTGCAGCAGCAATGAGTCACTATCAAGCTACACTAGTCAATCATTCATGAAATCATTGCTTGCTCTTTAAATCTATAGACCTGTAGCTTGCTGCACTAGGTTAAGTAGTTATTCAGTTCCTGCAAACTCTGCTTTTCAGTTGGTTCGTTTTAACTTGTCTCAGTTTAGCTCGGATAGTTTGTTTTCGTTGCTTCGTAATTTTTTTAAGGCTGTTCATTTTTTGCTTAGTTTTGGGTCTGGTTAAAATAGTACACAGAAGTAGTGCACTAAATTTCTTGGGACTGCTTTTAGCATAGGACTTCATTCTGTCTGCTTCCACATTGTTTTGAGTAAGAGCATGGCTAGGGCCCGGACGTTTGGACACCCGTGCAGCCCGCCCTTGTCCACCTCGCAATGGTCCGCACGCGCACCCCGACCTTGTCGCTGCGCCGGCAGCTCCTTCCCAACGATACCGCTCCCCTATCTCTATGCGGGCAGGGATCTGGGAGCCGGGGGATGAGGATGAGCATGTCCCCGTCCGCAGGACCTAGGAGCGCCACGCGCCCTGACCGTTGGCCCAGCGCACCCCATCTGCGGGCACTGAGCTAGCCGCGCCTCATCCCCGGCGCTCGGGTTGTGCCCCCATGACTCTCTGAACACACCTTTAAATGCAACATACTTCTAAAGCAAATAAAACATTTGAAACATACACTTAAAACATATGCAATATTCAGATAGAACACTTACAACTTGCAACATGAAAACACTTACTGCGACATAAGACTGAAACAGCTAAAATCATTGGAACATACTCTTGCAACATGTGTGAAACATATGCAACGTTCAAATAAAAAACGCTTGTAAACATACGTCTGAAAAACAGATGAAACATTTTGAAAAAATGCTTGCAACATGTGTTTGAAATACTTGCAACATCCCAAACTTTTGCAATAGCCACATGAAATACTTGCAACATATCTATGAAAAAAATACTTGAAACATAGGCTTGCAACATGTGTTTTCCACCCTTCTTCCATACGACGCAGCATAGAGTGGGGGGACGACTGGTTCTGGCCAGTCGACGACCGAGGATGGTGGCGCGGCCTGCTACGCTTGGCCTAGGCCCGGACAGCGATGGTCCCCTCTCCTGGCCGCTTGGCCTGGGCGCGGTGGAGGGCGGAGCACGGCATGCGCAGAAGGGGACGGAGGCGGGGATGGGGGCACCACGGGGGATGTCGGCGGCGGTGCGGCAAAGTGGGGCGGGCGGCCACGCCGTGCAGCAATGAGCACGGAGTGGGCCTCGCGCCGGAGAAGGGAGCAGTGCTGTCCTTTTATTTTTAAGAAGCGGACTGACGAGTGGCGTTGGATAAGGCAGAGTGCAGGAGCGTGGCGTCTAGCCAGCCGGACGGACGCCTGTGTCGTATCATTATCGTTTGAGTAAGTCCTTATAGTTTTGAGGGTCATCAATTCATCATGTCACAAGTTGGCTCGTGTGACCTCGACAGCTAGAGAAAAAGTGAGTTGAAATTGGGATATAGTCCAAGTTTTCACAAAGAATTTTTATTGGCTCTCATTTACACCCCTGGCTGCCATTTCAGTCCTTCGTATTATTTGATGATTTTTTAAAACCTTTTATGCCTTATTTTCCGCATATTCTTAGTTCTGACTGCTATGATGAAAAATGCGCAATTCACAATTTGAGGGACAGTTGCATAGTCAATCCTTCAATAATCTATCTAATCGTTTGTTTTATTTTCTTATTGAGACACTTGCATTGGAGGCAAGATTTCTTAAATGAAGCCAGGCTCCAAGCCCATAGAATTTGTATTTTTGAGCGACCAGTTTTTCTTCTCCTCTTAGACCTCTTTGGAAGTTTACTCGTTGGCCCTGCTCGGGCCTCTTCTCTTCTTCCTCTCTTTGTTGTACAGTTTTTTCCCCTTTTGTAAAGTGGTTCGTTTTGGTTTTAATAAATTCTATGGTGGTGGCCTCCCCTGCTGTATTTCGGGTTCAAAAGAAAATTTTATTGCAAAATGCACTTGTTTAAATATGCAGTACAACCAAAAATAAAATATGCGGTACATGTTTGCATTATCCTTCTGATTTTTCTTAGTATTCAAACCCTTCTGCTTTACCTCTTTGGTGCTTGTTAAGAGTAAAGTTCAAGCAACATACCAGATACAGAGAAAGGGTGGGGGAGGAGAGGAACTATAGATGTCATTCCATCGTCTGACAAAGGAACTCATATAAGGGACTTGGCTTCTGTCATGACATTAAATCTTTACTAATTAAAAGTATATTAAAATTTCCAAATGCAACTTATTTCAGTCCAATTATTGATATATGAGATCAGAGGATGACCAAAGAAAGTTTGTTCTAGATAAGCAATTCGACATTGCAACATTAAGTATGTTGACAGTCCAGCAAACACAGCCAGATCAAGATTTGGCAGTCTACCTGATATCCATCTTTTCTTAACTTTTTCTACAGAACAATATGGCACTGTTGTCTGTCCTACTTTTAGCATTCAAGAAAAGAACAGGAATACATATGTACTCACGCATGAATTTGGCGGTCTACCTGATATCCATCTTAGGAACTTGTGTTTTTCCTTTTCATGAAATCATAATTCGACATGGCAATATGTGTCTGCTCTTTTGTGCAACCCTTGAAGCTTTGCTCCAGGATTAAGCTTGGGAGGTAGCCTGAATTTGATGACTTGTTCAGTTTCATGGCTTTGAAAGAAGGCTTCATGTGTTCCTCAGCATGAACAGGTTTTCTCTCCAGAAGAAGCTCAAGCAGTATCTGCATGTTGTTTATACTAGTATAAGAGAAGGCTTCGATCTGTCTACGGGTATCTACCCACTTAACAAAGTACAGTCTCTTGATGGAGTAAAATATCGGAATCAAGAATGCAAAATTCAACTTAGGTTTCACTTCATGTATATGTGCAGTTCAGTATTTAGCTCTTCTCATGCTACAAAAATCATGAATGCCCACAAAGAACTAGTTGCTTTCAAGATGGTGTGTTTCACTTCGCCACAAAAAGTGAAAAGCATGATTTAACTTTATTTTTTTATGGAAATCTTATGCTCAGATTATTAATGTACAATGCCTAGAATTAAAAAGTTTTGTCTGCAAAGAAAGATCTCTATCATTGTCCAGAACTGAAAAGTATGTTCAGACATTGATTTTTCCAATGTATGCATCTTGTCAATTAATTGCTCCCAATATTCAGAACACCTGCACTTCTTTTTGTCAAAAATCGTTGGCATGATTATACCAGGCATATATTAAAAGAGGATGACTTTACAAGGTATGCACAGAATAAATTGAAACAATTTGGGAAAACCTGAGCCGAGAAGAAAGAACACCTGCACTATAAGATGCATTCATTTTCATTCTAAGAAATGAAGTTCTCCGTCCTCAGATTGACAAAACAAAAATGTCCATTTATCTGCAGCAGCAAGGCGTTAAATGCAACAGTGCAAACACTTCTAAATTCCTGATCCTTATTTTTTCGATAACCACCAGTCTCTTATTAGAAATTTAGAATTCAGTGGAAATTCAATGCTATACGAGCCATTGCCAAAGGAAAAGGTTGCAGTGTTGCACTTTGGCAAAAGGTTGTTCTTTGATCCATTTGCTATTTTGTAAAGTAATGTCTGTCAGCCTGTGTTCCAGAGGTATGCCAAACTGTGATTCCTTGATAGCAGCATAATTTTAATGATACATCCGATTAAGGATATGCACAATCAAAGGGGCACCGACAAAGTTTTCATCTGTCCCAAGTCATTGGACATCGCAACAGTAAGAATGTTGACAGTCCAGCAAACACAGTGAGATCAAGTCCCGACAGAAATCAGCAATATGGAAAGGACAAACCAGTCCAGTATATTTTTACCCTACATTATCTTTCCTTTGAACATTTTTTAGAACAGTACACCACTCAAAACGTCCTTCCATCCTGGTTTCAGCATTTCAGAAATGAAAAGACATATATGTTCACGCACCTTCGTGGCCAATTAGTAACTTTTCTCCCTTTCTTTTACATCATAATGCTAGTTCACTTTATCCTTCTGCTCCTTTTCCTTTTTCTTCTTCCTGCAGCTTTTGAAGCTGCGCTTCCAGACTAAGGTTGGGAAACAGCCTGACCTTGATGACTTCTTTGATTTCTCAGTTTTGCGAGAAGCCTTCATGTGTTCTTCAGCATGAACTGCGCTATGTTCCAAATCGCTACTAACATCGGTGACACTGTCATCCTCGTCGTCATAATGTTGCTTCTCCTGAAGAAGCTCGAGAAGTCTCTGCTTCTTTTGAACCAGAGAAGGACCCGATCTGTCTACAAGTATTCGCCCACTTGAGAGTGTTAATCTCGGATGATCTGGTGTGCTGCCTCTTGATGGCGTGAAATCTTCAGCCAATATGAAGAACCATGTCAGAAGAATGAGAAAATTTGAATCCCAGTGCTCCAGCACATGTGTGTCTACTTGTTCATGTTTTTACCTCCTCTCACACTGTAGAAATCATCTTCGCTGTCGGAATCTAACCAGGGCCTTGCTTCGAAGAACAACTCATCTTTGCTTCCTGGCCACATGGAGACACACATGTTATTAATAGAACAAAATTAAGCGTGTTTTGTCTCCTATATCCTACGTTGATGTATCAAAGGCAAGTGCCGAAGTGCTGTTGCAATTAAAACTTACACAGAGTAATGTCTTTTGCAGCTACAACTTCGCTTAGTACAAGGTCAAGCAGCAAGTGGGTTGGAAATAGAAGAAACTGTTGTAGTAACATTGAAGCTAAAAAGATAATTCCCAAGGATAGAGAGTTGCTACTTTAAACTATTATTGTCAGAAAAGGTGAAAGGCTTGAGTTTTTTTTGTTGTTGTGAAAGAATATGGGTGTAGATATTATTATTGAATGAATTTCCAATGTCTAGGAAGTGCTATTACAAGGTCTATGGTTTTTTATTGTCAGGGAAAGAAAATACGTGCCATTGACTTCTAGAATTGAAAAGTATAATATTTGGACATTAGTTTTTATTTGTCCAATAATAATTGGTCATAATATTTATCCAGGACAGCTCACATTTAAACGCCTGTTGCAGAATACGACGCATTCGTTGGAAGAAATAAAGCTGTTCATCCTCAAGTTTGACAAACAGAGAAGGTAGTACAACCTCGCCCGCAGGACAGCATTAACTCAGATAGTGCAAACCACACTCGTCTCCCATCCTTCAATTCGAATTCATCAGCATTAACGATTTCCCATCGGACGTGCGTGCCTTTACCTTCTTCTTAGCCACCGGACGGCCGTGCGTTCCTTTACCTTCTTCTTAGGCTCGTCAAACAATCAGGTGACCTAACGCATGAGCTAACCGTCTTGTTCTTGGTGATATGATTGTCCATCCTGACCACTCACCACCGGATGAACAGTAATCCTACCAAACAGACTCGACAGCTTGTATTATGCTGCTGCGAAATATGCCGGGCCAACTAACACGCTGGAGTCTTGCGCGTGTCCAGGTGCCAAGATAACATAGTTAATTTGATTCATCGCTTCTTTATTTTTATTTTTTTTGCATCGATCCATAACAACCCCACCCACTAGTGTAATTATGTGTGTTTCTGTAAACAGAGTAACTAATTGATTTTTTTATAAACAAAAGAGGGAATGAAATGTATACAGTGACATACAAACATAAAAATTGTGGCATTGTGGACGCAAATCGCTTCATTAATCAGTGGCGAAGATTGTAGCAAAAGCAGATGCGATTACTGATAATAACAGACAGACGCGTACCATTAACCGAGCCGTTGTTGCGATCTGCGCCTGCTGCGACGACGGCACCATCCGGGTCGTCCTTGGCGTCCGGCAAAGGATCCGGCGCCGCCGCCGCCTTGGTGTGAGAGGAGGCACTCTTGCCGACGATCCTGAGCAGCCTCATGTCGCCGCCGCCCCTGTCGCGCTCCGGCGACTGGAATCTCGAGGCCAGCACTCCGAACTTCAGAAGGCGGCCAGGCCAGTTGATGACCGCACCGCGAGCACTCCGAACTCCAGAAGGCTCCGTACCTAATGCGGCTCGATCGCAGAGGAACGCGGCGCCAGCCGAAGAGCGGATATGTAGACGGCAGGGAGCAGAGGCTGGAGGCTGTAGGAGGGGCTTGATGGATATACGGTGCGGTGCGCCGAGGGATTGACGGAACGGGACGCGTTGCCCCTTGCCCGGTGTGGTTTTTGCCGTTTTGCATGTGGGTGGTGGTGGAAATGGAAGGAAGGAGCAGGGCCACGGGAGGAAGGAATCGTCGGGTCGGATTTGAAGCATCGCGTGGTACATACGGAGGCGGAGCATTCTCTTTCGTCTCTCCGTCTCACGCCATATGGCGTGGTTGGGAGCCGTTTGCGTGGTAGGCCACACGCCCGCCCACACGCACGCGCGGGCAGGCAGATTGATCAACACAACAACACATTACACATCCCATTAGCACGCGCGTGGATCAGATGATGATAATCTCGTCCACCGGAGGCATGGATGATGTTGGCGACAAATTCATGATTAAACTCAACAACCATTAAAATTATCTACTCCCAAAAGTGCTGATGCTCTGCCTCTGCACGACCAAATTTTGGGAACAGACAACGCGCCGTGTCTGTGTGCTTGCTTCGAGAGGACTCGAACGAAGACTGTATGGTAATGGTATACACCCACCGTCCACACGTTTCTCACGGATCTTGGAATGCTACGTATATACGCCGCTCATATTTCCGCTCTCATCATCAACAAGCTAGCTAGGCTCCAGCTGATTCACCGACACAACGTGCTCTAGTTGTCTCTCGTGGACCTCGGGGGATATGTATATATGTGCACGTTCCATCCCCTGTCCAAATCCTGCTGATTTGTTCGCGTGTCTACGCCAGGCGAGTATTTAAACTAAGAACACGAGAATGTAAAGTGAACAAGAGACGGCAGGAAATTCTTCAGTCCTCGCTCCCTTATAATAAATTAATTTTTTAGATTTGTATTGAGTCAAATTCTTTTATGTTTGACTAGATTTAATTAGAGACACACGCACGAGAAACGGATACCATTGGAGTCTGGAGAGAGACTCCAATGGACACGATGAAAAGTTCAGCAGTGCTAATTGATAGCTAATTGTATACTAATAAGGCTCCCATTGATCAATGTTCCTCTTGTAATTGGTGGCGGAGCCACAGGGTGCCCCGGCATACCCTATTTGACCGACTAGTTATTAGTAGTGTAATATATATATATATATATATATATATATATATATATATATATATATATATATATATATATATATATATATATATATATATATATATATATATATATATATATATATATATATATATACCTAATAATAAAGAGGCAAAATTTCAGGTTCTTTTTTTTCGTCCATCCATTTTTTTTGTCTGTCTCCCTCTAACTACCGAACAATGAAGAGCTTCTTTTGTCCGGACTTGTATATATAACCCGTGCTCATACGAGTTAGAATAGCTCACGTGTAGACCAATATGGAGGAGGAATCCTAATCTAAATAGATTTCGCAGATCCTGAGTACTCTAAATATAACTCTTCTATATACATCTAATAATAAAGAGACAAAATTCCTTTCTATTTTTTTAGGTATGGCCTCCCTTAACTAACTTCATGAATATAGGAACTATCTCGGTTCATATCCGATATTGTATTTGTTTTGGAAACTGACAGCTGAGCAATGTCGTATCCCAACGTGACTTGCTCATGCAACTCAAACCGTGTTTCCGTCTATAAATTACTACACCGAAGCCCATAAAATTTCTAGATTGATTTCTTTTTTTTCTTCTACGTTCTAATAGATCATATCTATATAGCATATACGCTGCCAACCTACAAATATAGTACGTATATATATTTGCAAAAAAAAAGTAAAAGAAAACGAATCTAAAAATATTAGAATAGACACTCATAGACACTCATGATGTACGACTCCGACTCGGCAATAGCAAGGCCGAAGCCTTTCCAGCCCATGACCTGCAGCTTGCTCACGCAGGACGTGGCCTGACACTCATGTTTGACGGAACCGGCCATCAGGAGCGTCCGTTCTGATCTAATCTAGGCACGAGGACAAGGGCCTGCCATGGCAGTGCGACAGAATTCTGATATAGGTTCTCCATCAATGCATCACCATCAGACCAAGATTTCGAGCAGCGCTGCGATGGAGTCTCACCGCCATGCGCCGTCGATTCTCTCGGATGGACCAGCATCCAGGCCAAGAGGTGAGATTTATCGGTCTGCTTGTTTTGCCTGTTGTTTTTCTTCTCCTGTCCTCTTGTAACTCTATTTTGCCTCCTCCAATTGTCCGTAAGTTAATTATATGTTGCCTTTTTTTGTTTTTTCTTTTCCTATTTTTCTTCTGCCAATTTGTTCGTAATCCGTGTGTTATGTTGTTTTTTCTTTACCCAATTTTCTTCCAACGCTCTCTGGTTGCTTGACTATTTTATTCACAAAATTTACTTCGTGACGGTCGCGACGGAGCGCGACCGCGCGATGCCCGCGCCAGTCGAGATCCCCAAATTCGTGCTTTCCTAGAAGCACCAGGAGTCCGAGCGGTGCGAATCGGGAATGCACGATCATGGGGAGGGGTTGCTCGCGCGTATGGCCGCGCCGCCGTCGGTGGCCACCATGACCATGCGTTGGAATACGCAGGGCCTGCCACTGAGGTGCTTTAGGGAGGATGCTGCTGCCGGTCGGGGAAGGAGTCACCGACGCTGATGGGCAAGGAATCGCCGATATGGGGAAGGAGTCACGCGCCGACGCCATTTTCTTTTCTGTTCTACTTGTTCTTATATAAATTATAAACAAATAATAAATATAAACAGTTCTTTAAACCTTAGCTTTTATTTGCATCACTAAGCTATTGTTGGAGTTTTGGTTTTGTTACAACCTGATGAGGCAATGGCCCAAGCAATCAAACCATCAGCAGAAAACTTAAATAACCTATTACCTAATTTAATCTAAATAAATGTGTTCCCAACCTATACACATGTATGTGTCTCGAACTTATACACATAACAGTGCAATACGTGACAGGGTCTGGAACTCATATTTTAACTCTACCAACATATGGATATTTTAACAGTGCAATACGTGGTGGAAATGGGAGGAAGGAGCAGGGCCACGGAAGGAAGGAATCGTCGGGTCGGATTTGAAGCATCGCTTGGTACATACGGATACGCCGCCGTGGCCGGAGCGGAGCATTCTCTTTCGTCTCTCCGTCTCACGCCATATGGCGTGGTTGGGAGCCGTTTGCGTGGTAGGCCACACGCCCGCCCACACGCACGCGCGGGCAGGCAGATTGATCAACACAACAACACATTACACATCCCATTAGCACGCGCGTCGATCAGATGATGATAATCTCGTCCACCGGATGCATGGATGATGTTGGCGACAAATTCATGATTAAACTCAACAACCATTAAAATTATCTGCTCCTAAAAGTGCACGACTAAATTTTGGGAACAGACAACGCGCTGTGTGACTGTGTCTGTGTGTGCGCATGCTAGCTTCGAGAGGACTCGGACGAAGACTGTATGGTATACATCCACCGTCCACACGTTTCTCACGGATCTTGGAATACTATATACACCGCTCATATTTCCGCTCTCATCTCATCAACAAACATTCCAAGCTACGCTCCAGCTGATACGCCTACACAACGTGCTCTAGCTAGTTGTCTCTCGTGGAACTCGGGGGCTATATACATGTGCACGTAGATTATTTAAAGTAAGAACACAAGAACGTAAATAAAGTGAACAATAGATAAGGGACGGCACGAAATTATTCAGCCCTCGCTCCCTGAATAAATTAAATTCTTATATTTTTAGACTTGTATTAAGTCAAATTCTTTTATGTTTGACTCAATTTAATTAGAGACACACGCACGACCAACGGATACCATTGGAGCGAGACTCCAATGGACTCGATGAAAAGTTCAGTTGTGCTAATTGATAGCTACTGTAATTATCTACTTCTAATAAGGATCAAATTGATCAATGTTCCTCTTGTAATCTTCATGGATTGTCCTTCATTTATATTGAGTAGTAGAAATGCACGTGCGGCATGCACATGTCTGTTAATAATTATCATACTCAACACACGTGTCTATAAAAATAATTCTCTTTGAAAGGAGGAATAACAAAAAAAATCTTCTAGTTGCTAGTTGTAATTCTCTTGAGTTTACTTTGATCTTTGTGAGTTTGTAGAAACTAAAATGTGCTCTCTTTTTTCTGTAATATATAGTTACAACTTAGAATGAGTTTACTTCGATTTTTGTGAGTTTGTACAAACTGAAATTCTCTATTTTTTTACTGTATTAATATATCTTGAGATATTTGAATCATCCATACAGTGTCTGGCAAGATGCTGTAAACAGTTCACATTTTCTTCTCGTGGAAGGTTACCATTCTGTCATCAACATGGTTAATTGATTTCTTTAGTGCAGAGAGAACTGCAAGCTAAGCCAAGCAGATTACCAATAGGCACAACTCATGACACAGAAGCTCATGATTCTTGTATGCTTTGATTGTGTACAACTGTTGCCATGGATAATTTGAAAAACGATAGTGAAAAATAAACAAGGACTCACTAATGATATACTATTTACAACAAAGGTGACACTGCTAGTTATATACTATTTACATCAAGGCGAGATTGCAGATTGGATGCCTTTATTCTATTCTATCCTAGTTCTCGACCCAACAACGAATTCTTGAAAATAAAGTCCTTTTCTTCTCTCAAATTGATCATGCTGTTCTTAAAGACTTGAAATTTATGCTTTTTATATTATTATTCACACCAATGGGCTACTAACATACCATTCCATCGATCACCAGCTCCTGCAAGTCACAAATTTATTAGACGAACCATTTACAAGAAATGTGGATGCTTATATTAAAAAGTGCATAGGTTTAACATTTACCATCAATAACAAATAAAAAAACAGCTCACCTGTATTTCGTTTGGGAATGTCGGCAAGAAAACTTGTATTCTACCAAACATGTCAACTCCTTAAATCAGAATTGATGTTTGCCTCATATGAGGCAATCTAACGTACAAAAATAATTAGGTCAAAATTAGAGGCATTAAGGCATGTTTTTAATTTATATAATGATTGAACTCAACCAAGACAAAGGTCAGGGAACCACAAGATTTCTCTTCTGATCTTAGACTCACCCTTTCATTCAGCAAGAACCCAAAAGCAGTCTAAAATATTAAGTCTTCAACACCAAGGGAACACACTTAATAATTTCACAATATAAACATCAGTATCCACATAAGCTCATACCTTTAAATAGAGAATGTTATCCTTCTATAGCTTCGACTTTTGATTCCTCGTCATCTTCAAGATCAAATACAAACAAAAAAAAAGGTATTACTTAAAAGTGTTGCAGGAGTAGGGGGCAAAGCTAGAGCACTAAATTTTTCAGTTGTATCAAGTGTGTGATACATAGGGGGTGTTTAGATGCAGAGACTAAAGTTTATTTGGTGTCACATCGGATGTTGCATGGGGTGTCGTATGGAGTGTTCGGATACTAATAAAAAAATAAATTACAGATTCCGTCAATCGTGAGAAGAATTTATTAAGACTAATTAATCCGTTATTAGCATATATTTACTGTAGCATAACATTGTCAAATTATGGACTAATGAGGCTTAAAAATTCATCTCACAAATTAGTCGCAATTTATGCAATTAGTTATTTTTTAGTCTATATTTAATACTCGATGCATGTGTCCAAACATCCGATGTGATAGGTGTTAAACTTTAGCACCCTGAACCAAACACCCCTAATGCAGGGACTAAAGTTTAATTGGTGTCACATCGGATGTTATATGGGGTGTCGCATGAGGTGTTCGGATACTAAAAAAACAAATTACAGATTCTGTCAGTAAACTGCGAGACGAATTTATTAAGCCTAATTAATCCACCGTTAGCATATTTTACTGTAGCACCACAGTGTCACATCATGGACTAATTAGGCTTAAAAAATTCATCTCACAAATTAGTCACAATCTGTGCAATTAGTTATTTTTTAGTCTATATTTAATACTCCATGCATAGGTCAAACATCCGATGTGATAGAAATTAAAGTTTAGGAAACTAAGCAGGGCCATACACTGCCGAGCAGCTTCTTAACTGCACGAGTTTCCTGAAGCAACACCTAAAAAAAAACAAACGTGAAAAGTAACAATGTTTATGACTGTCCAGATCCTCATAATATACATAACAAGAAATTATTTCAGTTACCTTTGTAAAGATTTATGTGACTTATAAAGAGTGGACGGCATCAATGAGGTGCTGCACTACCACGACGGATAGCGACAGCGACGAGTCCTGGTTGCACACTTGCACTCTCAGCTGCTGCAAAGCAGAACCAGCTTGCAGCACCTCATATAGATTTCCTTGTCTGATTTCCACAAGTAGGGCCATGGCTAGAAAGTGGACAGAAATTTTTTTACCAGTTATACAGGATACTGTAAATTAAGAAAGATCTGATATAGAATATTTTTTTTTTGCGAAACAGATATAGAATATTTATGATGCCATGATTTATGTGGTACATATGTGCATGCCACTCCATCTTTAAACAGACGCCATCCAAGTATCCAATTGCCAGGATACTTGCCTGCTGCCAAGGTAATAAATAGCATATAGCGGGTTAGTAGCGGATTGCGGATACCGGGCAATATTGCGGATAGTAAGTTCTAATAGCGGCACTTGATAATCTCACATAATTTTAAGTACATATATCATAAATAATAAGTATAAATAGACATTTAATTGCACTCAAAGAACTGATGTCTCATATTTAAATTAAGAAAACAAACCTGGTGTTCCACGCATTAAATCATTACATTAAGAGTTTGCAAAAAAAAACATATTATTTGCTTCCACGCTACTGCAGCCTACTATGTGCAATTGCGGCCCGCAATATCGCTTGCTATTTAGAATTGCGGCCGCAAAGTTCCAGGCTGCAAAGTTCAAAGCGCTACCTCGTAGCGGTAGCGGCAATGGGACGCTATTGTTATTGCGGCCGCAATTGCAGCCGCTACCACCGCTATTTATTAGCTTGGCTGCTACCCAGAACGAAGCTGCCTCAAGCATTCAAACTTGTGTTTAGTATTTGAATTTCAAAACACTGTATTTAAGTTTATGGAATCAAGTAGCTTCTATAATCGTTCTAGATAAGATTAAGGTTTTGTTTAAGCATGCCAATCACGACAGTGCAAACACTTTTGGATACTTGATCAGGGTAAAATTAGGAATTAAAAAATGACAATCAAAATGCTACACAAGCAGGTCCCTACTCATCCTGGGTATTTTGGAGCGTCGAATTCAGTTTTAAAAAGACAGAACTAAATAGGGTTCGGCATCTTAGATACAGAAGGATCATATCCTACTGCACGAATACCGTGGCTAATGCAGAGGCCAGCCTTGGGAGTTGGGAAGGGGGCAATGGTCTCGAGGAAGAACACGGGAGCATCCCTTGCCAGCATGAGCCGCAGGGCTCCTCCGGCTCCCCGGCCACCAGCCGATGCCGATGCCAACTCTGTTGAGCCCTCTCCTTCTCCCGCTCCCTCCTTGTGAAGGATTCGACGAATCGGTCGTCTACAGCCCCAACCCCAAGTTATGTTTATATACATCTCATTGCCTTTTTGCACTAAGTATTTAGCTGATTTAATAGCAGATTCATTGATCGCAAAAACGAAGTTAGGGGAGGCCTTCCTCTGACCTCTGTGCACTGAAAGGATGGGACATGGCTGATTTTGGGTGAAAAAAAAACTGCTTGAGGGAGGGCGCAGAAGCAGATTTGTACGACAGGAACGCGCTAGACGTAGACGTAAGACGTAAGATTGGTAGGTAGCCCCAAGTAGACCTGAGGGACAAATACTCTTTTATACTATTAGCAAATATGTATGTGTGACATGCACATATTTATTGTTTCGATTAATAATATATTGTCTAAATATGAATATAAAATTATGAACTAATTATTTCTTACTTAGATTAACGCCATCAACATCGATCTGTGACAATATAACTATATATTAAGGATAGGATGCGTATGTTGATAGAGAAATAAACAATCTACGTCCTGATAGGTTAGATCATTTACGTCACTCATGTGTGCCACGGAAAACTCATTGGCATCGTCTGACGCTTTGTACATAACAAATGGAGCCTGGTCTGCATGGCGTCCTTAGGCCTGGACTCGAAACTCAATCGTGCATCTGAACTTCCTGACGTACCGTGGCCATCCTCAGCGGCATATGCGGGAGCACAGGTTCTAGCAGTGTAACATCCCAAAAATTCATATTCAAAAATCACTCACATTAAAAATTATTTTTAAATGTATTTTAAAAACTATAAGTCATCTGAGCTCTATATTCTTCTAAATCTTATCCATCTTGTGTCCATCCCAATTACCTCTCTTCAATTTATATCCTGTTCCGTGGCATCGCCATCACCCACCCGTTCCTCATCCCTCTCCCCCTCTCTCTCGCTTCACCCGATGCCCAACAACGCCGCGTACGCCGACCCCACCACCATCGCCGCCGTAGCGCACCCGTGCCCAGACCCCTCGCCGACTGCGGCAGCTCGCACGCCTCCACGACAGCGGGTCCCACCTCCCACTTTTCTCTCCTTTCTCCTTCGCGTGCAGCAATAGCCAGCAAAAGCAAATAGAGTAAGGCAAGCACGAACGCAGACAACCACCCACATTTACCATTTACCATACAAGCAAGTGTCAGCAGTGCACCCACACATACAGATAACTCATACATGCATGCAAATTAGGCACCGGCCAGACATGCAAATTAGGCACCGACCACCATGCAAGGTTAGACACCGTCCATTTGCATGCTAAGCATCTACTTGATACACGCCACACCGTCCATCGTCCTTTGCTCTACAAAGATGCTTGCATGCCTCGCTACGCGCAGCACTGCCCAAGCATCCGGCCACAGCGATGCCATTGGAGGCAAGCAAGTAAGTCAGTGGCACATCTCCGCTTCGTAGCCTATAAAAAGGCACGCCGGGTTGCTCTCTCACAGCAGCATGCTCAGCTCACCACTCGCTGGCCTGCTCTCGCTTCACTTGCCTCGCGTATACCGTATACGGCCGTACGCACGAGCCGGCCTCGACCGTCGTCGCACGACAAGGAGAGCAGACCATGAGCATCCCCTTGCTCTTCCCACTCTCCCTGTGGTCTTCTCTTTACTTCCCTCCGTGTCCTTGCTTGTGCCGAGCCGCTCCCGAGCACCACGAGCTCAACCATGGCGTCGTCCATGCAAGAAGCAAGAAGAAGACCCTTACTAGCTTTTCTCTCTCCCTTTCCATGCATGTGTGTATGACGTGTGGATCCTAAGCTACAACTCCACCAAATAGTATACGCATAGTATACATCATGCACTACTAGCCAAGCCAAATGCCCACGTAATCACCCATTCCTTAATCACGCATTATTCTTTTTTGCGTGATTAATTTTGGTCATCTTGTAGAGCCACATGCCAACTCCGATTTCAAATATTATTCTTTCTAAATTCATCTAAAATCTTGATCTATCTCTCATATAAATTTCATGATTTTTAGAGCTCATTTGAATTTATATGATTATTTATCTATGCTTGTTTATCTGTTGCGCTCGTTGGGTACTTCTAGCTGACGGAGTGAACAAACTAGAGAACGAGGACGTCAGAGGCGAGTACCGCGAGTTCAACGCCGAGGAACCGGATTGCCAGCAGGAGTTTCTCGAGGACGCCGACGAAGGCAAGTCCAGCCTATTCCCCTTTGATGCATATTGATCATATTTTTAAACACAGCCCGTAGAAGCCGTTTTAAATATTGCATGTACGATATACGTACGAAGTATTTTTACTACTTAGTTAAGACCCATTTGAATAGCCATCATTAAATTGATATTACCTGATAATTGTCTTGTTCAAACGTAGGGATAAATAATATGCTATGGTAAAATATAATTATTTAGTATGCTTAGGATTTGATACTCATCATGGGTACTCATTACTATGTTTTCTCAAATACAATGATTTTAAAAGAAAAACTATGTGAGTTGTGAAAATAAATTGTGGGTATGATGAAAGGGTTAATGAATAAGATATAGATGGTGATTACCCTAGAGATAGGGCAGATCAGTGTTCCTTTTGTGGGATGCTGCGGTGTCAGGGCTTGTACCTTTTGTCGTTAAGCATGAAGATATCCGTCTTGTCTCGATTAAGAATTGAGTTGATAATTCATCTTCTCTAACTCATTTTCGTACAACCACTCGCCTTGCATAGTTAAGGTTTAGTCTAAATCCCTCTAGTTGGTATGGCAATCACCTGGAGACAGGTGTGTAACGGGACACTAAGAGATGTATGTGAAAATTGAGAAAATATATGAAATGTAAAGAGCTCTGTAAATTATTGTATTATGAGATGTGGCCTTAGTGTTCCCATGGTGAGCGCTATTACTTAGCTATGGAGGGTAATGACTTTGATGGATCTGTGCTTGCACAACGGTGTTAAGCTACGGTATCCTACTTGTGGAGAAAGTGTACAACCTCTGCAGAGTGTAAAATTTATCCGGATAGACGTGTCCGCGGTATCAGACGAGTTATGGTTTGGTTTCAACTACTAGATAGGTTAGGATGAGTGAAAACATGAGAGTCAGTGTGATTTTAGAAATGAATGGTTATCTGCCATGTGTTGCGGGAATAGAGGGTTCAACATCACCTAAAATTGTGATTAACCCCTTTTAGAAATACTATTATATATGAAAAATTTATGTCTTTTGCAAAGGTATTTATAAAATGAGACCCTGCATGTGTAAAAAGATAGCCTTATGCAAATAAACCAAGCCTTATCCTTGATTTATCCATATGCATATACTGATATCCCATTCCGTAGGGTAAGGTTGGATTTGCTGAGTACTTTGTACTCACCCTTGCTTTGTTGAACAGAGGAAGATCCAGACTTCAACCCTGACGTGGCGTACGAATAAGGTCATGTCTGCACCCAACTAAGCTTGTGGCATTGGGATCCGTCAGATGATATGTATTAGCGAGACCTTTTCTAGGTCTGTTGGACCTATATTATGTTGTGGTTACTTTTAATCATGGCATGTCTTTATTATCCACGCTTGTCGAGACTACTGCAATGAGACCTATCTGATATAATAAATATGTTACTAGCCTCCTAGGACTAGTATTGTATCACATTTGAGTCCCTGGTTGACCAGGGGCGCTTCAGGTGGTATCGAAGCCATAGTTGGCTGTAGCACGCGACCTTAGGCTTTCTAGACCAGTATTTTACATACAAAAGTATTTTCTAAAAAAGTTCTTACCCTCTCCCTTCAATTTGAAAAGAATATTTACTCTTATCCATTTCTCTCAGATGGCAGAAGGAGTTTGGACTAGTAGCTACTGTCTAAGTGTCAAAGGCTTTCCGAAGCTCTTGTATGCTACCATGCAAAGGGTTGGAATCAAGGATCACTTGGAATATGAAGGCAGAGAATACATAGAGCATGAAACCGAACGGTGTGAAGTCACCGTGTATGTCAGGAAAAGTGAAGACTTCTCTGACATAGCTGAAGCATGGAGTATAACTGCGACCGGATTTCGGTTTGCAGATACATATCAAGCCGCCACCCGCAAAGCCTTGACGTACTTGTTCCAAGCCTACGAGAAGCCCATTGCCCGTACACCCATGATATTCTTTCCACCCCGAGAAAGAGATCGACCAGTTTGGAGGACCCACATGGACATCTTGCAGAGACGTTATTCCCTCGAGGATGACCCAACTGTGGTATTCATGACCACATACCTACTTGCTCTGGACGAGCAATATGATAAACAGGCCTCGAAGTTGAATCCACCGTGCGGAAGAAGTCGAGATCTTGGTTAGAAAGCTCCATGTGCAGCTTGCAGAAGCTCAAGCACAAGCAGCTGCAGCCGAGAGTCATGAAACTACCATTTCTGAAGCCATGAAGGAAGCTGAGGATCACCATACCTAGGAGTTGAAGGATGCCTACCTTGTCACCAAGGCCAAGAGAAGAATGCTAGTTCTAGAAGACCAAGAGCCCATAATCTTGGAAGGGATCCCAATCATGCCCCTAAAGACAGGAAAAAGACTGGCGATTGAAGGACCATCAACTCTCCCACCCACAGCAACCTCTCATGAAGCTTTGAAGTTGGAGCCTAAAGAAGAAGAAATCCCCCTCCTCAGCCAGCCACCACCAAAAGATGACGGCGACCCGCCTCTTATTCCGAAGGAAGAACCACAGATGACCAAAGAATGATCCTTCTCAAACACTAAGGGAATGAAGCCATTCAGTTCGAGAAAGTTGAAGATTAGTTGTACCCAGTTCCTCCTTTTGTCTTGGGGAAGCGAAGTTCACTTCACTTTTGTTTACCCCAAAGGAGATGAATCGTATTGTAGCACGCATATTTTTATTATGTTGTAAACCACCCTCCTATTCAAAATATATATTTGTGCTTGTTAGTTGTGCTAATTGAGTGCTCTATGTGTGTTCCCTTACGGGATAGCAAGTCTTAAAACTTGCACTTTTTTAAAAAAATATAATGCCTTAATAAACAAAACATCACTCAATAGATCTAACACATATCTAATGCTTTCCTTCTCATCTCAACCAACAGATGCCTCCCAAGCCAGGTACTCGCTCCTAACCAAGTGGCCATGTAGCTAGCAGGCAAAGTCAAAATCTAGTTGATAGTCAAGCCAATACAAATGCTGATGGTGTCTATGAAGATGAAGTGAGTCAGACTGGGAACCATAATGGAGAAGATGAGTTGCCCCCTCCTCCAGCAATTGACTTAGCACAAGTCATGACAACTCAAACCCGCCTTTTGGAGACTTTAGCCCAAGGCATGAACAACCGTGGAGCTGGAGTCCAGGACAAAATGACTGAGTTCATGAGGCTTAAGCCACCCTCCTTTACTGGATCTGACAACCCCATGGAAGCAGATGATTGGCTTAAGGTCATTGAAAGGAACTTGGACACAATCCACTGCGATGGAAGGGATAGAGTTCTGTTAGCAACTCACCAGCTGACAGGAATCGCCCTTTCATGGTGGGAAGCCTATAGTAGAGCTATGGACAATGCCAACACTATCACATGACAAGAATTTATGGAAGAATTTCGCCGATACCACATTACAGATGGAATTATGAAGTTGAAGGCTAATGAATTTCGCAACTTGAAGCAAGAAAACAAAACTCTAAGTGAATACATCTTCTAGTTCACTGAGTTATTTCGCTATGGCCTAGAATTAGTCAACACTGATGCCAAGAAGCAGACAAAGTTCATAGAAGGACTGACCTGTGAGTTGAGGACTCTTATGACCCCACAGATCTATCCAGACTTCAACACCTTGATGAACAGAACCATTCTGACTGATGTGGCCAAAACTGAAGAAAGGAAGGAAAACAAGCACAAGTTCTTAGAGCGCAAAGTTCAAGAAGAAGTTAGATCCCAGAGACAGAAAACATTTAGCCAACCAAGCCAGCGAACTCAAGCCCCAATGCAGTTTTGCTCTCCTGCAAGTGCTTCTAACCAGATGCAGCCATCATATCAGCCTAAGACAACTTATCAGAATCAGACTTATGGCAAGACCCAACAAAACAGCATTGGTCAAGTCACCAACAATGGCAAAGCATGCTTTTATTGCCATGAGACTAGACACTATGTCACCAACTGTCCTTATAAGAACAACCCAGCAGTATCCACCCAGTCCCACACTGTTAATGGACCAAGACCTGCAGTGTCTGGAGCCAACCGTGGTTTCCCTTGCAGCAACAACACCAACACCACCAACAACAGCCTGATGGTGAAGCAACCTCAACAATCCTATGGCCGAGCTCGTGTCAACCACATTCATGCTCAGGATGCTCAGACTGCTTCAGGAGTGGTACTTGGTGAGTTCTTAGTCAATTCAGTACTTGCAATAGTATTGTTTGATTCTGAAGCATCACATTCATTCATATCATCAAGTTTTGCTGAGAAGCATAAAATACCCACAGTACTACTAAAGTTACCCCTAATAACCCGAACACCTGGGTCTGACATCAAATGCCATCTAGGTTGTTTAAATGTAAGGATTATTTTAAGCGGGGTAGTTTTTCTAGCAGACTTAGTAGTGCTCAAGTCTAAAGGAATAGATGTTATCCTTGGAATGGATTGGTTAACACGACACAATGGAGTTATTAGTTGTGCAACCAAGGAAGTATCATTAGTTAACCAAGAAGGGATTAAGGTGAAATGCCAAACCCAAGGATCTAAAGTCAACCTAATGGTTTTCTACTTGGATGCAAGGACCATAGAAGAAGTGCCAGTAGTGCAAGAATACCTTGATGTATTCCCTGAGGAACTACCTGGAATACCACCAGATAGGGATATAGAGTTCATCATTGATCTTATCCCTGGGACTGCTCCTATAGCCAAGAGACCTTATAGAATGACCCCTGCAAAGTTAGCGGAACTAAAGGAGCAATTGAGAGAATTGCAACAGAAAGGTTATATCAGGCCTAGTTCTTCACCATGGGGAGCCCCAGTCTTATTTGTAAAGAAGAAAGATGGAAGCATGAGAATGTGTGTGGATTATAGATCCCTAAATGAAGTCACCATCAAGAATAAATATCCCCTACCAAGGATAGATGACCTCTTTGATCAGCTTAAAGGAGTCAAGTATTTCTCCAAGATTGATTTGAGATCAGGTTACCACCAACTCAAGATCAAGAACAGTGATGTCCCTAAAACAGCCTTTGTAACAAGATATGAGCAATATGAGTTTACAGTGATGTCCTTTGGATTAACCAATGCCCTTGCTTATTTCATGAACCTCATGAACAAGGTATTCATGGAGGAGCTAGATAAGTTTGTTGTAGTCTTCATTGACGACATACTTATCTACTCTAAGAGTGCTGAAGAACATGGGCAACACTTGAGAGTAGTGCTGGAAAAGCTAAGAAGACACAAGTTGTATGCCAAATTCAGCAAGTGTGAATTTTGGCTTGAGAAAGTTGCATTTCTAGGTCATATCCTGACAGTGGAAGGAGTTGCAGTGGACCCTGAGAAAGTAGAAGCTGTCTCTCATTGGCAACAACCCACAAATGTCAGTGAAGTCAAAAGTTTTCTTGGATTAGCTAGATATTACCGAAGGTTCATAGAAGGATTTTCCAAGATAGCGAGACCTATGACAGAGCTTCTTAGAAAAGATAAGAAATTTACCTGGACAGAGTCATGTGAGAAGAGTTTCCAAGAATTGAAGAAGAGATTGACAACAACACCAGTGTTAACTTTACCAGACATTCAACAAGATTTCATCATATATTGTGATGCCTCAAGACAAGGTTTAGGATGTGTTCTCATGCAAGGAGGAAAGTTGTAGCTTATGCATCCAGACAACTTAGACCTCATGAGCAAAATTACCCTACCCATGATTTGGAGTTAGCAGCTGTAGAGTGCATGCTCTCAAGATTTGGAGACACTATCTCATTGGGAACAAGTGTGAAATTTACATGGATCACAAGAGTTTGAAGTATATCTTCACTCAGTCAGACTTGAACCTAAGGCAAAGAAGATTGTTGGAGTTAATCAAGGACTACCACCTCGAGATTCATTACCACCCAGGAAAGGCCAATGTGGTAGCAGATGCCCTAAGTAGAAGGTCATATGGTCAACAGCTAGTGCCCAAAAACACTCATCTACAAGAAGAGATAGCACAGTTGAGCATGCACATAGTATGCCAACCTCAAAATGACAGTCTAAAGGTGCAACCAACTCTAGAGGAAGAAATTAAGAAGGCATAGCATATGGATAAAGATCTGATGAAGATTTGTGAGCAAATTGGAGAAAATAAAGCCCCATACTTTAAAGTGGATGACAAAGGAACCTTGTGGTATAAGGATATGATTTGTGTGCCCAAGGTCGGGAAGTTTCAAGAACTAATCCTTGATGTAGCTCATAACTCAGCATACTCTATCCACCCTGGTGCAACCAAGATGTATATGGACCTAAAAGAAAGATATTGGTGGAATGACATGAAAGCAGATGTGGCATGATTTGTTGCACAATGTGATGTTTGTCAAAGAGTTAAAGCAGCGCATTAGAAACCAGTAGGTTTGCTCCAGCCATTGCCTATTCCAGTTTGGAAGTGGGATGAGATAGGCATGGATTTTGTGAATGGGTTACCCAAAACTCAGAAAGGGAATGATTCAATATGGGTAATAGTGGACCGTCTTACCAAGGTTGCTCACTTTATACCTGTGCGCACCAAGTATGGTGGAGACAAGCTAGCATAGTTATATGTGGATAATATAGTAAAACTACATGGTGTGCCAAGTAAGATTGTATCTAACCGTGGTACCCAATTCACCTCTAAGTTTTGGAAAAGACTGCATGAAGCCATAGGCACCAAGCTAGATTTTAGCTCAACCTATCACCCCCAGACAGACGGTCAAACCGAAAGAGTAAATCAGATCATGGAAGATATGCTGAGAGCATGTATGCTTACCTATGGTAAATATTGGGAGATGAGCCTATCTTATGCAGAGTTCTCATACAATAATAGCTATCAAGCTAGCTTAGGTATGTCACCTTTTGAAGCCCTGTATGGAAGAAAATGTAGGACCCCATTAATGTGGTCAGAGGTTGGAGAACAGACCTTGCTTAAACCTTCTCTCATAAAAGAAGCAGAAGACCATGTGGCAGAGATCAGAGAAAAATTGAAAGAGGCACAATCACGTAGAAGAGCTATTCTGATAAAAGAGAGCTAAGTTTTGTTGTTGGAGATTTTGTGTACCTCAAAGTTTTCCCAATTCGAGGGACTCGAAGGTTCCAAGTTATGGGCAAGCTAGCACCCCGGTATATCGGACCATATCTAGTGTTACAAAGAATTGGAGCTGTAGCTTACCGTATTCGGCTACCTAAAGAAATGTCGGATATACACAATGTGTTCCATGTTTCCCAATTGAAGAAATGTCTTAGAGTACCAGAAGAACATATATCACTAGATACTATTGATTTACAAGATGATCTAAGGTATCAAGAACTACCAATAAAAATATTAGACACAGTCACCAAGCAAACAAGAACGACAACCGTCCGAATTTGTCGTGTTCAGTGGAGTAGACACACTAAAGCAGAAGCAACCTGGGAAAGAGAAGATGCCCTGAGAAAGGAGTTTCCCCATCTGTTTAGGAACCAGGCAAATCTTGAGGATGAGATTCATTTTAAGTGGGGTAGGTTTGTAACATCCCAAAAATTCACATTCAAAAATCACTCGCATTAAAAATTATTTTCAAATGTATTTCAAAAACTATAAGTCATCTAAGCTCTATATCCTTCTAAATCTTATCCATCTTATGTCCATCCTAATTACCTCTCTTCAATTTATATCCTGCTCCGTGGCATCGGCATCACCCACCTGTTCCTCATCTCTCTCTCCTCCTCTCTCTCACTTCGCCCGATGCCTGACAACGCCGCGTGCGCCGACCCCACCACCATCACCGCCGTAGTGCACCCGTGCCCAGACCCCCTCGCCGACTGTGGCAGCTCGCACGCCTCCACGACAGTGGGTCCCACCTCCCACTTTTATCTCCTTTCTCCTTCGCGTACACCAATAGCCAGCAAAAGCAAATAGAGGAAGACAAGCACGAACGCAGACAACCACCCACATTTACCATTTACTATACAAGCAAGTGTCAGCAGTGCACCCACACATACATATAGCTCATGCATGCATGCAAATTAGGCACCGAACACCATGCAAGGTTAGGCACCGTCCATTTGCATGCTAAGCATCTACTTACTACACATCGCACCGCCCATCGTCCTTCGCTCTACAAATATGCTTGCATGCCTCACTACGCGCAGCACTGACCAAGCATCCGGCCACAGCGATGCCATTGGAGGCAAGCAAGCAAGCCAGTGGCACATCCCTGCTTCCTAGCCTATAAAAAGGCACGCCGGGTTGCTCTCCCACAGTAGCACGCTCAGCTCATCACTCGCTGGCCTGCTCTGGCTTCACTTGCCTCACGTATACCATATACGGTCGTACGCAAGAGCCGGGCTCGACCGTCGTCGCATGATGAGGTGAGCAACCCATGAGCATCCCCTTGCTCTTCCCACTCTCCCTGTGGTCTTCTCTATACTTCCCTCCATGCCCTTGCTTGCGCTGAGCCGCTCCCGAGCTCCACGAGCTCAACCATGGCGTCGTCCATGTAAGAAGCAAGAAGAAGACCCTTACTAGCTTTTCTCTCTCCCTTCCCATGCATGTGTGTATGACGTGTGGATCCTAAGCTACAACTCTACCAAATAGTACACGCATAGTATACACCATGCACTACCAGCCAAGCCAAATGCCCACGTGATCACCCATTTCTTAATCATGCATTATTCTTTTTCGCGTGATTAAATTTCGGCCATCTTGTAGAGCCACATGCCAACTCTGATTCTAAATATTATTCTTTCTAAATTCATCTAAGATCATGATCTATCTCTCATATAAATTTCTTAATTTTTAGAGTTCATTTGAATTTATGTGATTATTTATCTGTGCTTGTTTATCTGTTGTGCTCGTTGGGTACTTCTAGCTGACGGAGTGAACGAACCGGAGAACAAGGACATCAGAGGCGAGTACCGCGAGTTCGACACCGAGGAAACGGATTGCCAGCAAGAGTTTCTCGTGGACGCCGATGGAGGCAAGTCCAGCCTATTCCCCTTTGATGCATATTGATCCTATTTTTAAACACAGCCTGTAGAAGCCATTTTAAATATTGCATGTACGATATACGTACGAAGTATTTTCGCTGCTTAGTTAAGACCCATTTGAATAGCCATCCTTGAATTGATATTACCTGATAATTGTCTTGTTCAAACTTTGGGACAAATAATATGCTATGATAAAATATAATTATTTAGTATGCTTAGGATTTAATACTCATCATGTATACTCATTACTATGTTTTCTCAAATAAAATGATTTTAGAAGAAAAACTGTGTGAGTTGTGAAAATGAATTGTGGGTATGATGAAATAGTTAATGAACAAGATATAGATGGTGATTACCCTAGTGATGGGGCGGATCAATGTTCCTTTTATGGGATGCCGCGGTGTCGGGACTTGTACCTTTTGTGGTTAAGCATGAAGATATCCGCCTTGTATCGATTAAGGACTAAGTTGATGATTTATCTTACCTAACATTTTCGTACAACCACTCGCCTTGCATAGGAAAGGCTTAGTCTAAATCCCTCTAGTTGGTATGGCAATCACCTAGAGGCAGGTGTGCAACGGGACACTAAGAGATGTATGTGGAAATTGAAAAAATATATGAAATGTAAAGAGCTCTGTAAATTATTGTATTATGAGATGTGGCCTTAGTGTTCCCGTGGTGGGCACCATTACTTAGCTATGGAGGGTAATGACTTTGATGGATCTGTGCTTGCACGACGGTGTTAAGCTACGGTATCCTACTTGTGGAGAAAGTGTACAACCTCTGCAGAGTGTAAAATTTATCTGGATAGACGTGTCCGCTGTATCAGACGAGTTATGGTTTGGTTTCAACAACTAGATGGGTTAGGATGAGTGAAAACATGAGAGTCAGTGTGATTTTGGAAAGGAATGGTTGTCTGCTGTTGGGCATTCTTAACGTCACTAATAAAGTAGACTTAGTTTTCTAATTCTGATAACGGCGCCAAAAATGCCAAACCTATCCCTCATGCCACTTAAGCCAAGTTGTCATCCCCAGCATGACATGAGAGACGCGGTATTGAAATATGCATTTGCTCATCAAGATAAATAATAAAAGGGATATGCAAGCGCACAGATTAATACCGATGTAGCATTTTAACCGGGAAGTATTCCAGGTATCGTTATTTATATTTTTACCACTGGGAAGGGATTTCTAAGTATCATGGTTGATAATGGAATGAGAATATGGAACTGAGTACACATCATTGCATGTATAACCGAGAGTATTTATCAATCTCTTTATACAGGTATAAATGTCACATTAAGTAAAGGTAAAGTGATAATGGTGACAAAGATAATTAATCTGATCAGCTAGTCACATATAATAATGATAAGCACCTCAACAGATATTCTAGCAAGTCATTAGCATGGAATTAGGATGAACTACAAAGATATTCCCTAAGTTATTATTAACTATAAAGTCTAGCATATCATAGTTAGTGCAATTATACTTGGCAATCATGGTGAGAAAAGACTATATCCATGCATAGTGAGAAAAGACTATATCCATGCAAGGAAGATGAAGAACATAGCAATCACTCCCCTGTAATAGTGTTGCTCTGCCTGCCCTATACACGAGAGGGGGACTATATAAGAATCAGCGAAGCTGTCACTATCGCGAACTACCCCACAATCCGGCATATAGGGTGCAATCGCAGATAAATACGGTATAGACACCACGTCTACACAATAATTATCATTCACCCACTGTACACATGGATAAACGCTATACGATCCTAGGCATGTATATAATTCCAATCTAACTAAGCCAAGCATATAACTATGATAAACTAAGAACAATATAATTGCAAATATAATCAAGTAGAGCAAAGTCATAACCAATATATTGAAATAGAACAAAGTCATATTCATAATATTGAAGAACAAAGATGAACAATTGAAGAACAAGAGAGGAATTACCAAGAATCCTCTTGACAGATCCGGGAACCAATCGAAGATTGACTCCTTCTAGTTCTAATCCTATGTAGCTATGCTAACTAGAGATCTAGTTGATGTGGTGGCTCTAGGGCTTGATCAGAGGCTCTCCTCCTGAATTAGGGTTTGAAGTATGAGACGAGGGGGCCTCTCCTCCAGGGGCAGGGGCCTTGCTTATATAGCCCTTTCGGATGAATCTGGGCCGTCGGATCAAACCGACATTGAACAGACGGTTTTCCTTGATCCTCTAGGTCGGTGGAGCATAATCCTCGAGGCGGAGCCTGATTGGCTCCGGGGCTAGGGCGGGCGCCCTAAGGACCAGGGCGGGCGCCCTGTGTCCGGCTCCGTTACGCCTCCCGTTCGTTCTCGTGGCTTCTGGACTCTTCTAGATGTAAGATAATTATGTGTTTGGTTAATATCCCGTCATTAATCCGACATGTGGGCCTTTCTTCCGTATTTCCTGATAACCCCCTGCAGAAATAGATAAACAGCAAAACTCGTGGAATTCTGTCAGATAAAACCCTAAGTCTAGGTGTTGGTTTCATTTGGATCCTTTTCTCTATTTATTTGATAGTTATAATTGATACTTAAGGACCGTCAACAAACTCCCCCAAGCTTACCTCTTGCTCGTCCCTGAGCAAGGAGAGACTCAGTAGTTGCTGAAATGCCTTTGAATTTTGACGGTACACATGCTTTCAAATAGAGTCTCATCTCTGAGTTAAAGTAAACTGTCAAGACTTAAAACTTACTCATTATACCTTTCACCATGGGGCTTGCAACCGTCACCTTTGTCTTGAGCGGTTAAAAGATAGAACAGTCTAGTCAAGCGCCATGTCTCTTATTCTTGATTAGCTATAGCTCTTGGAGTTTTTTTTGCAGATTTTCAAATAAAACTCAGAGATTCCTTGTATGACTCTCTCAGGTCTCTCTTTTGTGGTATTTCTGGATCCTCACCAAGGCAGTAATGGTGTCTGCCTTCTCTCAAAGCAAAGTATGTAGTATTTGTGGTATAAGGCAGAGTGACATTGCCTTCTCTCTCATCCTATTCTAATAAGGCTTTTGATATCTGGAGCTCATCGGTGGGAGATAAAGTATACATACTTACAAGACATTTATTGCATAGTCAAACCATGGATCCAGAGAAACAAGCCAATAAGTCAAATCAAGATGTGCATGTGTGGCGAATAAATGGTGTATGGTGGTAGTGATGATAACAATGATGAAAGTCTAATTCTACTTTTGCTCTTTTTGAGGGGATACGTACCTTTCTTGCTTTTAAAGCTCTTGAGGAGAAGGAGGTGCTCTATATTTTCTTTTTTTCCTCTCAGGTGGGTATCTTGTACCCCTAATTCTACTGTCGGACACTTGTCCATTTTTACCTCTCTTCTCACACTTTTTCCCTTTTTTTCATCGAGGTTCCGAGCACTTGCTCCTTTTTATTTCCTCGTATCTTTTTCTTTTCGAGGTTCCGGGCACTTGCCCCTTTTTATTTCCTCGTATAGAGCACTCATCTCCTTAGAACAATATAGCAAGTGGTAGTAACCAAAATAGCTTGAGCATTTATTTCACAGGGGATAACAAGAATGGGAAAATATTTTTGGCTATTCTCTCCTGGATTAGGAGTAGAATAATTTTATGTGGATCTGGAGATGAGAATGAGTGAATATATGTGGATACGTACTTCCGGAGTAGAAGCAGCATGTATGAGTGATCGTGCAAGTGAATCTTGATTTTAACCGCATGACAAGCTCCTAAGGGTCTACACAGCTTGACTACACTCAATGCTCATAAGCAGTAAAAAGTAAAGGTATGGCTTAAAGTCTAGCAAGCATGTATGTATGGCTGTGGTAGGAACTTAAACTCTCATCATACAGGAACTCATCATGTAGCATTTTAAGATTTTCAAAGATAAAATTCTCCAGAATTCTAGCATCTCTAGGAATAGATAAACAGCAGCTCAACCTTCCCATATCATATCCGTTAACAACTTAGACTTTAGATCAAGTTCTCTTCCCACAAGTTCAGGTTTAGAGCAAGCTTTAAATGATAACAGTTATGTCTAAACTTAGAGAGAGGACTTCAAATTTGAAAGTTAGGCAAAGCAACTATTCATCATATCCATGCTAGAGTTTTATTATTATCTAGATTCAGTTTAGCATAGCCACTTTATTTATTTATTAAAACACACTAAGCAAAAGATATAGGTATATATATAAGCACAAAATCTTTATTTGGTTTTTTCATAGTTATGTATATTTTTATTTTTATAGGGTAGAAGTATATATAAATATAAAGATAAAGATAGAAATACTTAGCAAGATAATGGAGGTGCTCTCCCCCAAGCTGGATCTTGACATAATCTCTTCTGATGTAGCTAGCAGATGGCGGAGATGTATTTGAAAGTCGGCAGCACCCTGACAGCGATTAGAATGTCCTCCGTCTGCTAGTCTCCTTGAATTCTGTGAAGCTCAAATAGACAACAAAGCTTTGTGGAACTGATTAAGTGTTAGCATAAATATCTAGCCTTTATCATGCTGAGCCTCCTTGATTTTTTTATGTTGTTTTTTTTCTTTTATAAAGCAGAAGAAAATATTTATGTATTTATTATATATATATATATATTTTATGCCACCACAGTGAATGTACTTATGGGTTTTATGCTACTCGCATACTCACATGGGGCTTTAGGGTTTTTAACATTTTTATTTTCTTTTTAAGATAGTATGAATATGATTAACTAAGCAAACTATTTAAGATAAAGTAAATAATTAAAAAGGAAAGGATAACTACCAAGTTACCTCTTGGCAAGGCGTTCGGTGTTTTTAAGTCCTCCGAACGGGACTCTTATTCGTTCAGTCGTCCTGGGACTTGGTGGATGGCGTAGTCGGTGGTTCCGGCGGCGCCTCCTCTTCATGTACATCTGTCTTTTCTTTCCATACCTGTCTCGGTGCTTTGGTCTCCTCAGGACAGTGTTGGTTGAGTGGTATGTCTTCAGATCTTACCACTTCTCCTTCATAATCTGCCCATCCGTCCTTGATGACCTGTTGCTTCTGATTGTGGTTACGCTGCCTTCTTCTTGTCCTGACCTGCTTGGATTCTTCAAATACATAGTTAGGGTCAGTAAAGTAAAGACGTACCTTCTCAGAGGGGAAGTGCATGTGGACTTCTCCAGTTCCAATGTAAATGATTGCTTTGACAGTACTTAGGAATGGTCTTCCAAGGATGATGGGTGGATCATATTCATCTTCTCCCATGTCAATAACCTGAAAGTCTGTATGGACAAAGTGATCGTCTATCTTGACAGGGACGTCAGTTACTGTACCTTCGACCTGTCGGAATGTCTGATCTGCCATCTGGAGCTGAATATATGTTGGGTTTAAGGGCATGGTTCCGAACAGAAGTTCATAGGTGACCTTGGCCATTATGTTGACGCCCGACCCAGTGTCGCAAAGTGTCTTGTAGAAGTGGGACCCATTAATGGAGCAATAAATGCTTGGCATACCTGGGTCGTCCTTCTTAGGCAAGAACGGTGACTTGAGTTGGCGATCTTGACCTTTGTGCACGGCAGTGACCATCTTAGCTGTCTCGGTCCATACTTGCTTCTTGCTCTTGTTCCTCCTGTTGGTCCTCTTCCTTGGTTCATATTGGGGTTGCTCTGGGATTTGTGCGGTCTTGTTCTTGAAGGAAAACGTTTCCTTCCTCCCCTTGATGTAGAAACTGATCTTGGCAGCACTAGCATAGATGACAGCTCCCGCGGTGTTCAGGAATGGTCTCCCTAGGATGACGGGAGCCCTCTCATCAAAATCGGTCTCTATCACTACGAAGTCTGCTGGAGCGTACGAGGAACCCACTCGGACACAGATGTTCTTCAATATTCCTCTCGGGAAACTCAGTGTCCTATCTACAAGCTGCAAACACATGGTTGTTTCTAATAATGGTTGTGAAAAGAGTTTTTCATAGAGTACCCTGGGCATGATGTTGACGCTGGAGCCAAAGTCACAGAGTGCTTCTGGGAAGTCTCGCATGCCGATGGAGATCGGGATGACGGGGCGTCCTGGATCGCCTCTCTTGACCGGCAGACGGTCAGTACTTACTTCCACGATAGGGTTACTCCAGTAATCTCCTGCATCAAACATGTCTACAAGATTTGCAGATTCTAGTCCTTCCGGTTGTGATGGTATACCGGGGTTAGTAGCAGGAACAGCAGCAGCTATTTGATTCAACTGAGATTCAATCATTTTATTAAAGCTAATCTGGTTCTTGATGGCAGTAGAGAAATTATCCATTCTATTATTTATATTTTCTAGTATTTTATCATTAGATGCCAATTTCTTAGACAGGTTATCCATTAGCTTTCCTTGGTTGGATACCAACTCTCTCAAAGGTGGATAATTATTATTATTATTGAAAGAATTGTTACCTTGGTAATTACCTGAGTAGTTAGGCCTCTGTTGATTCCAACCTTGATTCTGCTGAGGACGGTTGTAGTAGTTGTTGTTATTGTTGATGTAGTTCACGTCCTCCAGCAACTCAGGACAGTGATTGCCCGAGTGTCCAGTACCTCCACACTCCTCACAAGTCATGTGGGAGTCGTAGACGTGCATGACTTCTTTCTTTTCTCCAGCTCGATCATCGAGCTTCTTCATGAGTAGGTCTAGCTTGGCAGACAGCATGTCTACCTCCTTGAGCTGGTGCATACCTCCACCTCTCTTGTGTGTCTGAGTTCTTTCTTCATTCCAACCTTGGTTGGATGCCATCTTCTCCACAAGAGCTGTGGCTTGAGGTATGGTGAGTGATAGGAATGCTCCTCCAGCTGCAGCATCCATGGTTTCACGGGCACTGTTAATGAGCCCATGATAAAATGTCTGCATCAACAGCCAGCTTTCCATTCCATGATGGGGACATTCTAGGATGTAGTCTTGGAAGCGCTCCCATGCTTCTGGAACGGATTCATCATGTTGTTGCTGAAAACTTGTAATCTTCCCACGGAGAGCATTGGTCTTGCCCATGGGAAAGAATTTGGCCAGAAAGTTCGTGGAGCAGAGTGCCCACGTAGTGTTCTTCTCCTTTGTAGCGTAGAACCACTGCTTCGCTCTCCCCAACAGTGAGAATGGGAAAAGGCGAAGTAGTATGGCGTCTCTAGGGACTTCAGCCATGGTGAAAGTGCTGCAGATCTCCAGGAAGTATTGAAGATGAGCACTAGCATCTTCATGTGGCTTCCCACAGAACTGGTTAGCTTGCACCATGTTGATGAGCCCAGGCTTGAGCTCGAAGTTGCGGTCGATCTCCCCAGCAGGTCCAGTGCGGATGTTGTCCGTAGTGGGAGCTGAGAACTCGCGGATCGACTTGTTCACCATGGCTTCGAATTCAGTCGACAAATTCCGGATGAAACTTCGGCGGTCTTCGGATTTGGATGAAGCTTTGTGCTGAAGTGTTGACGATGTCTTCTTGAGCTTGGCTCTTGTTCTTCTGAATAAGGCTTCGGGATCATCAACAAAGTTGTCTGGAAGATGTCTTCTATTCATGCATCACCCTGCAATAAATAATCAAAATGGAAAATACAGGGGTAAAACTATATAAGAGAATTGATAAGCTCGATCAGACTAGTGATGCAAATGATGACTCAAAGTTCCATATTCATTCCTACTTAGTAATCAATCTTCCCCGGCAACGGCGCCAAAAATGCTTGTTGGGCATTCTTAACGTCACTACCAAAAGTAGACTTAGTTTTCTAATTCTGATAACGGCGCCAAAAATGCCAAACCTATCCCTCATGCCACTTAAGCCAAGTTGTCATCCCCAGCATGACATGAGAGACGCGGTATTGAAATATGCATTTGCTCATCAAGATAAATAATAAAAGGGATATGCAAGCGCACAAATTAATACCGATGTAGCATTTTAACCGGGAAGTATTCCAGGTATCGTTATTTATATTTTTACCACTGGGAAGGGATTTCTAAGTATCATGGTTGATAATGGAATGAGAATATGGAACTGAGTACACATCATTGCATGTATAACCGAGAGTATTTATCAATCTCTTTATACAGGTATAAATGTCACATTAAGTAAAGGTAAAGTGATAATGGTGACAAAGATAATTAATCTGATCAGCTAGTCACATATAATAATGATAAGCACCTCAACAGATATTCTAGCAAGTCATTAGCATGGAATTAGGATGAACTACAAAGATATTCCCTAAGTTATTATTAACTATAAAGTCTAGCATATCATAGTTAGTGCAATTATACTTGGCAATCATGGTGAGAAAAGACTATATCCATGCATAGTGAGAAAAGACTATATCCATGCAAGGAAGATGAAGAACATAGCAATCACTCCCCTGTAATAGTGTTGCTCTGCCTGCCCTATACACGAGAGGGGGACTATATAAGAATCAGCGAAGCTGTCACTATCGCGAACTACCCCACAATCCGGCATATAGGGTGCAATCGCAGATAAATACGGTATAGACACCACGTCTACACAATAATTATCATTCACCCACTGTACACATGGATAAACGCTATACGATCCTAGGCATGTATATAATTCCAATCTAACTAAGCCAAGCATATAACTATGATAAACTAAGAACAATATAATTGCAAATATAATCAAGTAGAGCAAAGTCATAACCAATATATTGAAATAGAACAAAGTCATATTCATAATATTGAAGAACAAAGATGAACAATTGAAGAACAAGAGAGGAATTACCAAGAATCCTCTTGACAGATCCGGGAACCAATCGAAGATTGACTCCTTCTAGTTCTAATCCTATGTAGCTATGCTAACTAGAGATCTAGTTGATGTGGTGGCTCTAGGGCTTGATCAGAGGCTCTCCTCCTGAATTAGGGTTTGAAGTATGAGACGAGGGGGCCTCTCCTCCAGGGGCAGGGGCCTTGCTTATATAGCCCTTTCGGATGAATCTGGGCCGTCGGATCAAACCGACATTGAACGGACGGTTTTCCTTGATCCTCTAGGTCGGTGGAGCATAATCCTCGAGGCGGAGCCTGATTGGCTCCGGGGCTAGGGCGGGCACCCTAAGGACCAGGGCGGGCGTCCTGTGTCCGGCTCCGTTACGCCTCCCGTTCGTTCTCGTGGCTTCTGGACTCTTCTAGATGTAAGATAATTACGTGTTTGGTTAATATCCCGTCATTAATCCGACATGTGGGCCTTTCTTCCGTATTTCCTGATAACCCGCTGCAGAAATAGATAAACAGCAAAACTCGTGGAATTCTGTCAGATAAAACCCTAAGTCTAGGTGTTGGTTTCATTTGGATCCTTTTCTCTATTTATTTGATAGTTATAATTGATACTTAAGGACCGTCAACATCTGCCATGTGTTGCGGGAACATAGGGTTCAACAACACCTAAAACTGTGATCAACCCCTTTTAGAAATACTATTATATATGAGAAATATATGTCTTTTGTAAAGGTATTTATAAAATGAAATCCTGCATGTGAAAAAAGATAGCTTTATGCAAATAAACCGAGCCTTATCCTTGATTTATCCATATGCAAATACTGATATCCCATTCCGTAGGGTAAGGTTGGATTTGTTGAGTACTTTGTACTCACCATTGCTTTGTTGAATAGAGGAAGATTCGGACTTCAACCCTGACGTGGCGTACGAATAAGGTTGTGTCTGCACCCAACTATGCCTGTGGCATTGGGATCCGTTAGATGATATGTATTAGCGAGACCTTTTTCTGGGTCTGTTGGACCTGTATTATGTTGTGGTTACTTTTAATCGTGGCATGTCTTCATTGTCCACGCTTGTCAAGACTACTGTAATAAGACCTATCTGATGTAATAAATGTGTTACTAGCCTCCTAGGACTAGTATTATATCACATTTGAGTTCCTAGTTGACCAGGGGCGCTTTAGGTAGCCTGGCGTCATTTGAAACCTTCTATAAAAGAGTGAGTTTTTTAGGGGCTCTCCGTCTGTAATAACAGTTAGATCTCTCTGATTCCAAATATAAAAGGAATTCTAATGTAAATAGAGGAGGATGTGTCTGTAATATGTAAGGCTGGATAACGAGCCGAGCTGGCTCGGCTCGGCTCGGCTCGTTCTGGCTCGTTAGGATAACGAGCTAGCTCGGCTCGGCTCGTTATCTTAACGAGCCAGAAAGCCAGCTCGGCTCGGCTCGTTATGAGCTCGAGCTGGCTCGTTAGGCTCGCGAGCCAGGTATAAAAGATACACAAAATATAATATTTGCATTTATCTAAACTTAAAAATATTAATAATATAAAAATAATATATTCAATAACCTTAAATCGAATAAAATATTTATATGAGCTAACATATCATCCATTTGTGAAGTAATACAAAACTAATATAAGTTATGATGACTTTTTTCCTAAAACTACGGCTCGTTTGGCTCGCGAGCGGCTCACGAGCCAGCTCGAGTTGGCTCGTTATAGCTAACGAGCTAAAATCCTGGCTCGGCTCGGCTCGTTATCATAACGAGCCGAGCTGAGCTGAGCGAGCCAGCCACGAGCCGAGCGAGCTAACGAGCTTCGAGTTTTTCGTCCAGCCTTAGTAATATGTACCTTTCACGGAAGCTTTGGCGTGGGGGACTTCACGTGTGACTTGAGTTTGGAAATCCTATGCATCTGACATATTTGGATGAGTTGCATGCATGTACGTAACAAAGGAGAAAAGCATTGGAGTCTGAATTCAATTATGGTGTATCTCATGTTTGCATGTGATCCTGATTGGCCAAATAGAAAAAGGAGTGTCAACCGTAGATAAGATGAATTCTATTCTGTCAGGACTTTTTTTCTCATAGGAATTCAGTTTTCGTTTCTATTTGTATCCTTCTTTTTTTTTTCTTTTTTTGGCATGTTTTTTCCAGAGTCCAAATCAAGGACTCATGAACCAATCCGAATCTTTTCTTTACGTATCACGCTAAGAGTCTTACATCTTACATGTAAGATCATGGAGGACTTATATAGCACGACGTCTGGATCGAACGGTTATTATAAAGGGAGTGCCCCCTCAAAAAACTCTCTTTGTGATGATAACTACTCTAAAAATAATTAAAACCTCTATGGAAAAAATATGAGGAGAATCTCGGTGGTGGCATGGCACTAAAATTCCATTAAAACCAAGTGAGAAATAAGAAGAAAATGATATGACATGTAGAACAGAATGCTACGATGAGCACATTTGATCCTCCGGACGCTCCTCTTCGCGGCCGCAACACCTGCTGTCTCCTTTCTCCAGAAAAAATCACCACAGCTCGAGCGGACGTGCTCAGCTACGACCGCACTCCGCCACACCACCCGACGTTCTCCACGGCTGAAAGGTCCTATGGTTAGGGGGGTGAATAGTCTATTAAAAATTCTACAAACTCACTAGAGCAAAAGGTTAGTATAACAAATGGCGAAATACAATTTTGCTCTAGCCCTACAAGGGTTGCAAGTCACCTATCCAACAATTTTAGTAATTATGATCACTAATACAACCAAAGGCTAAGTCACTACGAGATCTCAAAAGCTAGCTACACTAAAGAGCTCAACTAGGTGACAAGCTACACTAGCAAAGAGAATACAAGCTTTCAAAACTAATTACACTAAAGAGCTTGTTACAACTAGTTTGTGAAATGTAAATGGAGGGGATGTGATCTTTATACCGCCGCGTAGGGGATAAACCAATTATAATATATGATGACCAATCATCGGGAGAAATCCAATCATACACAAGATGGACACAAGAATTTTCTCCCAAGGTTCACGTGCTTGTTGGCACGCTAGTCCCCGTTGTGTCGATCAACACTTAGTGGTTCGGCAGCTAAGAGGTGTAGCACGAACCTCGTCCAACCTATGGACACCGTAAGAACCTACCCACAAGTGAGGTAACTCAATGACACGAGCAATTTACTAGAGTTGCCTTTGGCGCTCTGTCGGAGAAGGCACAACACCTCTCACAAGTCATCGGGAGGTGGCCAAGAACAAGCACCACTCTTGCCACAACTCCTCCGCTACCTCCAAGCCATCTAGGTGGCGGCAACCACCAAGAGAAACGAGAATCCTGCAGCCAATGCTCATCCAAGTGCCAACTAGATGCAAACTCACAAGCAAATGCACTTGAGATCACTCAATCTCACTTTGATTTATCAATCAAGTAAGGGAGATGAGTGGGAGGGAGTATGCTCAGCTCAAGAGGATGTTAGGATGTCAAAATGTCCAAGAGTGCTCCCCCAAGGCTAGCCAACAAGTATATATAGGCTTCCCTAACACGAAATAGCCGTTAGGCACTTGACCCTGCTGCTGTCGGGCTGACCGGATGCGCAGGTCGAAACGACCTGACGCGACCACAGTGTCCAGTCATGCCGCGCTGCTCCATTGGATTGCTGCCACGTGTATGCATTTAAACAAGAGCCGCACGATCGCCAACGGTAAAAAAATGAAGTGACACGCGTAGACAAGTGACCAGACGCGTCGGTTAGAACTGATCGGACGTGCACCCGGCATCCGGTCAACGCGCGCTCGCGCTGCTGAGCCCCCTGATCAGATGTGCCAGCTTGACACACTAAACGCACCACAACGTTGTGTCCGGTCGAGTATAGAGAGCTACCAGAGAGGGTTTTTGTCGACCGGACGTGCCGCAGCGTCCGATCATCCTCGCACGCTTCGCTGCTCCACTGGGTGCTGATGTCACACTGACCAGACGCGTCGGTGCGCACCCTGCCTCTGCACATGGGATGAACTGATCGGACGTGACCCTAGTGTCCGGTCGGCTCGACCATGGCGTCCGGTCGCTCAGAAAATAGCGTTACCACTTCCCAAAAAGCGTTGAATCCTGCCGAGCAAGCTCGGTGGGAGAGAGAGAGGGTCCCAAACCCATCTCTACCTCTTAAACTCCACCTCCTTCACAAATATGCTACCACCACCAAGTGTACATCACCATGTGCATGTGTGTTAACATTTTCCGCAATCATTTTGAAGGAGTTATGTTAGCTCTCCACTAGATCTAAATGCATATGCAAATGAATCCTCATCTAGTGGCACTTAAGTGATCAATAGCCCCGGAAATTTCCCTCTTAATAGTATGTCTACCGATCCTAAATGTGATCACACCTTCTAGGTGTCTTGATCACAAAAATGCAAAACCCTATTGATACCTTTGCCTTGAGCTCCATAGGGTTTTGTTTTTCTCTTTCTTCTTTTCCAAATGTGAAGCACTTGATCATCTTTTGGTCATCACCATGATCATCTCTAGGCTCCACCACTTGGCATGGGACTTTATCATTTCATGTCTACACACTTAGCATAATGATTAGAACCTAGGTTTCATCAATTATCCAAAACCAAACTAGGAATTTTAACGACGACCAGGGGCCGACGGCTAGCATCTCCATCGTGCCTGAGCGTGGCTGCCCACCTTGATCCCTCTCCATAGCACCTCACGGTTGCCCGCCTTCCTTCCTCTCCACCATGCCTCCAGCCCCTCGCGGCCTTCTCCACTGTAGCAGTGACAGCTCGTGCCAGCACGAGCTGGGAGCGCCACCATCTGGCGCTGCGCCGATCCACCTCCCCCATCGTGGAAGTGGAAGCAGGGGAGGCCTGCGCCTATGCCTATGCCACATCCACCTAGTGCCGTTGGCAGGAAAGGGAGGCTTGCACCATCGCAGTTCCCCACCAGGTAGGTCATGGCTATGCGC
Source organism: Saccharum spontaneum (assembly GCA_022457205.1). Lineage (NCBI taxonomy): Eukaryota > Viridiplantae > Streptophyta > Magnoliopsida > Poales > Poaceae > Saccharum > Saccharum spontaneum. Next base: position 23,043,375 of record CM039599.1, on the reverse strand, counting down.
GATGCTGTGTTTCAAGTGTTTCTGGATGTTTTTCAGACATGTTGCAAGCCTATATTTCAAGTGTTTTAGTTGTTTTAGATGTATGTTTCAATTGTTTCATGAGGATGCTACAAATGTAGATCGGGATTTTTCATATGTTGCAATAGTTGTACACGTATGTTGCAAGCATCTATCCCCAATATTTCATCTGTTTTTTGTACACGTATATTGTAAGTGTTTCAGACATGTCTCAAGTGTTTCATCTGTCTTCTTTTGTATGTTGCAAGTGTTGCATCTGGATGTTTCAAAAGTAGATCGGGATGTTGCACATGTTACAATGGTGTTTCAACTGTATGTCCTAAACGTTTCATCTGTTTTAAACGTATATTACAAAGGTTTCATCTGGATGTTGTAAATGTAGATTTGGTGTTTGAATATTGTAGTGGACACACCGGCCACAGCCTTGTTAAAAGTTAAACATGTCTGCGCAGTTCTACGGATGCATATATACCTTGTTAAAAGTTAAACATGTTTGTAAACCTTTGCCTAGGTTATTAATTTTTCATCACAAGCAAAACATGTGGTCTGGGCTGGCTCTAGATAAGTGGGGGGCAGCCAGTGTGACCACCCGGCCCATGGGACAAGGGGCATCCACGTATATGTAATTTGTACAAAAGTCCACATTACCTCTGTAACGGAACCGTCCAAATTATAAGAGCACAAGTACAAAAACAATCACCGAAGTGATCAAATTCTCGCACTTGGGCCCATATAACTCCGGTAGTCCAATGAAATCACGAGGGATTTCAAACCAACCAACATACAAGCCAAGATCGTAGTGATTCAACATAACAAGTCACATGTTACAATCATTTCACAAGTAATTCAATATACATCAGAGTTCAACAAAGTTATTACAACTTAAGTTCAAAAGTAGCGGAAGCAAAGTAATTTGAAACTAACAACACCATTATTTAAAATACTCCGCCTCTACGGCAGGAGCCAACCAACTCTTGCAGTTGCCATGATACATCACAACCTGCAACAAGTGGGGATAAAATCCTGAGTACGAGAAGGTACTCAGCTAGACTTACCCGTCGTAAACCAGAAATAAAGTGACACCAAGGATCATGCAAGGCTGATATAAAGTGGGCTAGCTTGACAACATTTTGCATAAAAACTTATTATGGATAAGTAATCATTAATGCTTAAGCATCAAGTTAATTATCATTGACCTGTCATCTATATTAGAACCTGTACTAGAGCACTCACTTTATTAGGAGCAAACAATATTAACCGTAGCAGGTATAAATTGAGGCAACCTTTCCATCGTTATCCAATTAACCATCCGTTCAATTTAATGGAATCTACGTTGCCGCTGCTCAAGTCAAGTGCTCACTAACCGGGAGCGACGGCGATTCGAATCGAATTCCTATCCAGCTGGAGGGGTATTTCTAACACTCACCGAGTCACGGCTGGCGAGGGCTGCTCAGGTCACCTTTTGTACAGTTCAGGAATCGCGGGTCCGAATGATGTTGCGTCCCCAAGGGCGACACTCTGCCAGGTGATAGGGACTCTAACCACCCCTTGGTCTCACGCCAATGTCCCCAAGCACATCCTTTCTCTCCTCCAAGATGCAACCTACCATTCGATTCCTGGCCTGAACCATATTACTCGACTTCGCGGTCGGAACAACTTATCCAGCCAACTAAGTGTTAGACTGCGTTCAACATGACTCAAGGACGTACAGCGAATCAGTCCTTAAACGACTTAGACGGGGATAGATCCACACCCAAGACCTCAATGCCTTGTTGCTTCACTATCGTCATCCCGCCCGGTCTCATTTCATTTTATTAACACATGGTTCCATTCCACGATAGCAATTATAGCCAACCGTGCCATATATGGATATCCCTATATCTCCAGGTGACAGGAAATCACCTGACTTCTACCGCTTAAAGCAGGGCTAAGCATCTATTCGATCCTAGTCTATGTAGGATTCAGGGATTCATATATCTGGACAAGGAATGATATAATGCAGCAAGGTTTTCAACCAACTCCTACCACTTAATGCAACAATACTTATAACATCTATATAATTAATTGCTTTTGAAGGTAGGAGGCTTATAATGCTCCGGGGCTTGCCTGGGATCCGACTCAAGTTAGAGTATGTCAGATGAATTCACTTGGCGAGCATCTCCCAATCTATCACTTGTTCGGTCCTTCTATCTTCGGGATAGTTCCACCAAACACCGTCTTCGGGTTTGGCTCCAACACCACATCATGTCCTTCACGTTGTGCATCTAGCGTACCTAATGAAGTGCAAGATGCAAGTGCATGAATACAAGGAAATGCAATAGATGATGCATCACACATCAATCAAGGCAAGTATAAGGTTATAGTAAAGACACGTAAGCACATCACATTACTTAAGTAACCTTACACAAACAAACATGCTAAAATAGCAAAGAAAGCAATACCAAGCATGACATAAGATTTACAAAGTCTCAGGTGTACTAGCTTAATCACCAAAGACATGAATCACACTTAGCAATACGCAAGCAAAGTAACCAAGCAATCATGTATTTTTAATAACTCTGGACATACATGCAGTAGCTGAGTAAATTAAGAATATCTGAAGTTCTACAAATCCAAATGACTTGCAAGAAGACATCCTAGAAAGCTTATGAAATTGTCCACATTTCATTTATAAACATATAAGCCTGATTCTAACATTTACCAGGTCAAAATACAGAAGGTACAAAATATGTCCTGAAAGGACAGAGAGCAACATAAATCTGAACCCAACTTAGAACAGCTGTAGTTTCTAAATCACATGGCCAAATGCCACCAAATTTTAACAGAGGATAGATACATAAATTATCTACAACTTTTGTATAAAAAAGTTTCACAACAAAGCACATTATCATGTTAAACAATTATTAACTTATGTTGCAAACATATAATTAGACAAACTAATTTTACGAACATGTCACACATGACTAATGAACACCAGAAAACATAGTGTCCATTACTAAATAAATTCTTTTAATGTATTTTCTTAATTTATTTAGATAATTAGGTGGAATCATGAACACCTATCAAAAGTGCACAATAAATTCTACCAAAATTACAGTGGCCTAAACATACCCTCAGTAGTCTACTATCCAAATTTCAAGCCATTTGGACATGTATATCAAACTCTATGAAAAAGACAAATGGATATTGCGATAAATCATGTGAGAGCAAGTTAAACCCAAAACTCCATATTTTCTGTGAATACAAGGCCATATTATGAATCAATATGATAGAGAAACATCATACTAAGGTAATGGGACAACATTTTCTATTTTACCATTTATATATTATTTATAAGCTATTTATCAAGCCATAAACAAGTTAACTCACTAACTTGATCATACAGTAAGCAATGACCATGAAATTTATACCACAGTACATCCATATCATGACAAACCTACCATAAAAATTTCACACCATTTGGAGCATCACAACTCAAGATATAAAATGACAAGCAATATAATGTAGTTTTCCTTATTTAACAAGGTCAAATCAAAATCTTAAGAAAACAGTGACCAACTAGGGTGTTTAACATTTTTTCTATCAAGTACAAGTCATCACAAACTTAACAAAACAAGAATCACCATTTTTAGAGTTCTAAAACTCCAGATCTGGCTCTGGTCAAGTTTAAAGGCATTTATAGAGCATTTTTAAAACTTAAATAAAGACATCAGAAAACATCTACAAACATATAGAATTTTATGACTCTACTGCATAGATCTCTTCTCAAGGTTTCCAAAAAGTCCACTTTTACTATTTTTGGAGTTTCCTAGCATGAGATATGAATATTTGAAGATTTACAAGAAATCTGAAATCCAAAATCGGAATTACTCAAACCGTATTGAAAACGCTAGGCGCACCTGAATACACACCCAGGACGGCCACGTCATAAACTGTCATGTGGGACCCATTACCCACCCGGGCCCTCCGATCATCCTAAAGGAAAATGTACACCGCCTATTCGTTTCTTCTTCCTCCAACGCCAAGCAGGGGAGGCGGCCAGTCTTCTCGGATCCGGCGAGGGGGTCTCCGACGGCGGCGGCTAAGGGCGGCACGAGCACCACGGTGCCATTTCGCACCCAAGGGTGGCTGAGGAGCGGCGTGAGGCGGTCGGCAGCTGCTCGGCCACGGCGGAGGCGGCCCGTCGGTGGCCGTGCCTGTGGCGGCGGCGCTCCGGTGGTCTGTGGCTCGGCCGAGGTACGTCGGGCGAAAGGGGAGGAAGAGGCGGAGACGATGGTGTATGCGTCCGCAGTTGCGGTGGTTTGGAGCGGTGGAAAAGCGGTGGCCGTGGAGCTCCCATGGCGGCAGCCATGGCGGACGCGGTGCGGCTCTGAAGCGGGGAAGGCAAGAGCCAGGGAGTGGCGAGGGAGAGCGAGCACAGAGGAGGGGAGGGCGAATGGAGAACTCGGACGTCTGCGTCGGAAGAGGTCGGGGCGCATGGAGGCAAGGCAGGAGCTCCGCCCGTGCATGGTCTCCACGTCCTGTCCACGCGTCGTCCACTGGAGTCCGGCGTCGAGCACGTGGTGGACATCGGTGAGGCCAAATTGAACCGCGTTTTTAGGCTACAACCAGGCCGATTCGGACCTTGGCCCTAAAATGAAAGTCAAAGCCCATACAAAGGTCTACAATTTCTATTTAGGATGTAAATTCATTAGAGCCATGGATTAGTAATTAATTAAGCTCCAACTAGGCATTGTCAGCGATTTTAACAGAAATGAGAACTATTTAAATTGATGGCCGAGACTAAGTCAATTTGGTGCCATACTTACACATACTCTTCTCCAGAATGTTTACTCCAACTTTCATTAAGGGGTCAAACCAAGTTGCTTAATAAAATTTAGAGAACACGGAATGCCTATCTACGGACATAGGATTACTTAAGGGCTGGAAAAATACAGCAACATTCAAACTTTGGTTCCTTATATGACTAGGTTAGAAGCTGTACTAGGCCTTGAGGCTTGAACAAAACTTGTAGTACTCAACTTGATCTACAACTTATATTTAGGGTCCTTGGACTGTTTCATCATGGCTAGGGAGATAAAGATCACCCAACAAGTCAACTCATTGCTGCCCATTCTAGGACTTAGAATATTTTTCTAAGTGCTGAAAACAACAGCTGATTCCACATTGTGATCTCTATTCGACTAGGTTAGAGGCCAAACTAGCTCTTGACCATTAAACAAAGTTTGTTCTATCCAAGATGAATTACAACTTTTGTTTAAGGTCAAACCTCATAACTGGTACAGAAGTCAAACTTTCACTTTGGTCAAAGTATCAACTCGGTAAAGCCGAAACTAGGGTTTTAGGCCAATCAGGGCATTTTCTTGACATTAGCTCAACATGAACCCTTCTTGACTTTTGTTGTAGAGTCCCTCTAGAGTCATTTGGGCAAGTTTGCAAGGTTTGGTTGATGTTCTATAGTTCTATTAACTTAATGGGGCAAATTCCAATAGGAATGGAACTTATCATTTCATGTGACTTTTTGATTCCAAACTTCATGAAACTTTTCCAGGGATCAATATAGATAGTTATTGAGGTGAGACATGTGAAGATACTTTGATAGCAATAGCCAAGCATATATATTTTAATTGAGCCTATATGTAAGCAAGGGTGCAATATCCAAGTTTAGGTTAGGGTTTATTTCCATAGGTTTGACTTTGGCATCGTCATCTCCACTAATCTATCATGTTTGAGCTTAAACCCCCTGCCTAATTGGTGATAAACACCTTTGGTGTTACAGCCCTCCCCCTTAAAAGAATCGCGTCCCAAGATTCGGAATGGAAGATCTTTTAAGGAAGAGAGACACGTTATCTAGTTCCCAACATCTGCTATAGCATTCCGCTATAAAGCTTCAACATCGGTGAACAATTTGGTCAAATACACTTTCTGATACTTATCCTTCATGGTAAAATTTGTCTAAAGAATTTCCTTCATTGACTTCCATGAAGCATCGTTACTTTGGGAGGAATCCAAGATAGCACGTACTGCACTCTCAGGGTACGGAGATCATTTGGTCCATGAGTGAACCACTCACAAGGATCTGACTCTTTAGTGAACACAGCATAGTCCGTATGAACTTTACATCAAACCAAAATCTTCAGAAGTATACTCGTTGAAATGACTCTATGTTCACACGGTTTTTGAAAAGCAGTTCTCTACCAAAAGGCTTGAGTACAACCTTCCAAAAGGGTGAGATTATAGACGACAAACATTCTCTGAGGCCATAGGATACTGACTAACCAATAGACAAGGTCTATGTTGGTCGTAAATGTTCATTCATTTAGACACCAACTAAAGGAAAGCTACTTATTATTCCATGCGTGCAGTTCTCTTTCTCTAATGACAACACTGTATTATCTGAGTCGGTCGAGGGATTAGTGATTGTGATAGCTGACTCTGTCGGCTTCGTATTTCTGCCAACAGCTACCTAATAAGATTCTTTTATCCAAAGACAACAGTTATCTGGGTTGAATCAGATGCAACCTCTTGGATAAAAACATTTACAAGGTACCAAAGTATGTCATCATTGGAAAATCATTACCAAAGCAAAATGTAGTGAGGCCTTAAGGACAACAAAAATTGTAAATATTCACTAAACCGTAGGGAGTAGTCTACCACCAAGCGATTGAGTAAAATTTTCCTTGGTGACTTTGTTGTACTGTAAGTTGAGTTGACTTGCAGCATAACAACTTTGTCAGGCCAACTTTCACCTTGAGGCTTCCTTTTTAGGTCAAACAACAGCTCTAAGATGGGAAATATGTTGTTTGACACTTTTCAAATTGCTTTTGATTTGCAAATTTACTCGTAGAACCCTTGATTGTCCCAAATTGTTGATGAGAGAACATAAAAGCAAAGTGAAAGGGTGTCCAACAGGATCCTTAAGACCACTTAAGAGATCGTCCAATAGAGTGATGAACAAACTATTTGTGGCACCTAAGGGCACATGGATACTAATTTGAAACTAGGTCATGCTTTCTCTAATTCTTCGCTTTAGCTGATAGAACACCTTACACTATCTGTGTGATTGCCCAAGATGGAATTGGCTTGGTCACAACGGCTGTGGAAGATAGAGTAGCACTCAAGTTGTTGGCTAGTTGATTAACTTCTTGTTGGTTATTGCCCTATAAGGCATAGCCCTCGTAGCTACCAAAGAGTCGTTACCTAGCTGGAGATTGACCTTCCTATCGGTAACTAATCAGTTGTCTCTCGACACTAAAAAGTTCCAAATCATCACTCTTGACTACAACAACTGTGGTTGATGCAGAACAGATGGTTGCCATCGAAGTTAGTAAATACGAAGTTATTCTAGAGATGGTTGATTTCGGTTGTATGGTCATTATGCACCCAAGATTGTGACTTGGATAGCTCCGGTCATATGCATAATGCGACAATCGATTCTCATCCCACAAATAACTTGTCCAACATTAAGTGTTGTGTGTCCTTTTTATCCAATAGAGACGAGATACTTGCTTACTAGATGACATTCGTCAATACTGGGATAACTACGTAGAGTCACTTGTCTACCACCTATTGCAGTCTGTTAATGTTTATGTCGGTGACCTGTTCTTCAAAGATTTTTCTCTTAGCAACTTCAGAAGGAAGCTCTACTACTTTTGGTCCAATATAAGGGTCCTTTGATAAGATATGGAAAGACAACCAAGGAAGAAGGTCACGTGAAAATCACCTCAGCGTTGTTCTGCAATGGATTATGATTAAACCATGATACCAGCGCGTGCCGAGCAGCACAACCTTGTGTGTGCACCCACAGGAGGCTCTCGGTTTCGTTGCGGCACCATTAGTTGCTACTCATAACACCATTACCGAACATACACCCAATGAGGAATTTCAAATGGCACAGATTGGGTTGTCCAAACAAGCACCATACCAAGGAGGGATAGCAAGTAAAGGTAGTCACAAGGTTTAGAATCAACACGAAAATGATCTGAAGATCAAAATATAGCACAAGAGAACATCGCGCAATTGCCAAGGATAACTGAGCAAGAGACTCTTGCTTAAATTCTACGTACGACTTGCGTCCACCGAGGGGAGTACTAGATAAAAGATTAACAGGAGGTTCAATCATGTTGAGCAACAACATGAGATCAAGACTGATGAACATTCCGAGACTTGGGAAGGTGGGAGACGAATTAAGCAAATTTCAAGGCAAAAACCGATATGCAGTCATAGATTGAGTTGATAAGGTGGATGCACGAATTTGCAAGCACACAATTTGGAGGCCATAGCAGAGAGACATTGCGTCACACTAGCTAACCTTTGGGAGAGGTAACCGGGAGGTCCAACATGGATTTGGGTACAGTCTCCACAACTGGCAACGTACGAACCATGGTCAAAGGCTAACGTTGATAAAAGTTAACTTGGTTGGTCAGTCGATAAGGGTCTTCACAAAAGGATTGCAAAACATCCATGGCTTAAGCAAACGTATAGGAGAACTAAACTTTGGGCTTTCGGTCAAGCAAAGGCATGGATACAAACCTTCAAGGCAAGCAACCACGGCTACAAGCTCAGGCTCCTAAGGGAAAGAACCTAATTGAAGACGACACTACGAGCTCGTTTTGCGTAACTTGAGTATTGCTCTAAGATAAATCAATTCGACACTCGTATACTCACTGAGGACAATGAGGTGACAACGATGGCACTAATCCGAATACAAGCATACATACACGCATCATAACTTCAAGCAACACATGAAGAAGCTTACACAAACGAACTCAAGCAATTATTACCAAGCAAAAAGCTCGCACACAGCAATCATTACTAATCACTAGGCCCACCCCAACAAGCTTTATCTAAAGCAAGAACTAACTACAAGTTTAGTCCAAACAAACGTTAGCCAAGGAAGCCAACTTAGCATGTGCCCAGAATCTGGACAGCAACGCAGTAGTTACTTGTTTCAACCATAACTGAGGTTATAGACATCCCACAAAGGTGATCCTAGACTTTCTAGAAAGCTTAGGAAGATGACTACACTTTAATTATTCATACTAACAGCTAATTCATAGATTAATATGACCAAAAATGCTAATGTTTCAGATCTGTACCAATATGGACAGAAAACTGACAAGAACTTCAAAAATGCGTAACTGGAGTTCTAGAGACACAACAAGGCTGAGCCTTCACTTTATGTAAAGCTTATTAAGTTGTCTATAACTTTCTTATTATCATATTAAGATGATTCTATAGCTAACAAGTCCAAACAAGATAAAGAAGACATCTCTGCCCAGATTTGGACAGATTCTGTCATTCCACTTTGCAAGCTCATAACTAGAAATTTAGATCACCACAATTAGTGCTATAGGACATTTTGAAAAGCTTAGAAAAAGTAATACACTTCTTCTATTATCTCCAAGACTTGATTCCATATGTACACAGGTCAAACAAACCATACATTCAGATCTACTCAGAGCATAAGCAAAACCTGATAGTAAACTTTTAAAATTCATAACTCTCAAACCATAAGACCTAGGGTCATGAAATTTTAGGACAAGCTAGAAAAGTAAGTTAGCTAAAACTTTGGTATTCTCCATAACCACAGAAAACACAATGATGGCCACGAAAGCATCACTACAATAGAAACCGCTCTAGCAGCCAATGTTTAATAAGTAAAACAAAGCTTGCCTTTGTTCTACTTAACAAGAGAGCACACAAACATGTTATTCTAGTAGCTCTAAATTTTGTTACCTTAGACCAACATGACTTTAATTTATTCATGAGAATCCACAATTACTTAAATGAGGTCTAAAGCATTTACAAATGCTTGTATGAACAACACATCCACCACTTGGCTCAACTAGAGGACATCTATAGGTTCCGGCATGTAACCACACTTATTTATAGCAAAGCTAAGCACACACTTTTCTCAAATAACATGGAGTAAGACATTCTTATTTAGCTTCACTCATGAAAAATAGTGCAACACATTGATCACAAGTTACACACTATAGAACAAGGGTGAGAGGAGCATAGCTATGCATAAAACAACAATCAGGATGATGCATGCTTCGTCCTATTCGTCCTCACAAGATTGCCAACCTAAGGTGGCGATCACATTCTATGTCGGTGGCATAACACGCACTCTCTCGATATATAGCTAGTCGACAGCTACATTCGACTTACGCATTCGTGGTTAGCGTACCTGCAGAAAAGTTTTATTGCAGCCCAACATTTCCCCAAATATAGCACACAAGGAAAACAGGAAGGTGAAATTCTAAGCACTCTCATATACATATACCCCTGTATATGTACATGTAGTACCAAAACTACCCGAATCATCAATCACCCACAATTAAGTACCTTCATATATACATGTGTGTAACATGTAAATAATCCAGTAACCAAAACTAGCTCTCCCCTAGACCGAGGGTTGGACGGTCATGCTCTCACAACTCACACTTACCTGAGCGTAGGTGCGACGTTGCATAAAAGTAAACTAGCAACATATATGGCTATTTCATATATGAAGGCTACCTCTAATCTAACACACCGGTAGCATAGTGTGGGAGAGTCATCACACATACATACCTTGGCCTGGGCGTAGATGCATAAATGAAAAACCCCCAAGTTAGTACTTATATAAGCCACCTAATAATCCTTATATGGGCATAAGGAAATTGACCACTGGCATACTTAGATTTAGAATTCAGTTTTCACAAACCAATATATAGCTATAAGTTGATAAAACTGATTTTATAAAACAAAACCTTTGTTTTAAATACACATACGACAAGTTTAATGTTGAATCTTGCTCCGATACCTGTAACGGAACCGTCCAAATTATAAGAGCACAAGTACAAAAACATTCACCGAAGTGATCAAATTCTCGCACTTGGGCCCATATAACTCTGGTAGTCCAATGAAATCACGAGGGATTTCAAACCAACCAACATACAAGCCAAGATCGTAGTGATTCAACATAACAAGTCACATGTTACAATCATTTCACAAGTAATTCAATATACATCGGAGTTCAACAAAGTTATTACAACTTAAGTTCAAAAGTAGCGGAAGCAAAGTAATTTGAAACTAACAACACCATTATTTAAAATACATGCCAGTACTAAAGTCGACTTCCCACAAAAGCATTAAGAGAAGATTACTCAGAAGGATCATGCCCGTGATCACACTCCGCCTCTACGGCAGGAGCCAACCAACTCTTGCAGTTGCCATGATACATCACAACCTGCAACAAGTGGGGATAAAACTCTGAGTACGAGAAGGTACTCGGCTAGACTTACCCGTCGTAAACCAGAAATAAAGTGACACCAACGATCATGCAAGGCTGATATAAAGTGGGCTAGCTTGACAACATTTTGCATAAAAGCTTATTATGGATAAGTAATCATTAATGCTTAAGCATCAAGTTAATTATCATTGACCTGTCATCTATATTAGAACCTGTACTAGAGCACTCACTTTATTAGGAGCAAACAATATTAACCGTAGCAGGTATAAATTGAGGCAACCTTTCCATCGTTATCCAATTAACCATCCATTCAATTTAATGGAATCTACGTTGCCGCTGCTCAAGTCAAGTGCTCACTAACCAGGAGCGACGGCGATTCAAATCGAATTCCTATCCAGCTGGAGGGGTATTTCTAACACTCACCGAGTCACGCCTGGTGAGAGCTGCTCAGGTCACCTTTTGTATAGTTCAGGAATCGCGGGTCCGAATGATGTCGCGTCCCTAAGGGCGACACTCTGCCAGGTGATAGGGACTCTAACCCCCCTTGGTCTCACGCCAATGTCCCCAAGCACATCCTTTCTCTCCTCCAAGATGCAACCTACCATTCGATTCCTGGCCTGAACCATATTACTCGACTTCGCGGTCGGAACGACTTATCCGGCCAACTAAGTGTTAGACTGCGTTCAACATGACTCAAGGATGTACAATGAATCGGTCCTTAAACGACTCAGACGGGGATAGATCCACACCCAAGACCTCCATGCCTTGTTGCTTCACTATCGTCATCCCGTCCGGTCTCATTTCATTTTATTAACACATGGTTCCATTCCACGATAGCAATTATAGCCAACCGTGCCATATATGGATATCCCTATATCTCCAGGTGACAGGAAATCACCTGACTTCTACCGCTTAAAGCAGGGCTAAGCATCTATTCGATCCTAGTCTATGTAGGATTCAGGGATTCATATATCTGGACAAGGAATGATATAATGCAGCAAGGTTTTCAACCAACTCCTACCACTTAATGCAACAATACTTATTACATCTATATAATTAATTGTTGTTGAAGGTAGGAGGCTTATAATGCTCCGGGGCTTGCCTGGGATTCGACTCAAGTTAGAGTATGTCAGATGAATTCACTTGGCGAGCATCTCCCAATCTATCACTTGTTCGGTCCTTCTATCTTTGGAATAGTTCCACCAAACACCGTCTTCGGGTTTGGCTCCAACACCACATCACGTCCTTCACGTTGTGCATCTAGCGTACCTAATGAAGTGCAAGATGCAAGTGCATGAATACAAGGAAATGCAATAGATGATGCATCACACATCAATCAAGGCAAGTATAAGGTTATAGTAAAGACACGTAAGCACATCACATTACTTAAGTAACCTTACACAAACAAACATGCTAAAATAGCAAAGAAAGCAATACCAAGCATGACATAAGATTTACAAAGTCTCAGGTGTACTAGCTTAATCACCAAAGACATGAATCACACTTAGCAATACGCAAGCAAAGTAACCAAGCAATCATGTATTTTCAACAATTCTGGACGTACATGCAGTAGCTGAGTAAATCAAGCATATCTGAAGTTCTACAAATCAAAATGACTTGCAAGAAGACATCCTAGAAAGGTTATGAAATTGTCCACATTTCATTTATAAACATCTAAGCCTGATTCTAACATTTACCAGGTTGAAATACAGAAGGTACAGAATATGTCCTGGAAGGATAGAGAGCAACATAAATCTGAACCCAACTTAGAACAGCTGTAGTTTCTAAATCACATGGCCAAATGCCACCAAATTTTAACAGAGGCTAGATACATAAATTATCTACAACTTTTATATAAATAAGTTTCACAACAAAGCACATTATCATGAAGAACTTTGCTAAGTTCCCAGATCTGTCCAGAAATCTCGTTTGCAAAAAATAATTATTAACTTATGTTGCAAACATATAATTAGACAAACTAATTTTACCAACATGTCACACATGACTAATGAACACCAGAAAACATAGTGTCCATTACTAAATAAATTCTTTTAATGTATTTTCTTAATTTATTTAGATAATTAGGTGGAATCATGAACACCTATCAAAAGTGCACAATAAATTCTACTAAAATTACAGTGGACTAAATATACCCTCAGTAGTCTACTATCCAAATTTCAAGCCATTTGGACATGTATATCAACCTCTATGAAAAAGACAAATGGATATTGCGATAAATCATGTGAGAGCAAGTTAAACCCAAAACTCCATATTTTCTGTGAATACAAGGCCATATTATGAATCAATATGATAGAGAAACATCGTACTAAGGTAATGGGACAACATTTTCTATTTTACCATTTATATATTATTTATAAGCTATTTATCAAGCCATAAACAAGTTAACTCACTAACTTGATCATACTGTAAGCAATGACCATGAAATTTATACCACAGTACATCCATATCATGACAAACCTACCACAAAAATTTCACACCATTTGGAGCATCACAACTCAAGATATAAAATGACAAGCAATATAATGTAGTTTTCCTTATTTAACAAGGTCAAATCAAAATCTTAAGAAAACAGTGACCAACTAGGGTGTTTAACATTTTTCCTATCAAGTACAAGTCATCACAAACTTAACAAAACAAGAATCACCATTTTTAGAGTTCTAAAACTCCAGATCTAGCTCTGGTCAAGTTTAAAGGCATTTATAGAGCATTTTTAAAACTTAAATAAAGACATCAGAAAACATCTACAAACATATAGAATTTTATGACTCTACTGCATAGATCTCTTCTCAAGGTTTCCAAAAAGTCCACTTTTACTACTTTTTGGAGTTTCCTAGCATGAGATATGAATATTTGAAGATTTACAAGAAATCTGAAATCCAAAATCGGAATTACTCAAACCCTATTGAAAACGCTAGGCGCACCCGAATACACACCCAGGACGGCCACGTCATAAACTGTCATGTGGGACCCATTACCCTCCGGGCCTGCCTGTCATCCTAAGGGAAAACGTACACCGCCTATTCCTTTCTTCTTCCTCCGACGCCAAGCAGGGGAGGCGGCCGGTCTTCTCGGCTCCGGCGAGGGGGTCACCGACGGCGACGGCTGAGGGCGGCACGAGCACCACGGTGCCATTTCGCACCCAAGGGTGGCTGAGGAGCGGCGTGAGGCGGTCGACAGCTGCTCGGCCACGGCAGAGGCGGCCCGTCGGTGGCCGTGCCTGTGGCGGCGGCGCTCCTGTGGTCTGTGGCTCGGCCGAGGTACGTCGGGCGAAAGGGGAGGAAGAGGCGGAGACGGTGGTGTATGCGGCCACAATTGCGGTGGTTTGGAGCGGTGGAACAGCGGTGGCCGTGGAGCTCCCATGGCGGCAGCCATGGCGGACGCGGTGCGGCTCTAAAGCGGGGAAGGCAAGAGCCAGGGAGTGGCGAGGGAGAGCGAGCACAGAGGAGGGGAGGGCGAATGGAGAGCTCGGACGTCTGCGTCGGAAGAGGCCGGGGCGCGTGGAGGCAAGGCAGGAGCTCCGCCCGCGCATGGTCTCCACGTCCTGTCCACGCGTCGTCCACTGGAGTCCGGCGTCGAGCACGTGGTGGGCATCGGTGAGTCCATATTGAACCGCGTTTTTGGGCTACAACCAGGCCGATTTGGACCTTGGCCCTAAAATGAAAGTCAAAGCCCATACAAAGGTCTACAATTTCTATTTAGGATGTAAAGTCATTAGAGCCACGGATTAGTAATTAATTAAGCTCCAACTAGGCATTGTTAGCGATTTTAACAGAAATGAGAACTATTTAAATTGATGGCCGAGACTAAGTCAATTTGGTGCCATACTTACACATACTCTTCTCCAGAATGTTTACTCCAACTTTCATTAAGGGGTCAAACCAAGTTGCTTAATAAAATTTAGAGAACACGGAATGCCAATCTACGGACATAGGATTACTTAAGGGCTGGAAAAATACAGCAACATTCAAACTTTGGTTCCTTATATGACTAGGTTAGAAGCTGTACTAGGCCTTGAGGCTTGAACAAAACTTGTAGTACTCAACTTGATCTACAACTTCTATTAAGCGTCCTTGGACTGTTTCATCATGGCTAGGGAGATAAAGATCACCCAACAAGTCAACTCATTGCTGCCCATTCTAGGACTTAGAATATTTTTCTAAGTGCTGAAAATAGCAGCTGATTCCATATTGTGATCTCTATTCGACTAGGTTAGAGGCCAAACTAGCTCTTGACCATTGAACAAAGTTTGTTCTATCCAAGATGAACTACAACTTTTGTTTAAGGTCAAACCTCATAACTGGTACAGAAGTCAAACTTTCACTTTGGTCAAAGTATCAACTCGGTAAAGCCGAAACTAGGGTTTTAGGCCAATCGGGGCATTTTCTTGACATTAGCTCAATATGAACCCTTCTTGACTTTTGTTGTAGAGTCCCTCTAGAGTCATTTGGGCAAGTTTGCAAGGTTTGGTTGATGTTCTATAGTTCCATTAACTTAATGAGGCAAATTCCAATAGGAATGGAACTTATCATTTCATGTGACTTTTTGATTCCAAACTTCATGAAACTTTTCCAGGGATCAATATAGATAGTTATTGAGGTGAGACATGTGAAGATACTTTGATAGCAACACCCAAGCATATATCTTTTAATTGAGCCTATATGTAAGCAAGGGTGCAATATCCAAGTTTAGGTTAGGGTTTATTTCCATAGGTTTGACTTTGGCATCGTCATCTCCACTAATCTATCATGTTTGAGCTTAAACCCCCTGCCTAATTGGTGATAAACACCTAGGGTGTTACAACCTCCCTCAGCTTTTGTGAAAGTTTGCTTTTCCTTACTGAACTCAAAACTCGGGTAAACAACCTCCCTGAACTTTTAAAACCGTTCGTTTTACCTCCCTGACCAGTTATAAGCAGTTTTCAAAGACAGTTTTATCTTTTTCTTTTTTATTTATTTTGACTAAATCTTTGAAAAATTATAGGAAATCATAGAAAAATCATAAAATAGAAAATCCAATTTTGTAGGACTCCACATGAGTAGATCTATACAGCGAATATATAATATAGTATGCTTTAGTACAAATTTTTTGTTGTAGCTTTAGATCTATGTTTTCTGTAATTAATTCATAGCTGTAGTTTCTATAGTCCAACTGTGGTGAAATTTTTATGGTGGGCCAATTATTGTATGCTTGAACTGTAGTACAAATTTCATACTCATCCAGGCCACCATCGGCCGGCTTGGCGGTTTCTGACTTCTGCTTCTTTCTCTCGATCTAAAATCGCAACCAAATCATAGTGACGTAGCAGACGACGGTGGGTACATCCTCTGTCGTGTGCAGGACCAAACGAGGACATTTGGCGCGTGCGATTGAAGGGCACTGGCTAGGCGGACTACATGCCCTGTTTGGGACAACTTTGCTGGACCATGCTTTGATTCAAAACTGGCTTTCTCACTAAGCTGGCTTCGATTAGAATCAAAGCAGCAAAAAGCATGGTGTTTGGGAGCCGGCTTCCATGGAGAAGTTGGAGGTGGGGGAGAACTCGTGAGCGTGAGTGGCCGCCGGATCCAGGCGTGCTCCTCGCGCAGGGAGGAGCAGTTGTTGAAAGTTGTGCTTGTCACAAAGAGAGGAATCGCCGTCGGAGAGGAGGGCGCTCGTTACGGAGGGAGGAGTCGCCGTTGGAGAGGAGTAGTGGCAATCGGAGGAGAAACTATCGCCGGATCTGGTTGCACTCCTCATAGAATTCGATCGCGATCGTCACCGAAGGTCATGCTCGTCGCCTGATCCAGTCACTATCGTCGTCGGAGAGAAGTGGCCACCAAAGAGGAGAGAGGAGCAACTGGGGTAGACAGGCAGAGGAGGAATAGGAAGGGGTGCGAGCGGTAGACGGGAATTGGTTGGATTTCTCCTGATGCTCGCCTCAGGCTGCTTCTAACTTATGTGAAAATGACGTGGAGAGAAGAAGAGCGGGAAAGAATGCTGGATACAAACCGCTGCGTTTGGAGGTCCTCTAGCCAATTTTTTCACCGGAAGCAGCTGAGAAGCCGTTCTAAATAGGGCCACAGCAAGGTGGCGGCCCTTTTCGGACACTGCATCTACACTGTACATGTGGACGACCCATGGCTGGGGTGGACGAATAGGCGAGCGAGGCGTGCTGCGTGCGGCCGTGCAGATAGAAGGCATGCAAACGCGAAGCAAGTGAGCTTTGTGGTTGGGCCAATGGACCAGACAAAGAATTAGAAGACAAATTTTAGCCTTTTTATATGAGGTATCGATATAGATATAGATAGACGACAGACAACTAGACCCACATGTAATTATTATCTTTGGGAGTTAATTCGAACTTGAATCTTTTATAATTGGGATAAACTTTGAATGCTTTTATATCTTATTTGAAAGACGGAGGGGGAGTGAATCATTATCTTAGCCGGAGGCTTCACAATTGCCATCCTGTTTTGATGGATGCTGAAGAGGCCCAGTTTGTAATGGAATGAGTAACTGGGCCTTATTGGCGCAATGGGCATTGCAGAAGACTCCATTCAAGTCTTCAAAAAGTCTTCAAGACGTGGCACTGCAAGCTAAACGGTCGGGGCCCACCCTATCCCCGTTGGATTGCAGTTGGAGGGACCAAAATGCTCTCCTCCGTATCGCAGCCGCGCGGCCTTCTTGCACGGCGAAAGGTGATGGCAGCCCATGCATTTGACCCTGTACGGAAAGCACGACAAGTCAGCGACTATGGCCTCGTTTAGTTTGTGAGTTTTTTTTTGAAAATGGTACTGCAGCACTTCCGTTGTTATTTAGTAATTAGTGTTCAATCATGGTCTAATTAAACTTAAAAATTCATCTCGTGAATTTCGTCTAAAACTGTGTAATTAGTTTTATTTTATCTGTATTTAATGCTTCGTACATACGTTCAAAGATTCGATATGATGGGGAATCTTGAAAATTTTTGTAAATTTTGAGAACTCAACAGCACCTAGAATTTGGTTCAGATACATCATTCGGTGCACCGCCACCGCGTGACCGGGTG
The DNA here is from genome assembly GCA_022457205.1 of Saccharum spontaneum. Lineage (NCBI taxonomy): Eukaryota > Viridiplantae > Streptophyta > Magnoliopsida > Poales > Poaceae > Saccharum > Saccharum spontaneum. Next base: position 23,025,070 of record CM039599.1, on the reverse strand, counting down.
TTTTATTTAATTTTGGACGGCGACACGAGCAAAAGCTAGCTGCCATACACACATAGGAGCTAGAACTTTCATGTGCATGCAAAAATGCGTACAACCGGATGAGCGGCGAGTCGGCGACCCTAATACTCCCTCCGTCCCAGTGATAATGCAACTATGGAAAACGTGCCGGTCAAACTATATCGACTTTGACCAAGTTTATAACAAAAAGTATTAGCATTTATGTCTCAAAATAAATTTATTATGAAAATATATTTCATAACTAATCTAACGGTACTTATTTTGTCTCATAAGAGTTAGTATTTTTTCATGTAATTTTAGTCAAAATTTATGATGGTTGACTCCTCGGGATGCGAGAATTGCATATTCATTGGGACGGAGAGAGTACTACTAGCTGCGAGATCTGCATCTCCGTACGGTGTGGATGGGATGAGCTGAGCACGACACACCACCAGCAGCGTGTGGAGGACGGCCGACAGCCGTTTCACTCACGCCGACACGCACGCGCCGCATTTCTAGCTCTAGCCAGCTATAGTTTGACGATCGCCCTGTTCGTTTACGTTCAAAAATAAGTTGAAATACTGTTCTAGCTGAAAAAATAAATTGAAAAGTACGGATTATAATCCGGCTGAACAGGTAAGATGTAATCTTAAGATTATTTATGTGTGCATTATACTAACTCTGTCCAAGAAAAAAAACAATTTCATTTTTGTTAACGTTTCTAAAGTCTAACAAAATATATAAGTGAAAATATTGATGTTTATGACACCTAATAAATATAGTATGAAACGCATCGCATGATAAATTTAATGATACTACCTTGATATTACAAATATTAATATTTTCTATAGTTAGTAAAGCCAAGATAGTTTATTATGGTATGGTGTTAAATTGAAATCTTTTGTGGACTGAGTGAGTATTATTGTTGTCATTGGTATGGTAGTTTTTTTTTGTGGGTTTCAATTTTTTGTATTATAAGCCAGTCTTAATGAGGGTGTCATACGAGTTCCATGAGTAGTAAATAAACTATCAACTTTACAAATATGCTGCTATGGAATAGTGCTAATGAAGAGAGATAATTAAAATTTTATAAGAGTAAAATGAGTTTTTATAAGAATGCACTAGTTTTTGAACACATGGAGTCTTATCTAAACTGGGATACCAAATCATCGTCGAACCAGATTGCTCAAGAATCATTTCTTCGATCAATAGCCCCTCGGTGGACGGGTCAGAAATCGGCCAAATATTAGAGGATGGTTTTGCTTTTCTGTTGAATGATTGGAAGACTTCTTAAGTAAAGAGAGAATGTAATTAAGTAGCTAATGCTTTAGCTTTGTTAGCTAGATCACGGTGTAAGCATTCTGCGGCCTGGTTGGGACAAGCACTTGCGTGTGTCTAGAACTTCCTCAATGCCTATGGTAACTCTCCTGTGTCTGGTTAATAAAGTTCTCTCTTTGCTTGAAAAAAAACTGGGATACCAAATGGACTGGCCTTATTATTTTCACTAGGGGTGTGTTCAGTGGGTGAAAAGTGGGTGAAAAGCTATTGTAGCATCTTTCGTTGGTATTTGGCAAAATTTATCCAACCATGGACTAACTAGGCTCAAAAGATTCGTCTCGACATTTATAGACAAACTATGCAATTAGTTATCTTTTCTATCTACATTTAATGCTCCATGCATGCGTCTAAAGATTCGATGTGATGGGTGGAAGAGGAAATATTTTGGGTTTGCACGTGAAGTGAACACACCCTAGGTTGTGTTTAGATCCGAAATATTTGGGAAAAAAATTCCTGTAGCACTTTCGTTTTTATTTGGCAAAATTTATCCAACCATGAATTAATTAGGCTCAAAAGATTTATCTCGAAATTTACAGGTAAACTGTACAATTAGTTATTTTTTTACCTATATTTAATACTTCATGCGTCTAAAGATTCGATGTGACGGGTGGCAGAACAAATATTTTGGGAAGTGAACGGGGCTAGAAGTAACATGTACGCCGGCCCATATGACCTGTCGATCAACACACGACACTGACACGCACACACGAGGAGAGAAGAGCAGGCAACACCCGACCATTCGGGTCGCCGGGTCATAGCGGTCGTCCAATGAAAATCCAAGACTTGCTCTCGCGTACGTCTTCTTCCTCTGGTCCAGGCGTGTAGGAGTATATGTGTGCAGCCGTGTTGCCCGGAGAAACGTCATGGAATCCATCCAATCGAATGCACATGATCGATCGGTGTAACAACTCCCTGCCCAGTACAATAAGCGTGTACTATATTTGAGTCGTGCATTGCACGCAGCAAACAATCGTACTGCGTGTTAATAATTGATTTGGACGGCGACACGTTAGAATGCCAGATGCTCCTGGTGGCACGGTTGCATGATGGATAGAGGGGTCCATACAAGATGGAGCGCGTCAATGGACAGATTATTGGACCCAATCTACGGTCAGCTCCGGTCCACGGCCATGTCACCTAGAATACAATGAAATATGGATGGAATACACATTTTCAACGGTGAGTTTTATTCTAGAATTTCATAGACATTTAATTTAGGACTCATAGGGAGTTGGTATTCGTGCTAAAAGAGTTTCATCGTCACGAAACTCACTTCTTCTCTCTCTTATTAAAAACCTTGCCACATCATCAAAAGCGCTTATGTGACAGCTCATTAAATGTAAATGAAACTCTGATGAAACTCCAACTGAGACAGGTCTTAGTTGGATAGTTGGCGTTGTTTCCAAAATAATGAAACTTGGATGAAACACCCACTTTTAATGCAAAGTTTCATTCTATAGTTTTATAGTCATTTAATTTCATGACCCATACATAGTTGATAATCGTGCCAAGAGAGTTTTATCATTTCTTCTCTTTCTTCTTAAATACACTGTCATGTCATAAAAATGCCTATGTTCCAACTTATTTAATGCAAATGGAACTCACATGAAACTCCCACCGAGACTGGCCTAAGTTTTCTCGAGCCTACAACGAAACAAAAACACGAACTCCCAAGATATAATAAGCACTCATGATCGTAACTTGTAATGACTAATACGACTGAGTATAGATTAATCGATAACTAACCTTTAGGTTAACAAAGAACAATTTATTAGTAGACGATTCACAAAGATCATAATCAACTCGTGTACGGTTGTACAATATGTTCCCTAACGAATGGATTCGATTCTCAATTCAGAATTAGAAACCGAGGAAGTGTCATGATCCGAAAACACCCCCAAATGAAACGTTGCTAAAAACCCTTGTTAAGTAAAGTTGAGCTCTTGCCCTAATCTCATAAACCACAACCCAAGGAGCAACAAGGAAAAGAGCCCTTTATCCCTAAGTCAAACAGGGCTTTGATCTTCAGACTAATCTTCTGAAATATCTTTATTGACCATCCTCTTGTCCCACATGGTTATCCTTAGTTGTTTGACCCTAATCATCACATACTCATACTTGATCTTCGAACATAGGAACCCCAAATGGAATGCATTTCCCAATGTGTTCAACAACCCACATGGCCCAGCTACAAAGCAAGCAGGCCTCACCATAAGGACTTATTAGCAACCTTGGGGAAAGCTAGGATCAAGTGCTAGGTGTAGTTAAGGCAAATGTCAGAGCAACCAACAACGATCATCTTTTTTAAGGAAGGAGAAACCCTTTGTGGCTATTTGAGATAAGGATTGACCAAGCCCCTAAGACCCTTAACAACTCATGGATGTGCCCTGCTAGGAGCATCACCAAGTCAACTAATAAGCCACGAAGCTTGGCAACTAGTGCCTTTAGTGTTTCAGAAGATTGACTGTAGGATCCCAGCGGACTATCTATCAGTTAGCTAGTCAACAATTTGATGAGTTAGCCTATCTGTCGGTGTTTTGTAGACCGACTAGTAAATTTGTATGATCGTCACACTGCTCCAAGAAGACCTAGTAGCATTCAAAAGACACAAGGAATTATACTGGTTCAGACTGGAGCCCTACGTCCAGTCTTAGAGAAGATCGAGTGCGTGTTCCTCAGTTGAATGCTCTAAAGTTCTTACAATGGGGTATGCAAGAAGAGTGGAATGTGGTAGGAGAGTGGAGAGCTCCCTGAATGAGGGATTTTAGAGTCCGTCCCTTGGAAGGGTGCCCCGGTTGCCCTTATATAGAGTTCGGGGCCAGGTCACGTACAAAGAGATAGGTTCTCCCGATCGAGGGGTCATGAGCCTAAGAGACAGAACCTAGCTAACTTGGCTTGCAAGGAACACCGTCTTGTCTTGGTGTAGCGCACGTCTGGATGTAGTTGTCGTCATGGTCTTGTGCCCACGTCGTGGCATGGGGCGGTGTGGTGCTACTGTGCCGGTTGTGGTGGCACTATAGACACAATATTGGTTCGCCAGCCGTCCTGTGTGACATGGCCTTCGTTGTGGCCTTCGTCATCGCCTCATGATCTCCCAAGGGCATCGTACGGGAGTTGGTAGCCACCCCCAGGCCATTAGTCGTCTTGTGCTTGCGGAGCCAACGGCCACGACTTCAAGCTTCGGGCTCGTGGCCTTCATTGGCTGGGATGGCCCCGAAAGTCAAGGCTGCTATTGTGAACCTCATCCTATAGTGGGTAGGGTCGTACACTCATCTCATCAGGGTGTATTTGGATGGTGGGTAACCGTACTGATTGTCACTGCTTGGCGGTGTCGTCTTTGTCTATGCTGCGTGGTGTAGGGATGGCATTTGACCGGGCTGAGGGGACTGCTGTCCCCTTGGTCCTTGTGGGGTCACTGTGGTGTGCCTGCTCCTGTCAGAGCAGGTGTGCCTGGCAAGGTGTGATCTCTCCCCATTCCTCCTAAAGGTCGGACGGAGGAGAGGTCACGTGGTGTCGCGTGGCGTGCGCTGAAGGCAGAGGAGGTCATGGCCAACTCCCGCATTGGTGTTTAGCCTAGGTCCACAAAGCTTAGCTAGGCCTCGGTCGTTTGGGCTTATACTAGCTAGCAAGTGTACCGTGAGCCACCTGAGCGGCTAACTAATCAGTGTCTTGAGGTACCCGGGGTATTATGACCCTGACACTATCGAAGCCCACAAGGCCCTGATGGACTATATGTCACGTAAGGACAAACATATACATGTTATTCCTTTTGCCACATGATATTTGGTCCAACTCATAGGTTAACACTTAACCTAAGCACGGCCATGCATTTGTTGATCCAATAATTAGAGTGTTCCATTGATATCTCTCTCACATAGAGAGGGACAAATTCCATCTTGATTGTCTATGTCTCACAGCATATTTCTTGACAAACCCGAAGACCACCTTTATAACTATCCAGTTACGGAGTAGCGTTTGATAGTCTCTAAGTAGGTCCTTTCACATCTTGAGTACATACAACGATCTCAAGTCTAAGGACATAACGTACATGATGTGAATCGAGACAATAACAACATCTCACGTTGGGTCTGTCCAGCCTACATGTCACACATGTGCCCACATTATTAGTTCGACATCTCTATGTCTATGACTTGTGAAACATAGTCATCAACTAATAATGTGCTGATCTAATATTCATGTGCGTCCTAACATGAACTCCGATCATGGACCATTCTAGAATAACCATACAAGTAAAAGAGTTTCACAAATAATTCACATAATTACTAATCGATACAAGTTGTCTTTAATGGATATTCAATGGACTCATAATATGTCATGGATACAAGGCAATACAATCATCTCTATGATAACCTCTAGGGCATACTCCCAACAATCTCCCACTTGTACTAGAGTTAATCTCGAAGATATCTAATACCTATAGCTCTCACGTGCGCCTCATGCTTAGGCTGTTGAAGAGCCTTTCTCAAAGGATCTGCAACATTTGAATCCGTGAGTATCTTGCACATCTTGATCTCATCTCGTCTAATAAACTCTCGAATGAGATGAAATTTCTGCAGTACATGTTTGTTCTTCTAGTGATTTCTTGGCTCCTTAGCCTGCGCTATCGCCCCATTATTATCACCGAAAGGATCAAGATGTCCAAGAGGGGGGTGAATTGGGCTTTTCTAAAAATTTATTGCAAGAATTAAATCCTACTAAGCCATAATTCACCCCTAGTGCCTACAAGTGTTCCTAGTGATTCTACCAATAAAAGTTTTGCACCCTAAGTTCTAATCCTAGTCCAGCATGGCAATTCTAGGAATGTAAACCAAGCAACAAAAGTAATGCGAGAAAGTAAATTGCTTGAATGTAAAGGGTTAGGAACACGGCGATGTTTTCCCGAGGTATCGGAGAGTCGCCACTCCCAACTAGTCCTCATTGGAGCACCCGCGCAAGGGTGTAGCTCCCCCTTGATCTGCGTCAGGATCAAGTGCTCTCTATGGGCTAATTCTTTGATACTTCATCGCGGTGAATCGCCCACAACCGCTCACAGGACGAGTTGGGTCATCCACAAGCTCCGCCGGATGATCACCAAGCTCCCAATCACCACCAAGCCGTCTAGGTGATGGCGATCACCAAGAGTAACAAGCAAGAACTCTCACTTGACCACAACAAGCCTAATGAGAAGGTGGATGCACACTTGCTACTCCTTAGTCACTAATGAGGGTCCTTAATCTTGGATTCCAAAATCTCAATCCTCACTAGAGCTCTTGCACTCCTTTGCACATGAAAGGTGTTTCTTAGCTGAATAAATGAGCAAGAGCACCTCAAATGGAGGGGTAGGAAATGTATTTATACTCCCCCTCAACTCCCCCAACCGTTATCTTCAAAAATAGCAACTTTCGGGGCCAACAGACACGTCCGTCGCCACCAAAGTGCGCGTCTGTCACGTGTAACAGAGTCCAAATAATCGACTAGCCGTTAGGGGCCAACAGACGTTGGGCCGCATCTGTCGCCCTAGCACCAGACGTGTCTATCACGTGATCAGAGAACTCAGGGCATTCTAGACTCACCTAGTGCTAAGTTTGACAAGTGTGCACCACACCTAACCATTAGACTCACCTAGTTCAAGCTACCCATCCATGCCCCCTTAATAGTATGGCCAAAGGAGAAAAACAAAAATCTTGACGACTAATCCGAATGTCACTCAACTCCTCGATGTCCGGAACTAACTGTCCTTAACCTTCGTCCATCCTTTGAAAACCGAAATAATTTCCATCGATAAGGGGCATGATCACCACATCGCCCATGATTGCCATTACCATGACCTAACATTCTATCGTCTCTACATTCTTAGGCTCAAGACAAGAGACAAAAGAGTGATGTTCAACAAAAGAAGCAAGCTTTTGAGATTAAGTCATTACACCCATTGTTGGACACCCTATGATAAGATCTTGTGGATGTGCTTGAAGTAGTGGTGATTGTCTTCTATCAACCACTTGAGGAGTAGGTTGGGGAGCATCAACATCTTGTGCTTGTGCCATGGCTTGTTCATGAGAGACATGAGTATCTTCATTTTCAACTCTCTCATCTTTATCATCATGTTGTGGCACATTCAATAAAGAAGGTTGATTGATCACTTGATTATCATCTTTATCATCCTTAGGCTTGATGTCTCCCACGGGCATGTTCTTCATGGCCTCTCTCAATGGTTCATCACCTACATCATCACAATTCTCAATTGCTCCTTGCGAGCCATTAGATTCATCAAATTTCACATCATATGTTTCTTCAACCAAACCGGTGGCATGGTTAAATACTCTATATGCTTTGGACTTTGATGAGTAGCCAACAAGGAAACCAATGTCACAATGTCTTTGGAACTTCCCTAGGTGTTGCCGTTTCTTGTAGATGTAGTATTTGCAACCAAACACCCGAAAGAATGAGACGTCCGGCTTCTTCCCATTGAGTAACTCATAGGGGGTCTTGCCAAGAAACTTTTGTAGGAAGAGGTGATTTGATGCATAGCATGCGGTGTTGATTGCCTTGGCCCATAATTTTTCTGGTGTGTTGTACTCATCTAGCATTATTCTTGCAAGAGTGATCAAAGTCCGGTTCTTTCTCTCAACTACACCATTTTGTTGAGTGTAGGTTGATGAAACCTCATGCTTGATCCCAATCTCATCACAATAAGCTTCAATGTTTGTGTTGTCAAATTCTTTACCATTGTCACTTCTTATCTTCTTGATCTTGACATCAAATTCATTTTGAGCTCTCTTAGCAAACTTCTTGAAACAAGTGGCCACTTCGGATTTGTCATGAAGAAAGAATGTCCAAGTGTATCTTGAGTAGTCATCAACAATCACAAGACAATAAAGATTTTCACCCAAGCTCTTGTATGTTGTTGGGCCAAACAAATCCATGTGTAGAAGCTCTAACACTCTTGACGTTGACATGTAAGCTTTTGTTGGATGAGTATTTGCAACTTGTTTACTGGCTTGACATGCACTACAAGGTTTGTCCTTCTCAAACTTGACGTCTTTCAAGCCTCTCACTAATTCTTTCTTCAATAGCTTGTTGAGTGTGTTCATTCTAACATGAGCAAGCCTCCTATGCCAAAGCCACCCAAGTGAAGTCTTCGTGAACAAGCATGTCATCAAATTTGCATATTCAGAGGTGAAATCAACAAGATAGAGATTGTTGTATCTAAAGCCTTTGAATATCCCTTGCTTGTCGTCCATCTTTGATACAACCACTTCATTTGGAGTGAATAAGCATTGGTAGCCAAGATCACACAATTGACCAACGGATAGCAAGTTGAAGCTCAACGAGGCAACATATAGCACATTTGAAAGAGAGTGATCATTTGATATAGCAATCTTTCCCAAACCCTTGACTTTGCCCTTTGAGTTGTCCCCAAATGTGCTCATGACATTCTCCATTTTCTTCTAGTGAGGCGAACATACAAGAATCACCGTCATATGTTGTGTGCAACCACTATCAATAAACCAATGTGATCCACCGATCTTGTAGTTCACCTACACACATAAGAGATTAAGCTTGTAGCTTAGGGACCCATATTTGAGTAGGGCCCTTGACTTTCTCAACTAGTGACTTAGCAACCCAAATTTTCTTAGGCCTATTCTTGTTTGGGGGACCCAAGAACATGACTTTCATCTTTCCACTAGAATCCTTTCTTAGCATGTAGTGATCATTGAAGGCAAAGGGTCTAGCATTCTTGGGCAAGGGTTGTGGTGGTGGAGTTTGATATTCATGTGCAAAGTGACCTTCTTGTCCACACTCAAAGCATCTCTTTGGCTTGGGCTTTGATTTGTGTTGTTGTTGTTGGGCTTTGGCCTTCTTCTCTTGATTTGCCAAGTAACCAATACCACTTCTATCCATCTTTATGACAGTGTTCATGAGTAGCTCACTTTGCAAGTATTGACCTCTTGTAAACTTGATCAATCCGTTCTTAAGATGCTCTTTCTCTTGCTTTAGTTTCTTGTTCTCCTCAATGAGTGACTCATTTGATGTTTGCTTTTCAAGAGTCATCAACCCTTTTAGCTTCTTATTCTCATCTCTAAGCATTTCATTTTCACACTTGAGCTTGACATAGTCATCATAATTTTCAGACTCAACCACTTTCTTGCCTTTGCCACTAGAACCTTGCTCAATGCTCTCAACAATCAAGTCATCATATGATGTGGCTATATTAATCTTAACAACTTGGTTAGTAGCATCATGTGTCTTAAGAGAAAGCTCATTAGCAATAACAAGACTATCATAATTGACTTTCAATGAAGTGTAGTAATCTTTTAGCAAGTTGTACCTAGTGTTGAGCTCATCATGCTTCTTCTTAAGTTTATCATGTTCATCTCTAAGCTATTTGTTGGAAGTTTTGAGCTCCTTGAGAGTAGAAGACACAATTTCATTTTGATCTCTAAACTCATCACTAGTCTTTTGTGCAATCTCAAGCTTAGATGAAAGTGATTCATTTTCATTTTGAAGCTCATCATTTTCATTTCTAGTCTTTCTTATGACTTTAGAGTATTTGTTGAGCAATTTTACAAGTTCATCATAAGAAGGTGCATCAAATTCATCATCACTATCACTATCATCATCATCACTTTCATTATTTTGTACCTTTCGTTCACCCTTAGCCATGAGGCATAGGTGAGTAGTGGATGATGACGGTGACGATGGCGGTGAAAGTGGCAGTGAAGATGTTGATGAAGACAATGATGACCCAATCACAAACGCGGTGACCTTCTCTTTCTCATTATCGCTCTCATCACTGGAGGACTGACATGATGACTCAATATTGGTGAGCCAATCACCAACAATGTAAGTGTAACATCCCGGATTTTCAAGCAACCAAAAAATACGAACTTTTTAAAATTTTCTTGCAATTGTGTGAAGCATGGAGTATTTAGGTCGAACCTGAGTCTAACCGCTAACAAATCGTTGCATACATTTAGATTTGCTTGTAGGAGAGTGCTTGCGATCTTCTGTGGTTTTCGTGTTTGAGTCTTGTTTGTGACGGAGTGCACAATTCGTAGCAAGATCCTCTCGGGTCCTTTCTAAATTAATCTCCAATCTCATGAACCCCTTCTCAATCTGCCTTGGATTTTATCTCCACCTCTTTCGGATTTTATCTCAAATTCCCTTGATCATCCTCTTGAATTTCCATCTCGAATCTCGTCTTAGTTCTCTTTTAAAATTTCATCTTAATCCCTTTTGGGAATTCCCTTCTTAAATCCTCCTTCAACTCATTTTAGATTCCTTGTCTCAAAATTCCTAAATAGTAAATCTCTCTTATTTATCTCATATCCAGAAGCTGCACGAGCTAGCTTGTGCTGGCACCTGTGCAAGGCTGTACGTGTATGTATACACAGCTGCACCAACCAGAAGCACCGGAGCCCAGCTCCTATTTGGCCCAACTCCAGCACCAGTCGACAATCTGCAGCTCACCTCTCCTCTGTCTCACGTCCGCAACACGTGCAGGAGGGAAACGCCGCCGCCCTCATCTGGAATTCTCTCCGTATCCTGCATGCTCCTGTACGGGCGCCAACTCTGGGACCCACGCGTCAGTGACTGTGAGAAGAAGAAGCGGACGACGCCAAAGCCTCCGTCGCTTTCCCGTCGCCCCTCCGGTTTGGCCGTTTGGGAACCAGAGCCAAGCACTCCTAGCCGCATAGCCACACCTTTCGGTCGCCCCGTCCGTTTCCTTCCCGTCTGGAGCAGCGTCGTCGTTTTCCTCTGCACCTGCAGGAGTCGAAGCTGTCACCAGGAGGACAGGCAGAGCAGAGGCCCGCGGCCATCGAAACGTTTTCCTCCATCTCATTCCGTTCTCGCGCCGATGCCTTCCGTTTCCTTTTCGTCGAACGCCTGCGTCTTCATCTACCTCCGTACCGACGCCGTTGTCTCGTTCCTCTGCCTTCCGTTCGAAGCCAGCAAAGCAGCTTGCCCTGCTTTCCGTCAGAGATGTGGGAGCGTCGCACGTCGTGACGCGCCGAGCCAACCGCTCCGGCCTCGGATGCCCTTGCGCCCGTGTCAGCACGCCCCACTGCACTGGCATCTTGACTGTGCGCTGCCTGCCCGAGGCCTGGATGCACGCCGCGTGGCCGGGCCTGGTACGGACGACGAGGCCACCATCCATCACATCGGCGCCCTAACCCTCGAGCTATAAAACGCGTCGTAGCCGCTGCCCCTCTCCATCTTCACCAGCCGCCGCCACCCTCTTCCTCTGTTCCTCTCGCTAGCAGGAGCCACGGAGCTCCGTGCTGCCCGTGCCACTGTTCACCGCGGCCAGCCCCGGATAGCAGCGCCGCTGCCGGCCGCAAAGCTCGACGCCGCGCCGCTGCTCTGCGCTCACCGTTCCTCTCACGCCGGGCCGTACGCCGCCGGCCTCGCCCTGCTCCGCATCGCCACGGGGACCGTGCCGAGCTGAGCCACGGCGGCCCCGTTGCGGCACCACCACAGGATCACGCTGAGCTCGGCAGCCCCAACGCCGAGCGTCCGATCTTCGTCCTCGTCGCGCGGGTGCACAGAGCAGCCGTGCGTGCCGATCTTGCCCTGACGTCGCGCTGGAGCCCGCGCCGCATCCGTCTGCTTCACCGGCATCGTGCCACGTTCCTTTCACCAACCACACCGTGCACTGCACCGTCGACAGGCCACAGCCTTGTCCCGGCCATCTTCACAGCGTGGGTAAGCCCTTCCCAGCCGAGCTCTCTCTTTTGGGCACAATCGATGACATTGACCGGTTTGCCGCTGTGAGCACAAAGCAGCAGTCTTGCAGCTCTCCTCATTCGGCCACCCTTCCAGCACATGGCAGCGGCACCTCGATGCGCCCCTGTTCACGAACTGTGACCTCTGTCAGCGACCAACAAGGCCATGCCGCAGGCCCCTACCGCCAAGCACCTCTGCCTCACCGTTCCAGCCCAGCCATGTGACCACCGCTGGTAAGCCCCGGGTGCCAAAGCTCCGTCTTTTGCTCTTTTCGTCGCCATCCGTGATTGAACCTGGCCTCTATGCCACCACTCTCCACTGCTGCAGGGAGGATGTGGCCCTGCTGTGCCATTGCCGGACCTCGTTGACAGCATCATCTCGCCGCTATTCATTCTCTGTGACCGGTCTTCCGTGCCGTGAATTTTGCTTGCAGAGAAACAACAATTTTTGTTGTACCATTTGCTGGAGCTGCGACGCCTCGGGGGCGCCGGCTGCCACGTCCCAAGATGCAGCTAGCCGAGGTTGGCCAGCCGCTAGCCACAACTTGCCGGAGCACGCCGCAGCAACCCCACCGCAAGGTCGAACCCTTGAACCCTCGCCGACGCCTTTCCCGATGTCGGCAAATCCCTTGTTTTCCATTCTTTTACTTAACATTACATACATATCTATGCGACTCTATATCATTGTTCCAACTTGATACATGATCTATCTATTCTGGTTGTCTATGCACGATCATCTACATCATCATCTATGCCTGTGCCATGCCTTCGCCGCCGGTCTACTTGTCTACCTCTCTTGTCGCTATGGAAAATGTGCTACTTCCCGTTGTGTCATGTGTTTCCGGTTGTCGAGTTGTGGTTCGTTGTTGTCGTAGGGTTGTGTGTGCCTTGCCTGTCCGAGGACCGTGCCGTCGAGCCGGTCGAGGGAGCGAGTGCTTGTTCGATGCGACCGCGAGTTCACCTCGCCATGGTCGTAGCGCCAAGCATGTCCCTTCTCTCGTGCTTTAGTTGTCTCCGTCGAGTGACAGACTTGAGCTCCTATCTTCGTCCCTAAGACACGGTCACCATGGGCTTGAAGTTGTTTCGACGTGGTTCTTATCCGCACATTTTGAACCCTCCGTGACCAACTCTAGTGGGATAAGATTGGGAGAAAACCTTTGTATTTCGACGGATGCCAACCTGTGTAGGTTGAGCTCATGACCGCGAGCCACCTTGCCATGATCATCGGGCTCTACCTCTTTGCCCCTTCTGTTCTCTTGGGCTCTTTCGCTCGCTTGTTTTAAATCCTAACCACCTCATATGTTTGTGCCACCTAGGCCATGGCGTTTCTATGGATCTGGCGGTGACAACCGTATCGCTGTGAGCCATTGGAATAGCAAAGTGCTGATTTAGTTGCACGGTCGTGGTGCCCTATGAGTGGGTTTGGATCTTGGGTTTGCGTCTCCTTTCCAACCATCGCTCGTTACATGACGAGTTGGATGAAAGAGTGTGGATTCCATTCCTCTTCCTCTCTTGATTCTCAATCCCCGTCAATCTAGTAAGATGTGGATTGAGACTTTCGCTTGTTGGTGCTTGTTGCTCTTTTGATTCCATTCTTCGGTTCCCGTCAATTACTATGGTGTGTAGAACAAAGGAAGGGGGTCCCATGTCTCTTCTGTGTTTCAGCTCTTCCGCGCTCGAGCCCTTGTATGCTTGTACCGGTTGGACCGTAGCATTTCATTGGTTCTCGCGGTGACAACCGCACCGCTATGAACCCTGGAGATGTCTTAGTGCATTTAGTGCACCTAGGTCATTACAAGTAGCTCGAGCACTCATGTTTCTTGTGTGTCACTTCTTTCGATGCCCCGTCTCTTGCCAAGGTGTGTGTATTAGAAGTAGACCACCCCTCTGCTCTTCTCCCCGTTCCACCCTCTCTTAGTTCTCGCCAATTGCAATGGCGTGCAGATTAAGAGAGATCGGAGCTGCAGTGGCCGCTCTTTCCGGTTTCCGTTATTTCCCCATGACGTTCGGATCGAAAGCTGCGAGCCGTGGTGTTTGCTTAGGATGAGCTAGGGCCTACACCATTTTAATTAAGCCGTACAGGTTGACACGATCAACCCGGGAAGTATTGGCTAGGCTAAGGCTTAAGTTTGTACTCAGCAAGGACCACCCCTGTTCTTTTGGCCCAAGGATCGGATATCTGCCGAGAGGGTCAAGTTGCCCTCTGGTGTTCTTTCAGTGTTGCCTCTTTTGAGTCTTGGTCTTTTCGAGAGTATTGATTGTTCTCTTGCCTTGTGTGACACTCTCGTGAGGTAACGTTGTTCGGACCGGAACCCGTTGGAGGAAAGGAAAGCTGAGGATAGCGAAACCTATGGAGTGGAGCTGACCTAGGAGGTGGAGACTCGTACCGATCGACTGCACCAACTAATAGAGACTTGTACCTCTACTACCTCGACATCGCAGGTGTCATGGCAGCACCTTACTTTAGAGAATCCTATTAGGCATGCAATAATGTAGATGCTAGTGCTTTACTTTTATGCAAATGAACTGAGATAGGATGCATGGTAGATTGCTTGTGAGCCATTACCTTGTCGCAACCCTTTCCCTGGCACACCCGCTGTTAGGTTAGACGTTCGTTTACTACTTGCTGCTTTACTCTTACTTGCATTATATCTGAGATGTGATGCTGGTGGGTGAGAGGCGTATTGACATAAGGCACGTGGTGCCGATAACCTGATAATAATGTGATAATGAACATGGGGAGATCTTGGCGTGAGTCTTGGGTGTGTGGTGAGGGTCAAGTCGACCGAGCAGGATCTACGACGAGTCGTGAGGACAAGTCTTGCCGGGGGATGCTACCTGGGCGTTTCCCATGAGAGAGGTACCTGTGGCGGGTACATGTGACAGGGAGAGGTCTTGGGGTGGAGTGTCTTCGTGGGACGAAGCCCCGGGATGGGAGGTGCTGTTTTAGCACGGGGCGCCGGATGTCCCGTCGAGCGGGGCATCGGTTACCCCTTGTGGAGATATCCTGCTTAGTCACCCTAAGGACTGATATGTCCGTGGACCGGGTCTTAGGAATCCTTGCACATCCACTCGCTTCTGTGGGGAGGAGACGGACGTTCGACTTGCTAGTACGGTGTCACTACTATTGGGAGGTTAGCGGATAGTGTAGGGAGGTACGGGCGTCGAGCGCCCACACCCTCCTAAGACAGCGTAGTACCCGAGGGGCCAAGTACTACGTCTCACAGTCTCAGCGTGCCGGTGTACGAGGTACTCCGACACGGCCCCAGTTCTGAGTGATAGGGTGGCATCGTGTCTAGTTGGAAGGCGGCCCGTTATCAGCCTAGACGACCCGGATCGTCGATGATGGTGATCTTGTGGGTAGTGCAAACCTCTGCAGAGTTTCTGGTTGATCGATCGATACATATGCCGACTTGTCGGCTATGGACCTTTCCTAAGTACAGCTTCACTTGACTAGTGAGAGGAGTCCTTCTACCTTCCCTGGGTTTCAGCGTGATCCGGCCTTGGCCGTTGAGGCATGGACGAGAGGGAGTCGTCCATGCCGATGAGAGAGTGAGATGAGTTGTGGTGTGGTGTTGAGATGTGATGGGATGGGAGAACATGTGTAAGAGATGGGTTAAAACTTGTTGAACTATTATTATATACTTAATAATGAACATGCATTATAGGAAACCCACAGCCAAATATTTTAGGATCGCCAGATCCCTTTTTCTCTTTTCCACTAAAGCTCATCGGTGCTGACCATGGCCTGCACACATCTGGCGGTGTGCAGTTTTCCTGACTTGCAGTAATAACGAAGTTAGAAGGATTAGGTTGTCTCGTTCCTACGCTCAAGTTTGGTTTTGGAGATGGAATCTACGCCCGCTGTCTTTCTACGCCAACTCTGACGATTGCCGTGGAGGAGGAGCCTTCACCTGCTGACGCGCTACAACAACTCTGATGAATATGCGTGAGTTTCCGCTAGATAACGATGTAATAGGTGTGTTAGCAAGTGTTGTAAAACTTTGTAATTTGTAATTCTGAGATGTATGACTATGATATCATCTGATAATTGATAATGTGATGGGTTTCCTTCATGGGCTATCACATTATAATTCGTATCTATGGATTTTCCCTTCGAGGAAAATCAAGATCGTTTCAGTAAGCTTTGCCTCCCTTCTTCTTTTTGTGATATTCTTTCTTCTTGCCATCCTTCTTCTTGTATGGCTTGTTCTTCTTCTTTTTATCTTCCTCATCACTAGATTCATCTTTCTTGCCCTTGTTCATGTTCTTATTCTTGTATTTGTCTTTTGGAGGCTTAGGACATTGATGAGCTAGATGACCAAGTTCACCACAAATGTAGCAATCCATTTTGGATATAGGCTTTCTTTTACTACTTATGAAGAACTTCTTCTTCTTGCCATCAAACTTGATGCCACTCTTTTCAAGCTTCTTTAGCATCTTGGTGGTCTTTTTCACCATGAGAGCAAGTGATGCATCATCAATGTCACTCTCACTTGAGCTTTTATGAACAATCATGGCTTGGCTCTTCTTCTTTTTCTTGTCATGGCTAGCTTTGAAGGACAAGTCCTTCTTCTTGGAAGATGATGAACCCTCTTCTGGAGTGATGTGCATGTACATTTCATGAGCATTGATCTTTCCCAATACTTGTGTCGGTGTTGCGATGGAGAGATCGCTTTGGTGAAGCACGGTGACAATATGGCCATACTTCTCAATGGGAAGAACACTCAAGATCCTCCTTGCAACATCCGATGGACTCATTTGAGTGAGCCTAAGAGCATTGAGATCCTCTACAAGAACATTCAAGCGAGTGTACATGTCATTAGCACTTTCTTTGGGAAGCATCTCAAACGAATTAATCTTCTTTAAAGCAATATGATAGCATTCCTCACGCTCACTCTTAGTTCCCTCATAGAGAGCATAAAGGTTTTCCCACAATTCATGAGCATCTTTTGCATTACGCACACGATTGAAGATATCCTTTCCAAGGCCCTAGTAGATTGCATTTTTTGCCTTTGCATTCCACCGGTCGTACTTCTCGTCACCAATAGGGTTAGCGGGATCCTTGACTTTAGGAAGCCCTTCGGTGGTGGCTCTAAGGCACCCGACATCTATGGCTTCGAGGTACGCCTCCATGCGGATTTTCTAATATGGAAAATCATCTCCCTCAAAGATGGGAAGTGATCCTTCCCCATTAGACATCTTGCTCTAGGCGGTTAAGCCTAATTTAGGAGCAACTCGGCTCCGATACCAATTGAAAGGATCAAGATCCCCAAGAGGGGGGTGAATTGGGCTTTTATAAAAATGTATTGTAAGAATTAAATCCTACTAAGCCATAATTCACCCATAGTGCCTACAAGTGTTCCTAGTGATTCTACCGATAAAAGTTTTGCACCCTAAGTTCTAATCCTAGTCTAGCATGGCAATTCTAGGAATGTAAACCAAGCAACAAAAGTAATGCGAGAAAGTAAATTGCTTGAATGTAAAGGGTTAGGAACGCGGTGATGTTTTCTCGAGGTATCGGAGAGTCGCCACTCCCCACTAGTCCTCGTTGGAGCACCCGCGCAAGGGTATAGCTCTCCCTTGATCCGCGTGAGGATCAAGTGCTCTCTACGGGTTAATTCTTTGACACTCCGTTGTGGTAAATCACCCACAACCACTCACAGGACGAGTTAGGTCATCCACAAGCTCCGTCGGATGATCACCAAGCTCCCAATCACCACCAAGCCATCTAGGTGATGGCGATCACCAATAGTAACAAGCAAGAACTCTCACTTGACCACAACAAGCCTAATGAGAAGGTGGATGCACACTTGCTACTCCTTAGTCACTAATGAGGGTCCTTAATCTTGGATTCCAAAATCTCAATCCTCACTAGAGCTCTTGCACTCCCTTGCACATGAAAGGTGTTTCTCTGCTGAACAAATAAGCAAGAGCACATCAAATGGCGGCGTAGGGAATGTATTTACACTCCCCCTTAACTCCCCCAACCGTTATCTTCAAAAACAGCAACTTTCGAGGCCAACTGACGCGTCTGTCACCACCGAAGTGCGCGTCTGTCTCGTGTAACAAAGTCCAAATAATTGACTAGATATTAGGGGCCAACAGACGCTGGGCCGCGTCTATCGCCCTAGCACCAGATGCGTCTGTCACGTGATCAGAGAACTCAGGGCATTCTGGACTGTGTCTGACGCACACCAGACGTGTCTAACGCTGTGCACTACGGGCGTCTGGTGCGGGCAACAGGGAGGGACGTGTCTGACGCCCTTCACCCCCGCGTCTGTCGCTCCAAATTCACTTAGGCCTCACAAGTTCCATGCGACAGACGCTGACATCAGCGTCTGTCGCCTGTTTGAAGGCCAAAACAACTTCCGATTCAAACACTTCTTGAACAGCTTTTGTTCGAAACAATCTTAGGGCCATCTTAGAGCTACCTAGTGCTAAGTTTGACTAGTGTGCACCACACCTAACCATTAGACTCACCTAGGTCAAGCTACCCATCCATGCCCCCCATAATAGTATGGCCAAAGGAGAAAAACAAAAGTCCTGACAACTAATCCGAACGTCACTCAACTCCTCGATGTTCGGAACTAACTGTCCTTAACCTTGTCGTCCATCCTTTGAAAACCAAAATGATTTCCATCAATAAGGGGCATAATCACCACATCGCCCATGATTGCCATTACCATGACCTAACATTCTATCGTCTCTACAAAACACACGTTAGTCATGATAAATAACCGTTGTCATCAATCATCGAAACTCACTCTAGGGGCCTAGATGCTTTCAATCTCCCCCTTTTTGGTGATTGATGACAACCCTGAGTATGAAGATAGGAATTTGGGATTTTCAAACATGCTTGGTTCACATAAGCAATTGCAAAAAGAACAAAGAAGATTGGATTGCTTATGTGCTCCAAGCCAATAGGGTGTACTCAGAAGATGAAACATGAAGAGTTAGTACACAATAGCATAGCTCATAAGAAATCGGAGTAAACTGTGGAAGCAAGACAATATGAGCTAGAACCAATCATGTGACATGATATAAAAAGTAGACAAGATAACCAACATACTACCAAGTATCTCACAAGCACACATATCACACATTGCAAGTGCGGGGAATTAAACATGATAATGCATTTACCACACAAAAGAACCAAAACCCTCTCACAAAGCTCCCCCTAAGTCTACATACTCTCTCTCTCCCCCTTTGGCATCAAGGACCAAAAACTAAGGATCAGAGGAAGGAGTAGACGAGCCGGCCATAGGAGTGCGGTGAGCAACGATAAATTGATCTGGGGCATCATCTGGACTGCTCTCAGGAGACGGCTGAGGCTGAACTGTGGAGCCTGTTGGACCCTCAGAGACTGGAAGTGCAGGAGAAGCGGTCCGGGTCTGCTCAGTGGACTCGGTGGCTGACGGTGGAGGAGGTAGAGGACCGGTATGCTATCCCTATGACTCTAAAGCTATAGCAGTCTGAGTAGTGGTCACCAGGGGCGCGGTCTGTGTGATAGGAACCAAAGGTGGATCCGTCGAAGCAACAGACGATGGGATCGACTCGGTAGTGCCCGTCCCTGTCACGCCCTCAGGAGCTAGAGCTGGATCTAGCTGTGGCTGCGCTGCTGACACATCCAAGACTGAGGTAGCTGCTGTAGTATAAGTCGGTGTCAGCTGCCCGGTAATATTACTATAGCTAGCATGGAACTGACTCGAACCGGGTAGGAGCAGCTGCGACTGTGTCAAAGGTGTGAATCCTATCTAAATAGGAGTGAATCCTAGAGATACAAACAACTGAGGCACCTGGTGAAGTGGAGAGGTGAAGGCCTATGCCTGACTACCGAGCTAAGACTGACTCTGAAGCCCACTGGGCAATGACGTTGGAGTCGTCGAAAGGAGGCTCCGTGGTAGCTGAATGCCTGCAGCCTGGACTAGCTAAGTGATTAGGCCTAAGTACTGCTGCTGACTCTGCTGCTGCTGTCGCTGTAGCTAAAGAACCTACCTCTGGAACTCGTCCTGGCGAGCCTGTACCTGTGCTAAGGCAGCTGCGATCTCTTGATGGTCCTGCTGATGATGTCGCTCTGTCCGCTCCTGGTTCTTTGTCAGTCTAGAGAGAATGGAAACTAGAGCAGGGTCGGTGGTTGACCTTGAGCCGCTAGCCTCTCTATCGTGCGGACGAGGAGAATGATAGGTAGGCAACAACTGGTAGTCGTCGTCTGAGCTGTCTGTGGGGTCTGAGTCTAGCACAACCTGTGCTACCCCTGCTCCCTGAGTCTCCAGCTATTCTAACTCAGCCTCTGCAAGGCCCTACACTTTAGCATCCTATTCTGCAGCTGTCTCTGAGACTGCTGGCCTGTGACTCACTCTCACTGGTGTAGCTGTAACTGAGCAGACGAGCTATGAGTAGTCATAGATGGGATACTCAAAGGTAGTAGAGCTCCACTCCTGAACACTAGCTGCAGGAATAGGCTGAACTCCCATGAAGATAAGAAAAGAGATCCAATAGGCATAGTTCATGTGCCTCTTTGCACTGAAACTCTCATAAATAGTATCCTCCAGCTCGCATAACATCAAGTCCCATATATCAAATGAAATCCCCCTCACAAGGTGTGACAGAAGCCACTGCTGCAGTTGAGTGGTCCCGTCCCTGAAGTTCGGACGAGGGAGGATCGTCTGCCTGATGATAGCATGGAGCAAGCGAACTGGTGGTAGCATATCAGCAAGTCTCCTGCTAGAACCCTCCCTGAAGTCACTGCCAAACAAGCACCTGACAACATTGACAAGTGGCACAATTCCGCCGTGAGCATGCCTCGAGGGGTCCATGACAGGGTAGCACAGCTAATGGAGACATACTGTCTAGAGTGGAATCCTCAACAGCTCTCTAGCTCTGGCACTTGAAATCTCTCGGTGCTCTCCTAAGAAGCTGAACGAGATCTCGGTGTGATCTAGGGAGATCCAAAGTGTGGCAAAGAACTCTCGCACCCAAGACAACACGTAGGAGCCACTTCTCTGGACTAGGTCAGTCAAGCCAAGCACTGTCTGCAGATATGTGCGAACCTTCTCTCCAACCAAGTCAACTATACTCTGAAGTAGAATGACCCTATGAGCTGTGACTGGTACATTTGCATTTACATATGCCATGTGAAAATCCTCCTGGCGAGTTGTGAAGAAGTAGTCAACTCCCATCTGCCTCTAAAGTGGGAACCACTCCTCAAGACTGACTCTGCGGAAACTCTATATCTGTCTAGCGGTAGCCCTCCGCAGGTCGTAGTGAATGACCTTGGACTGACGATGTCTAGGAACTGGACGACCCCCACGTCTAGGTCTCTCTGGTGCAACTGCTGGTGTCATCTGAGAACGTGTGGTGCATCTCGAGCGACCAAGAGGTGAAGATTGCTGCTCCTGCTCCTGTGGCTCCTCTGCCTAAGCCTCGGTCTCCTTAGTGGCCTCTGTGCCAAGTACACGGTCCGAGAGCGGGACGCGTGTGTGAGTCTCCGATCAGTATACCACTACCCCTGCCACCCTTCTCAGCTCTATTTGCTGCTTGGGCAACTGCTAAGACCTCCTCTACATCACGCTCCTCTCTGGAATGTTTCTTCCTGTTGAGAATCTTACGCTTTCCTCGAGCCACCTCTGTGATACGAGGAGGACTGTCATCCCTGTCGCCTTCATCATCTCTAGGAGGGGCACTAGAAGAACCCCCGACGTTCTTGCACCGAGCCATGGTACAAAGAACAAAGAGACCATTGTTGTTGAAAGAAGCAAACAATGAGAAAAAGCTCCCCCTATCTCACTGCCCTAACAAAAACTCACTATCAAGAACAACTGCCAATCTCTGGAGCACAACTGACACACTGACACTCTGAGAGATGGTGAACTAACGCCTTGTGAGGCTTGGCCTCAATCCAAACCCACGGGCTTGGCCCTGGGTTCACCTGCCACTGTCAACTACAAGACCGACCAAATAGCCACACAATTCACTGACACGGCTCGTAGCAAGAATTGGAATAGGAAGGTTTACATATGCGAGACATAATTTTAGCTAGAGATGAGGGTACACTTGTAGAAGCAAGCACTTAGGGTAAGAATGGAGTGAAAAGTCTACCTTAGGAGAGCAATCCTATGAAAAGGTAAGAAGTCATCGACCACGAGGCACCACACACCACCAAAGGAAGGATCACTGAAAGAAATGAAAGATTGAAAGGAAGGGACAGTGAGTAAAAGATTAAGGAAGTGGCTTTGGCATTTTGGCAAACACACAGTGTGCAAGAGGATGGCTCACCCTCGGTGGATAGAAAGTGAGCAAAAGCCTAGCCGGAAAGATCACAGTGCGCACCAGAAACGATGGGGCGCGTAGGCTCGTCGGAGAGCAAGGCTGGAGAGCGATGCTGGTGATAAGAAGAACTTTGGGCACTGGTGGTTAGAGCAGGCGGCGCGAGATGACCCCGGATGTGGCATGGGAGAGGAAGGGGTGGCGCGGACGCACGGGCATGACGGTGCGGTGGAGAGGGCGGCGCATGGGCAAGACGGCGAGGTGGAGAAGGCGGCGTGCGGGCACGACTGTGAGATCTAGGGTTAGGGCAGCGGTCGGTGGTGGCGTATAAGGTTAAGGAAAAAAACGGCCACGCACGATGATTATGAAAGAGAGGGTGAGGGACCCACGAGTCAAACAACTTTTAGAGGTTGAAAACGCTTTCATCCTGAGCGACAGACGTGGTGACGCCAACCGATAGACACTGCACAGTAGCCAACAGACGCTCCACAGAGAGTAGTAGTTCAACCTGACTTGACAGATGCGTCTGTCAGATGGCCGTCAGACGCAGGTCAGCGTCTGTTGCTTTCGGGCACTTATTCTTCGGTTCGATAGACGCGATCATGTTCCAGCGTCAGACGTGGCTCGGGTACTGTTCCCACGTCTGTCGACCCCTTAGCTCCTTGAACATCCTCTGCATGTGACAGGCGCGTACCTTGTAGACTCTTGGCGTCTGTCGCAGCGTCTGACATTGTAGACTCTTGGCGTCTCTCGCAGCGTCTGACATTGTAGAAATAGCGTTTTCTCCACATTTCTTCGCGACTCTTTCTCCCAACCAAGTTGCAAGACAAAAGAGACCCAAATAACCACCGATTGGAACTTGATATGAGGGACCTCTCTCAAACCCTCGATTTGTTCTAAATATTTTGCCTTAGGCTAGTATTAATTTTTAAGAAGATAAG
Organism: Saccharum spontaneum; assembly: GCA_022457205.1. Lineage (NCBI taxonomy): Eukaryota > Viridiplantae > Streptophyta > Magnoliopsida > Poales > Poaceae > Saccharum > Saccharum spontaneum. Next base: position 23,001,798 of record CM039599.1, on the reverse strand, counting down.
CTATAAACACCCGAGGAGTAACGTATGGCCAAGCAATGGAGTTTGTAAACCCTTGGGAGCGTCAAATGCTCTCTCTCCATTCATGGGTGAACACAGTGGTTGCTCAAAGCGTAACCAAAAAGAAACGACAAAGCAACACCCATGCATATGCAATGCAGTATGAGAAAGTAAAGCTAACTGCTTATCAAGTTTGATCCACGGTTAGGCTTCTTCACTCCTCCTAATGAGGGTTATCGTAACTGTGTTAGACAAGCCCTAAATGCATTACGGAAATTTAAACATGACATATATTACAATGCAATGCAAGGGACAACACAAGCTTATTTCTTAAAGTTACTTGAGTCAAGCACATTGAGCTCACTCCTCAACCTACAAAAGGTTGCCTCATCCAAAGGTTTTGTGAAGATATCCGCCAATTTATCCTCACTTCTACACCTTCTAGTGATATATCATTCTTAGCAACATGATCTCTTAGAAAGTGATGATGGATATCAATGTGCTTAGTGTGTGAGTGTTGTACCGGATTATTAGCAATTTTAACGGCACTTTCATTATCACATAAAAGTGGCACCTTATCAAGAACAACACCATAGTCTAGAAGGGTTTGCTTCATATATAAGATTTGTGCACAACAAGCCCCCGCGGCAATATATTTTGCCTCGGCGGTGGACAAAGCCACACTATTTTGCTTTTTAGATGACCAAGACACTAAAGACCTCCCAAGCAAGTGGCACCCTCTGGATGTGCTTTTTCTATCAATTTTGTAACCTGCATAATCCGAGTTGGAATAGTCAACTAGTTGGAATCTAGCTCCTTTGGGATACCAAAGACCAATGCTTGGGGTGTGCTTAAGATATCTTAGGATTCTTTTTACGACACTTAAGTGAGGTTCTTTAGGGCAAGCTTGAAAGCGAGCACACATGCACACACTAAACATGATATCGGGCCTAGATGCGGTAAGGTACAACAAACTACCAATCATAGAACGGTAGAGAGTTTGATCAACCGGTTTACCTCCCTCATCTAGGTCGAGATGTCCATTTGATGGCATTGGGGTCTTGATTGGCTTACAATCATCCATCTTGAACCTCTTGAGAAGATCCTTGGTATACTTCTCTTGAGAGATAAAAATCCCTTCTCTCATTTGCTTGACTTGAAAACCAAGGAAGAATGTAAGTTCACCAATCATGGACATCTCGAACTCTTTCGACATCAATTCACTAAATTCCTTGCAATATTCTTCATTTATTGAGCCGTAGATAATATCATCAACATAGACTTGACAAATAAAGATCTCTCCATTAAGCTTCTTGGTGAATAGTGTAGTGTCGACCTTCCCAATGGTGAAGCCCTTCTCAATGAGGAAGTCCCGAAGGCGCTCATACCACGCTCTAGGGGCTTACTTGAGCCCATATAGCGTCTTGGACAACCTATAAACATGATTAGGATACCTAGGGTCTTCAAATCCGGGAGGTTGATCAACATAGACTAGTTCATTTATGAAGCCATTTAAGAATGCACTTTTAACATCCATTTGATATAACCTCATTTCATGATGCAATGCATATGCAAGAAGGATACGAATGGCTTCAAGTCTTGCAATGGGTGCAACGGTCTCTCCAAAATCAAGGCCTTCGACTTGAGAGAACCCCTTTACAACTAGTCTTGCCTTGTTCCTCACAACTATGCCTTGGTCATCTTGCTTGTTGCGGAACACCCACTTGGTTCCAATGACCCTTGCACTTTTTGGACGCTCCTCAAGTGTCCAAACTTGATTGCGGGTGAAGTTGTTCAATTCTTCGTGCATTGCATTCACCCAATCTGGATCTTGAAGAGCTTCATCTACATTCTTAGGCTCAAGACAAGAGACAAAAGAGTGATGTTCAACAAAAGAAGCAAGCTTTTGAGATTAAGTCATTACACCCATTGTTGGACACCCTATGATAAGATCTTGTGGATGTGCTTGAAGTAGTGGTGATTGTCTTCTATCAACCACTTGAGGAGTAGGTTGGGGAGCATCAACATCTTGTGCTTGTGCCATGGCTTGTTCATGAGAGACATGAGTATCTTCATTTTCAACTCTCTCATCTTTATCATCATGTTGTGGCACATTCGATAAAGAAGGTTGATTGATCACTTGATTATCATCTTTATCATCCTTAGGCTTGATGTCTCCCACGGGCATGTTCTTCATGGCCTCTCTCAATGGTTCATCACCTACATCATCACAATTCTCAATTGCTCCTTGGGAGCCATTAGATTCATCAAATTCCACATCATATGTTTCTTCAACCAAACCGGTGGCATGGTTAAATACTCTATATGCTTTGAACTTTGATGAGTAGCCAACAAGGAAACCAATGTCACAATGTCTTTGGAACTTCCCTAGGTGTTGCTGTTTCTTGTAGATGTAGCATTTGCAACCAAACACCCGAAAGAATGAGACGTCCGGCTTCTTCCCATTGAGTAACTCATAGGGGGTCTTGCCAAGAAACTTTTGTAGGAAGAGGTGATTTGATGCATAGCATGCGGTGTTGATTGCCTTGGCCTACAATTTTTCTGGTGTGTTGTACTCATCTAGCATTATTCTTACAAGAGTGATCAAAGTCCGGTTCTTTCTCTCAACTACACCATTTTGTTGAGTGTAGGTTGATGAAACCTCATGCTTGATCCCAATCTCATCACAATAAACTTCAATGTTTGTGTTGTCAAATTCTTTACTATTGTCACTTCTTATCTTCTTGATCTTGACATCAAATTCATTTTGAGCTCTCTTAGCAAACTTCTTGAAACAAGTGGCCACTTCGGATTTGTCATGAAGAAAGAATGTCCAAGTGTATCTTGAGTAGTCATCAACAATCACAAGACAATAAAGATTTCTACCCAAGCTCTTGTATGTTGTTGGGCCAAACAAATCCATGTGTAGAAGCTCTAACACTCTTGATGTTGACATGTAATCTTTTGTTGGATGAGTATTTGCAACTTGTTTACCGGCTTGACATGCACTACAAGGTTTGTCCTTCTCAAACTTGATGTCTTTCAAGCCTCTCACTAATTCTTTCTTCAATAGCTTGTTGAGTGTGTTCATTCCAACATGAGCAAGCCTCCTATGCCAAAGCCACCCAAGTGAAGTCTTGGTGAACAAGTATGTCATCAAATTTGCATCTTCAAAGGTGAAATCAACAAGATAGAGATTGTTGTATCTAAAGCCTTTGAATATCACTTGCTTGTCATCCATCTTTGATACAACCACTTCATTTGGAGTGAATAAGCATTGGTGGCCAAGATCACACAATTGACCAATGGATAGCAAGTTGAAGCTCAACGAGGCAACATATAGCACATTTGAAAGAGAGTGATCATTTGATATAGCAATCTTTCCCAAACCCTTGACTTTGCCCTTTGAGTTGTCCCCGAATGTGCTCATGACATTCTCCATTTTCTTCTAGTGAGGCGAACATACGAGAATCACCGATCATATGTTGTGTGCAACCACTATCAATAACCCAATGTGATCCACCGGTCTTGTAGTTCACCTACACACATAAGAGATTAAGCTTGTTGCTTAGGGACCCATATTTGAGTAGGGCCCTTGACTTTCTCAACTAGTGACTTAGCAACCCAAATTTCCTTAGGCCTATTCTTGTTTGGGGGACCTAAGAACATGACTTTCATCTTTCCACTAGAATCCTTTCTTAGCATGTAGTGATCATTGAAAGCAAAGGGTCTAGCATTCTTGGGCAAGGGTTGTGGTGGTGGAGTTTGATATTCATGTGCAAAGTGACCTTGTCCACACTCAAAGCATCTCTTTGGCTTGGGCTTTGATTTTATGTTGTTGTTGTTGGGCTTTGGCCTTCTTCTCTTGATTTGCCTAGTAACCAATACCATTCTATCCATTTTAATGACGGTGTTCATGAGTAGCTCACTTTACAAGTATTGACCTCTTGTAAACTTGCTCAATCCGGTCTTAAGATGCTCTTTCTCTTGCTTTAGTTTCTTGTTCTCCTCAATGAGTGACTCATTTGATGTTTGCTTTTCAAGAGTCATTAACCCTTTTAGCTTCTTGTTCTCATCTCTAAGCATTTCATTTTCACTCTTGAGCTTGACATAATCATCATAATTTTCGAACTGAACCACTTTCTTGCCTTTGCCACTAGAACCTTGCTCAATGCTCTCAACAATCAAGTCATCATATGTTGACAACTTGGTTAGTAGCATCATGTGTCTTAAGAGAAAGCTCATTAGCAATAACAAGACTATCATAATTGACTTTCAATGAAGTGTAGTAATCTTTTAGCAAGTTGTACCTAGTGTTGAGCTCATCATGCTTCTTCTTAAGTTTATCATGTTCATCTCTAAGCTCTTTGTTGGAAGTTTTGAGCTCCTTGAGAGTAGAAGACACAATTTCATTTTGATCTCTAAACTCATCACTAGTCTTTTGTGCAATCTCAAGCTTAGATGAAAGTGATTCATTTTCATTTTGAAGCTTATCATTTTCATTTCTAGTCTTTCTTATGACTTTAGAGTATTTGTTGAGCAATTTTACAAGTTCATCATAAGAAGGTGCATCAAATTCATCATCACTATCACTATCATCATCATCATCATCATCACTTTCATTATTTTGTACCTTTCGTTCACCCTTGGCCATAAGGCATAGGTGAGTAGTGGATGATGACGGTGACGATGGCGGTGAAAGTGGCAGTGAAGATGTTGATGAAGACAATGATGACCCAATCATAAACGCGGTGACATTCTCTTTCTCATTATCGCTCTCATCACTGGAGGACTCACATGATGACTCAATATCGGTGAGCCAATCACCAACAATGTAAGCTTTGCCTCCCTTCTTCTTTTTGTGATATTCTTTCTTCTTGCCATCATTCTTCTTGTATGGCTTGTTCTTCTTCTTTTCATCTTCCTCATCACTAGATTCATCTTTCTTGCCCTTATTCTTGTTCTTGTATTTGTCTTTTGGAGGCTTAGGACATTGATGAGCTAGATGACCAAGTTCACCATAATTGTAGCAATCCATTTCGGATATAGGCTTTCTTTTGCTACTTGTGAAGAACTTCTTCTTCTTGCCATCAAACTTGATGCCACTCTTGTTAAGCTTCTTTAGCATCTTGGTGGTCTTTTTCACCCAACCTCCCAATCACCACCAAGCCGTCTAGGTGATGGCGATCACCAAGAGTAACAAGCAAGAACTCTCACTTGACCACAACAAGCCTAATGAGAAGGTGGATGCACACTTGCTACTCCTTAGTCACTAATGAGGGTCCTTAATCTTGGATTCCAAACTCTCAATCCTCACTAGAGCTCTTGCACTCCCTTGCACATGAAAGGTGTTTCTCAGCTGAACAAATAAGCAAGAGCACATCAAATGGAGGGGTAGGGACTGTATTTACAAATAAGCAAGAGCACATCAAATGCCACGTCTATCGCCCTAGCACCAGATGCGTCTGTCGTGTGATCAGAGAACTCAGGGCATTCTGGACTGCGTCTGATGCACACCAGACGTGTCTGACGCTGTGCACTACGGGCGTCTGGCGCGGGCAACAGGGAGGGACGTGTCTGACGCCCTTCACCCCCGCGTCTGTCGCTCCAAATTCACTTAGGCCTGACAAGTTCCATGCGACAGACGCTGACATCAGCGTCTGTCACTTTTGCCTTTAGCGTCTGTCGCCTGTTTGAAGGCCAAAACGACTTCCGATTCAAACACTTCTTGAATGGCTTTTGTTCGAAACAATCTCAGGGCCATCTTAGAGCTACCTAGTGCTAAGTTTGACAAGTGTGCACCACACCTAACCATTAGACTCACCTAGGTCAAGCTACCCATCCATGCCCCCCATAATAGTACGGCCAAAGGAGAAAAACAAAAGTCCTGACAACTAATCCAAACGTCACTCAACTCCTCGATGTTCGGAACTAACTGTCCTTAACCTTGTTGTCCATCCTTTGAAAACCAAAATGATTTCCATCGATAAGGGGCGTAATCACCACGTCGCCCATGATTGCCATTACCATGACCTAACATTCTATCGTCTCTACAAAACACACGTTAGTCATGATAATTAACCGTTGTCATCAATCATCGAAACTCACTCTAGGGGCCTAGATGCTTTCAATCACAATGTTGATTCAATGGGCTAGACGCATTAGGAAACACACCAAGCTCAATGAGGAACCTCCTGATCCAAATGCCTACCTTTGCAGCTCCAGAGGCTGCAATGTACTCGGCTTCTGCTGTAGAATCGGTCACCGTGTCCTGCTTGGAACTTTTTCAACTTATAGCACCACCATTTATTTTGAACACAAAACCTGATTGAGATTGTGAATCATCCGTGTTAGTTTGGAAGCTAGCATCGATGTAACCATTTACAACAAGCTCCTCCTCACCTCCATAGACTAGGAACACATCTTTAGTCCTTCTCAAATACTTAAGGATGTTTTTGACAAGTGTCCAGTGACTCTCACCTGGATCAACTTGGTACCTGCTCGCAAGACTTAGAGCATATGAGACATCTGGGTGAGTACATATCATGGCATACATGATAGAACCAATAGCCGAGGCATATGGAACCTTACTCATGCACTCCTGCTCTTCAGCTGTCGAAGGACACTGTTTCTCGCTGAAGCGCATACCATGTGACATAGGCAAGAACCCTTTCTTCGACTACTCCATGTTGAACCATTTCAACACCTTGTCAATGTACGTATCTTGGCTTAAACCTATAAGCCTCTTTGATCTATCTCTATAGATTTTTATGCCCAAAATGTATGTTGGTTCTCCTAAATCCTTCATAGAAAAAGTATTATTCAGTGAAGTCTTTACAGATTGCAACATAGGAATGTCATTTCCAATCAATAGTATGTCATCCACATACAAGATTAGAAATACTATGGCCTCCCACTTTCCTTCTTGTAAACATAAGGTTCTTCAACATTCTGACGGAAGCCAAACCCTTGACTACCTCATCAAAACGAATATTCCAACTCTGAGATGCTTGCTTTAACCCATAAATAGATTTCTTAAGCTTGTATATTTTTCCAGCATTATTAGGATCAACAAAACCTTCAGGTTGTATCATATACATGGCCTCTTCCAAATTTCCATTTAGAAAGGCTGTTTTAACATCCATCTGCCAAATCTTATAATCAAAATAAGCAGCTATTGCTAGAATGATCCGGATAGATTTAAGCATCGCTACCTGCGAGAAAGTCTCGTCGTAGTCAATTCCTTGAACTTGCCGAAAACCCTTTGCGACAAGTCGAGCTTTATAGACATGAACATTTTCATCCATATCCTTTTTCTTTTTATACATCCATTTGCACTCGATAGGTTTAACCCCATCAGGCTAGTCAACCAGTTTCCAAACTTGATTTTCACTCATGGAATCTATCTCGGATCTCATGGCACTTTGCCATTTCTCGAATCTGGGTCCATCATTGCTTCCGCGTATGTCGCAGGTTCATCATCGTCTAACAATAACAAATTGCCATGTAATGCATGGATTCTAGCTGACCTTCATGGTTGTGGCGGTGTCTCTATTGCCATAGGTATGTCAACTTGTTCTGCTACATTAGCATCACTCATAGAATCATTCCCTATTGGCTCATCCTGAACTTCTTCAAGATACACCTTCTGTCCACTTTTCTCTCTTTTGAGAAACTCTTTCTCTAAGAAAACACTGTTTTGAGCAACAAACACTTTGCCCTCTGATCGGTTGTAGAAATAATACCCTAAAGTTTCCTTTGGATATCCCATGAAAAAGCACTTGTCCGACTTGGGTGTTAGTTTATCTGATATAAATTGTTTGACATAAACTTCACAGCCCCAAATTTTTAGAAAAGACAAACTAGGACTCTTACCAGTCCACATCTCATATGGTGTCTTAACTACGGACTTAGATGGTACCCTATTCAGTGTGAAAGCGGTTGTTTCTAGAGCGTATCCCCAAAACGATAAAGGAAGGTTTGACTGGCTCATCATTGACCAAACCATGTCCAACAAAGTCCGGTTACGTCGCTCGGACACGCCGTTTCTCTGAGGTGTTCTAGGTGGCGTAAGTGTTGATATTTGGTAACGCAATTAGGAAATAGGATCCGCAAGCGCACGGATATCGGTGAGCACTTCACCTGAGATGTTATCCTGGGTATCGTATTTATATTTTTACCTTTAGGAGAAAGAGTGCATCTGACTAACCAAATCTATTACTACTAACCTTTAGGCTACACCCACTATGATTCGATGTGAGTGATGTATAGAGAAGACTACAACCGCACTCTTCTTCTAACCTTGGTAAGGATGATCTAATGTTCTATTGGGGAGGTTTACGGAATCTAGACACCACAAAGGATGTTCAACCCGCACCTATAAACCCTATCGATCCTGCTAACGGGATATGGAATACAAAGGTAACTCGGAATTGTCACATTCCTCGCTACTACCACGGTCCGGCTAGACGAGGGGATATCTATGAGTATCCTAGCTTAAACACCACGTTTACGCTAGAGATGATTACTCTAAACTCTACGCGAAGAGATCAAAGTAAACTCATAAACCAAAGAACAATAAAACAAAGAACTTACTAGAATTTAGAAGTCAAAATACTGAAGAATCCTGAGAACAAGCCTCGGGTTAGAAGAACTTGCTCCCGCAGGTACAACCTCGGAGTAGACACCGACAGGCCGGCTTCCTCCGATCTACACCTCCACTCTATCTCTCTCAATCTAGTAGAACTAATTCTACTTTCACATTGGATGCTAAGCCCTAAGAGGTGGGAACCCTAGAGGGAACCTCTCTCTCTAAACCCTAACTAGAGATATGCAACTGAATAATGAATTGGGGTCTTCTCCACCAGGGGTCAGGGGCCTTGCTTATATAGCCCTTTTGGATGAATCTGGACCGTCGGATCAAACCGACCTTCATCCTACGGTTTTCCTTGATCCTCAAAGGCGGTGGAGCATAATCAGCGAGACTCGACCTGATTGGTCCCGGGGGCAGGGCGGGCGCCCTAGGGCACAGGGCGGGCGCCCTGTGTCCGGCCCCGTTACGGCTCCCGTTCGTTCCCGTGGCTTCTGGAATCTTCTAGATGTAAGATAATTACGTGTTTGGTTAATATCCCGTCATTAATCCGACATGTGGGCCTTTCTTCCGTATTTCCTGATAACCCCCTGCAGAAATAGATAAACAGCAAACCTCGTGAAATTCTGTTAGATCAAACCCTAATTCTAGGTGTTGCTTGCATATAGGTCCTTTTCTTTATTTATTTGATGGTTATAATTGATACTTAAGAACCGTCAACAAACACCCCCATACTTAGGCTTTTACTCGTCCTCGAGAAAAGGTTGGTTAATAAAACATCTGGGGTTGAAACATTCTTTCATACCTGCAGGGTGTTGTAAAAATCCACTGTGCACTTATAGTCAGGGAAATATATGGTCAGAGTAAAGAGCCTTTCTTCTTCTTAATCCCTATCACTTGGAGTTTTTACATATTTTTGAAAAGAAAAACTTAGCATACCTTTATCCTCATAGGTGCTCTCAGAGTCACTCATTATCTTTTATATTTCTCTCTGAGGCTGTTTTGATTTTGCAAAAAATAATTCTTTAAGCATACATACCTTGCATTTATTGTATGGTCAAAACCGGATCCGAGGAGAAGAATACCATACTCTTTAGATCAAAGACTTTGAAAATTAAAAACTTGTCACTCTTACTGGCATATTGCTTATTAGAGGGACCATGGGCTATCATTTTCTTTCCATCATATTTTTATCATATCTCATTTTTTTTCATTTTGGGTGGATACCGAGGTACCCCTAATTCTACTGCCGGACACTTGTCCATTTTTTTCCACGAGGTTATCGAGCACTTGCTCCTTTTTATTTCCTCGACATATTCATAATTTTGCATAGCCCATGCCTCTAACGCAATAATACTTTGGAAGAGTGAATTTTTCTGAATAAAAATGTCTTGATCTTAGGAGTATGATAAATCTCTCAACAAGGGTCTAACTTGTTTTGAACAAACTCAATACAAAGCAGATAGCTTTAATTAATATTTTCATGTTTAGCAGGCATATAAAACTTGAGGATGGTAGCTATAATTTTGAGATTTTTAAAACAAATTCTCCAAGCAATAAAGATACTAAGAATAAGGTACTCATACCCTTACCATCTCTTATTCCACAATGACTTTTAGCAACACAGGGTTTTGAAATAATTTTAATAATTGCAGGTTTCCAGGAAATATCACAGAGTGAGATTGATCATGATTATAAGCATTTTTATCCTTTTAATTTATCATGTTTAGAGAGATAAAATTCTGCACAAACTAAGGTGAGTGTGTAAGTGTGTAATAAAAGTGTGCAGAGTGTGTACCTGGTTCATGGAGTGGTGCGATCGAAGTGTGTGTGACATGTCAGGGAATCTCCCCCATACTTGTTTTCTGCTTTCTTGCACAAAAGTAAAGTAGAAACACACAAGACATACTAATAATAATCTTTATTAATCTTGAGGCATTTATTACAACCGAATAATAATAATAACTGAATATAATAGATCTAAACTGATTATAAGCGAACCTAATCGAATCTAATAATAACTAAGACATATATAGCCCCAAGATCTAATCTAGATAGCTCAGCGACGCTCACGCCTCCTAAGACAATGCTCTAACTCATCGATCCTCTTGTTGGCGTCGGGCTTTAATTTTTAATTGGAAGGTAAAAATTGATCACGTCTATTTCTTCTAATTCTTTATTGGGCTCTAAAAATCATTTAAGACGTTGACCATTTACCTTGAATAACGTACCTTCGTCATTTTGAAGTGTGATAGCTCCGTGGGATGATGAATGAATTACCTTGAATGGTCCTTCCCATTTGCTCCGGAGCTTTCCATGCCCGAAAAGCTTCACCCTGGAATTAAAAAGTAATACCTTATCTCCGGGTGAGAACTCCTTCTTCTTGATCCTCTTGTCATGCCATCTCTTGACTCTTTCTTTGTAGATCTTTGAATTGTGATATGCTTTCTCCCGCCATTCTTCTAACTCCGATAATTGCATTCTTCTATGTTTTCTGGCGATATCTAGGTCCATATTCCATCTTTTTATGGCCCAGTGTGCCTTGAACTCAAGTTCAACAGGTAGGTGACAGGTCTTTCTGTATACCAATTGGTATGGAGACATTCCAATTGGGGTCTTGTATGCTGTCTGGTAAGCCCAGAGTGCATCGGGTAACTTGTCCTTCCATGCCGTTCCCATCTCGTTCTCCGTCTTCTGAAGAATGTTCTTGATTTGCTTGTTAGAAGTCTCTGCTTGGCCACTTGTCTGAGGATGATAGGGAGTAGTGACGTTGTGACGGATTCCATGTCTTGATAGATAGTGCTCGAAGCGCTTGTCAATGAAGTGTGATCCTCCATCACTTATCACTATCCTGGGGACTCCAAATCTTGGAAATATGATTTCCTCAAACATCCTCTTCGAACTGATATTGTCGGCATGTTTGCAAGGTAGTGCCTCTACCCACTTGGAGACGTAATCAACTGCCACCAAGATGAACTCACACTTCTTAGATGGGGGAAATGGACCCATGTAGTCTATTCCCCAGACATCAAAGAGTTTAATCTGAAGGTTGTTGGTGAGTGGCATGGCATCCCTTGTATTTATGTTTCCGTGCCTTTGACATGGCCCACATCTTCTGATATATTGCTTCGTGTCATCGTACATCGTAGGCCAGTAGAATCCACATTGCCAGATCTTTGAATGTGTACAGAATGCTCCATAGTGACCTCCGTATGGTGATGAGTGACATCTGTCGATGATCTTCAATCCTTCCTCAGTGGTCACACATCTTCTAAGTAGGCCATCAGCGCATACTCGGAAGAGATATGGCTCATCCCATATATGTGAACGACTTTCCTGAATAAGCTTCTTCTTGTTTGCTCCGGGTGGTACATAACCTGAAACCATAAAATTAACAATATCTGCATACCAGGGGTCAGATCTGTTAATCCCGTAAAGCATGTCGTCCCGGAGTGAGTCATTAATGGGGGGTTCCTGTGAATTCTTAAAGTACATTCTAGACAAGTGATCAGCAACAGAATTTTCTACTCCCTTTTTATCTTTTATTTCTAGGTCAAATTCTTGGAGTAATAAAACCCATCTGATTAAGCGAGGTTTAGCATCTTTCTTAGTGAGCAAATATTTTAGTGCAGCATGATCAGTGTAAACAATTATCTTAGCTCCAACTAAATAAGATCTAAATTTATCAATGGCAAAAACAACAGCCAGAAGCTCTTTTTCAGTGGTTGCATAATTAAGTTGAGCTCCTGTCAAAGTTTTACTTGCATAAGCAATTGCATGATGCTTTTTATCTTTAGTTTGTCCCAAAACTGCCCCACAGCATAATCACTAGCATCACACATAATTTCAAAAGGCAACGACCAATCAGGGGATTGAATGATTGGTGCAGAGATGAGTGCTTGCTTTAATAAATTGAAAGAATTTAGACATGCATCATCAAATTCGAAAGGAGCATCCTTGGCTAGCAAAAGAGTAAGTGGTCTCGCAATAAATGAAAAGTCTTTTATAAATCTGCGATAAAAACCAGCATGGCCAAGAAAACTTCGAATTCCTTTTATATTCACAGGTGGAGGTAGTTGTTCAATTACTTCAATTTTAGCTCTATCTACCTCAATACCTCTTTCAGACACTAAGTGTCCTAGCACTATTCCTTCTCTAACCATAAAATGACATTTTTCCCAATTAAGGATTAAGTGCTTTTCTTCACATCTTTGCAAAACCTTGTCTAAGTTTTCAAGACAATTATCAAAAGTTTTTCCATAAACAGAAAAATCATCCATGAAAACTTCCATAATCTCTTCAATCATATCAGAAAATATAGACATCATGCATCTTTGAAAAGAAGCTGGTGCATTACATAGCCCAAAAGACATTCTACGATAAGCATACGTTCCATATGGGCATGTAAAAGTGGTTTTGCTTTGATCATCAGGATGGATCAGGATCTGGTGGTACCCTGAATATCCATCTAAGAAACAGAAGAACGAATGGTTCGCTAACCGCTCTAACATCTCATCTATAAAAGGTAAAGGAAAGTGATCCTTTTTCGTGGCTTTATTCAGTTTTCTATAGTCAATGCACATCCGCCACCCTGTGACAGTGCATTGCGGAATTAGCTCGTTCTTATCATTAGTAACAACAGTCATGCCTCCCTTTTTAGGCACAACTTGAACAGGGCTTACCCACTCACTATGCGGCACAGGATATATAATCCCTGCATGCAGCAACTTTATAACTTCTTTTTTAACTACCTCTCTCATCGCGTTGTTAAGTCTACGTTGAGGCTCTCGAGAGGGTGTAACAGAAGGATCTGTCGGAATACGATGGGTACAAATCATAGGACTGATTCCTATGAGATCTTGAAGTGAGTAGCCGAAAACAGAGTGGTGTTTTTCTAAAACGGTCATTAATCGCAGAGTTTGCTCCTGAGTGAGTTTATTACTAACGATCATAGGAAACTCTGGATTATTGTTTAGGAAAGCATAGGTAAGACCGGGTGGTAAAGTTTTGAGTTCTATGGGGGGTCTAGGTGTTTCTGCAAACTCATCTAAGGGTTCAGGTTTAGAAGGTTCGGCCTCTTCTTCAGTGAAGAAGGGGGCTTCCTCTTCTAAGTCTGGATCATCTAAAAGTTCTAGAGATGCAGCCTTTACCTCCTCCATAGGATCAGGCAAAAGATATGGCTCGGTCTTATTATTCAAGGAGTGAGTTATTGTAATTGGAAGTTTAAAATCCTTTCCCAAGGAAATGTGGAGCTTTCCAGTTTGACCTTCATAAAGGAGTCTTCTAAAAGGTTGTCCAATCAGTAGGTCAAAACCCCATATATCAAAGATATAAAAGTTCAAATGAACCATGGAGACTTCTACCATAAAGGGTAGGACATTAATAATTCCAAGACTGGGGACTAATCGTCCCGAAGATTCCTTTATGACCTTTGTTGTGGGGGTTAAAACAAGTTTCCCAAATAAATTAAGTGCAAAAGCTTCGGACATAATATTGATCCCTACAACAGGATTATAGAGAGCGTTAAATTGATCAGAATTATAAGCACAGCGTATAGTTATAGAGGGTGTGTCCACTCGGATTACTTCAGAGGAAAGCTCTGACTCCTCTAACCATTCGCTACTCATAACCGAGATAAGCTCTCTCAATTGACGTTCACTTGGTAAACAAATGCTAAATTGGCCATTTTGGGGTCGGTCTATAGAATGGTAGTTTGAAATGTTTCCAAAATCGGCAAAGAGATCGGATTCTATGTCTAGCATGAAATCAGATGGTAGAATTTCTTCCTTTTGTGGCTCAGAACCTGGGATAGCTAAAGTAGATGAAAAATTTGGCAGAGTGTCTACTTCGGCTTCGTAGGATCATGGAGGGCATTATCCATCTCAGCTTCTAGGATTCTATTCAAGATCCCCCTAGCTTCATCAGTAGGGATACGAAAGAAAGAACCTCTAGCCATAGTATGTGTTGATATTTGGTAACGCAATTAGGAAATAGGATCCGCAAGCGCACGGATATCGGTGAGCAATTCACCCGAGATGTTATCCTGGGTATTGTATTTATATTTTTACCTTTAGGAGAAAGAGTGCATCTGACTAACCAAATCTATTACTACTAACCTTTAGGCTACACCCACTATGATTCGATGTGAGTGATGTATAGAGAAGACTACAACCGCACTCTTCTTCTAACCTTGGTAAGGATGATCTAATGTTCTATTGGGGAGGTTTACGGAATCTAGACACCACAAAGGATGTTCAACCCGCACCTATAAACCCTATCGATCCTGCTAACGGGATATGGAATACAAAGGTAACTCGGAATTGTCACGTTCCTCGCTACTACCACGGTCCGGCTAGACGAGGGGATATCTATGAGTATCCTAGCTTAAACACCACGTTTACGCTAGAGATGATTACTCTAAACTCTACGCGAAGAGATCAAAGTAAACTCATAAACCAAAGAACAATAAAACAAAGAACTTACTAGAATTTAGAAGTCGAAATACTGAAGAATCCTGAGAACAAGCCTCGGGTTAGAAGAACTTGCTCCCGCAGGTACAACCTCAGAGTAGACACCGACAGGCCGGCTTCCTCCGATCTACACCTCCACTCTATCTCTCTCAATCTAGTAGAACTAATTCTACTTTCACATTGGATGCTAAGCCCTAAGAGGTGGGAACCCTAGAGGGAACCTCTCTCTCTAAACCCTAACTAGAGATATGCAACTGAATAATGAATTGGGGTCTTCTCCACCAGGGGTCAGGGGCCTTGCTTATATAGCCCTTTTGGATGAATCTGGACCGTCGGATCAAACCGACCTTCATCCTACGGTTTTCCTTGATCCTCAAAGGCGGTGGAGCATAATCCGCGAGACTCGACCTGATTGGTCCCGGGGGCAGGGCGGGCGCCCTAGGGCACAGGGCGGGCGCCCTGTGTCCTGGCCCGTTACGGCTCCCGTTCGTTCCCGTGGCTTCTGGAATCTTCTAGATGTAAGATAATTACGTGTTCGGTTAATATCCCGTCATTAATCCGACATGTGGGCCTTTCTTCCGTATTTCCTGATAACCCCCTGCAGAAATAGATAAACAGCAAAACTCATGGAATTCTGTTAGATCAAACCCTAATTCTAGGTGTTGCTTGCATATAGGTCCTTTTCTTTATTTATTTGATGGTTATAATTGATACTTAAGAACCGTCAACAAACACCCCCATACTTAGGCTTTTACTCGTCCTCGAGAAAAGGTTGGTTAATAAAACATCTGGGGTTGAAACATTCTTTCATACCTGCAGGGTGTTGTAAAAATCCACTGTGCACTTATAGTCAGGGAAATATATGGTTAGAGTAAAGAGCCTTTCTTCTTCTTAATCCCTATCACTTGGAGTTTTTACATATTTTTGAAAAGAAAAACTTAGCATACCTTTATCCTCATAGGTGCTCTCAGAGTCACTCATTATCTTTTATATTTCTCTCTGGGGCTGTTTTGATTTTGCAAAAATAATTCTTTAAGCATACATACCTTGCATTTATTGTATGGTCAAAACCGGATCCGAGGAGAAGAATACCATACTCTTTAGATCAAAGACTTTGAAAATTAAAAACTTGTCACTCTTACTGGCATATTGCTTATTAGAGGGACCATGGGCTATCATTTTCTTTTCATCATATTTTTATCATATCTCATTTTCTTCTCTTCTTTTTTTTATATTTTGGGTGGATACCGAGGTACCCTAATTCTACTGCCGGACACTTGTCCATTTTTTTCCACGAGGTTATCGAGCACTTGCTCCTTTTTATTTCCTCGATATATTAATAAATTTTGCATAGCCCATGCCTCTAACGCAATAATACTTCGGAAGAGTGAATCTTTCTGAATAAAAATGTCTTGATCTTAGGAGTATGACAAATCTCTCAACAAGGGTCTAACTTGTTTTGAACAAACTCAATACAAAGCAGATAGCTTTAATTAATATTTTCATGTTTAGCAGGCATATAAAACTTGAGGATGGTAGCTATAATTTTGAGATTTTTAAAATAAATTCTCCAAGCAATAAAGATACTAAGAATAAGGTACTCATACCCTTACCATCTCTTATTCCATAATGACTTTTAGCAAAACAGGGTTTTGAAATAATTTTAATAATTGCAGGTTTCCAGGAAATATCACAGAGTGAGATTGATCATGATTATAAGCATTTTTATCCTTTTAATTTATCATGTTTAGAGAGATAAAATTCTGCACAAACTAAGGTGAGTGTGTAAGTGTGTAATAAAAGTGTGCAGAGTGTGTACCTGGTTCATGGAGTGGTGCGATCGAAGTGTGTGTGACATGTCAGGGAATCTCCCCCATACTTGTTTTCTGCTTTCTTGCACAAAAGTAAAGTAGAGACACACAAGACATACTAATAATAATCTTTATTAATCTTGAGGCATTTATTACAACCGAATAATAATAATAACCGAATATAATAGATCTAAACTGATTATAAGCGAACCTAATCGAATCTAATAATAACTAAGACATATATAGCCCCAAGATCTAATCTAGATAGCTCAGCGACGCTCACGCCTCCTAAGACTATGCTCTAAAAATAATTTAAGACGTTGACCATTTACCTTGAATAACGTACCTTCGTCATTTTGAAGTGTGATAGCTCCGTGGGATGATGAATGAATTACCTTGAATGGTCCTTCCCATTTGCTCCGGAGCTTTCCATGTCCGAAAAGCTTCACCCTGGAATTAAAAAGTAATACCTTATCTCCGGGTGAGAACTCCTTCTTCTTGATCCTCTTGTCATGCCATCTCTTGACTCTTTCTTTGTAGATCTTTGAATTGTGATATGCTTTCTCCCGCCATTCTTCTAACTCCGATAATTGCATTCTTCTATGTTTTTCGGCGATATCTAGGTCCATATTCCATCTTTTTATGGCCCAGTGTGCCTTGAACTCAAGTTCAACAGGTAGGTGACAGGTCTTTCCGTATACCAATTGGTATGGAGACATTCCAATTGGGGTCTTGTATGCTGTCCGGTAAGCCCAGAGTGCATCGGGTAACTTGTCCTTCCATGCCGTTCCCATCTCGTTCACCGTCTTCTGAAGAATGTTCTTGATTTGCTTGTTAGAAGTCTCTGCTTGGCCACTTGTCTGAGGATGATAGGGAGTAGCGACGTTGTGACGGATTCCATGTCTTGATAGATAGTGCTCGAAGCGCTTGTCAATGAAGTGTGATCCTCCATCACTTATCACTATCCTGGGGACTCCAAATCTTGGAAATATGATTTCCTCAAACATCCTCTTCGAACTGATATTGTCGGCATGTTTGCAAGGTAGTGCCTCTACCCACTTGGAGACGTAATCAACCGCCACTAAGATGAACTCACACTTCTTAGATGGGGGAAATGGACCCATTTAGTCTATTCCCCAGACATCAAAGAGTTCAATCTGAAGGTTGTTGGTGAGTGGCATGGCATCCCTTGTATTTATGTTTCCGTGCCTTTGACATGGCCCACATCTTCTGATATATTGCTTCGTGTCATCGTACATTGTAGGCCAATAGAATCCACATTGCCAGATCTTTGAATGTGTACAGAATGCTCCATAGTGACCTCCGTATGGTGATGAGTGACATCTGTCGATGATCTTCAATCCTTCCTCAGTGGTCACACATCTTCTAAGTAGGCCATCAGCGCATACTCGGAAGAGATATGGCTCATCCCATATATGTGAACGACTTTCCTGAATAAGCTTCTTCTTGTTTGCTCCGGGTGGTACATAACCTGAAACCATAAAATTAACAATATCTGCATACCAGGGGTCAGATCTGTTAATCCCGTAAAGCATGTCGTCCCGGAGTGAGTCATTAATGGGGGGTTCCTGTGAATTCTTAAAGTACATTCTAGACAAGTGATCAGCAACAGAATTTTCTACTCCCTTTTTATCTTTTATTTCTAGGTCAAATTCTTGGAGTAATAAAACCCATCTGATTAAGCGAGGTTTAGCATCTTTCTTAGTGAGCAAATATTTTAGTGCAGCATGATCAGTGTAAACAATTATCTTAGCTCCAACTAAATAAGATCTAAATTTATCAATGGCAAAAACAACAGCCAGAAGCTCTTTTTCAGTGGTTGCATAATTAAGTTGAGCTCCTGTCAAAGTTTTACTTGCATAAGCAATTGCATGATGCTTTTTATCTTTAGTTTGTCCCAAAACTGCCCCACAGCATAATCACTAGCACCACACATAATTTCAAAAGGCAACGACCAATCAGGGGATTGAATGATTGGTGCAGAGATGAGTGCTTGCTTTAATAAATTGAAAGAATTTAGACATGCATCATCAAATTCGAAAGGAGCATCCTTGGCTAGCAAAAGAGTAAGTGGTCTCGCAATAAATGAAAAGTCTTTTATAAATCTGCGATAAAAACCAACATGGCCAAGAAAACTTCGAATTCCTTTTATATTCACAGGTGGAGGTAGTTGTTCAATTACTTCAATTTTAGCTCTATCTACCTCAATACCTCTTTCAGACACTAGGTGTCCTAGCACTATTCCTTCTCTAACCATAAAATGACATTTTTTCCAATTAAGGATTAAGTGATTTTTTTCACATCTTTGCAAAACCTTATCTAAGTTCTCAAGACAACTATCAAAAGTTTTTCCATAAACTGAGAAATCATCCATGAAAACTTCCATAATCTCTTCAACCATATCAGAAAATATAGACATCATACATCTTTGAAAAGAAGCTGGTGCATTACATAACCCCAAAGACATTCTACGATAAACATACGTTCCATATGGGCATGTAAAAGAGGTTTTGCTTTGATCATCAGGATGGATATGGATCTGGTGATACCCTGAATATCCATCTAGAAAACAGAAAAACGAGTGTTTTGCTAACCGCTCAAGCATCTCATCTATAAAAGGCAAAGGAAAATGATCCTTTTTCGTGGCTTTATTAAGTTTTCTATAGTCTATGCACATCCGCCACCCAGTGACGGTGCGTTGCGGAATTAGCTCATTCTTATCATTAGTAACAACAGTCATGCCTCCCTTTTTAGGCACAACTTGAACAGGGCTTACCCACTCACTATGCGGCACAGGATATATAATCCCTGCATGCAGCAACTTTATAACTTCTTTTTTAACTACCTCTCTCATCGCGTTGTTAAGTCTACGGTGAGGCTCTCGAGAGGGTGTAACAGAAGGATCTGTCGGAATACGATGGGTACAAATCATAGGACTGATTCTTGTGAGATCTTGAAGTGAGTAGCCGAAAACAGAGTGGTGTTTTTCAAGAATGGTCATTAATCGCAGAGTTTGCTCCTGAGTGAGTTTATTACTAACGATCACAGGAAACTCTGGATTATTGTTTAGGAAAGCATAGGTAAGACCGGGTGGTAAAGTTTTGAGTTCTATGGGGGGTCTAGGTGTTTCTGCAAACTCATCTAAGGGTTCAGGTTCAGAAGGTTCGGCCTCTTCTTCAGTGAAGAAGGGGGCTTCCTCTTCTAAGTCTGGATCATCTAAAAGTTCTAGAGATGCAGCCTTTACCTCCTCCATAGGATCAGGCAAAAGATATGGCTCGGTCTTATTATTCAAGGAGTGAGTTATTGTAATTGGAAGTTTAAAATCCTTTCCCAAGGAAATGTGGAGCTTTCCAGTTTGACCTTCATAAAGGAGTCTTCTAAAAGGTTGTCCAATCAGTAGGTCGAAACCCCATATATCAAAGATATAAAAGTTCAAATGAACCATGGAGCCTTCTACCATAAAGGGTAGGACATTAATAATTCCAAGACTGGGGACTAATCATCCCGAAGATTCCTTTATGACCTTTGTTGTGGGGGTTAAAACAAGTTTCCCAAATAAATTAAGTGCAAAAGCTTTGGACATAATATTGATCCCCACAACAGGATTATATAGAGCGTTAAATTGATAAGAATTATAAGCACAGCGTATAGTTATAGAGGGTGTGTCCACTCGGATTACTTCAGAGGAAAGCTCTGACTCCTCTAACCATTCGCTACTCATAACCGAGATAAGCTCTCTCAATTGACGTTCACTTCGTAAACAAATGCTAAATTGGCCGTTTTGGGGTCGGTCTATAGAATGGTAGTTTGAAATGTTTCCAAAATCGGCAAAGAGATCGGATTCTATGTCTAGCATGAAATCAGATGGTAGAATTTCTTCCTTTTGTGGCTCAGAACCTGGGATAGCTAAAGTAGATGAAAAATTTGGCAGAGTGTCTACTTCGGCTTCGTAGGTTTTATCATGGAGGGCATTATCCATCTCAGCTTCTAGGATTCTATTCAAGATCCCCTTAGCTTCATCAGTAGGGATACGAAAGAAAGAACCTCTAGCCATAGTATGCAGCATTTGTTTATTATCTTTCTGAAGACCTCGAAAAAAATGAAATAAAAGAACAGTGTCTTCAAGCAAAAGTTTTGGACCAGATTATAAAAGATCAGAAAAACATTTCCAGGATTTCCCCAAAGTTTTATTATCTTTTTGTTTAAAAGATAGGACTTCGAGTCTAAGGTCACCAGTACGGTCAAGGGAATAAAAATCTAGACAAAAGTTGGCTCTTAAAACTCCCCATTCACCTTGCTGTTGACTTACCTTCTGACTATACCATCGTCTAGCTTCTCCTCTTAAAGAAAAAGGAAAAACCTTCCAACGTAAAGTCTTATCAGAGATGCCATCAATGCGAAGACAATCGCATGTCTGCTCAAAATCTCTAATATGAAGGTAAGGGTTTTCTTCTTCCTTTCCCGAAAAAGATAAATTTTGAATCATCGCAATCAACCTTGAACTTAACTTATACTGGGATGTTTGGATAGGCTGTGATGACTCCCATGGTAAAAGGTCAGTTGCTGAAGGTGTTGCGGCATCAAAGATAGATATAGAACCTTGGTTCTCCATTTTTGGTAAAAAGAAAAAGAAAGAATGAAAAAGATAAGAAAATAAAAAGTATGAATACAAGCTAGTAGTAAGACTCAAGGTTATCTCAGCAAACCGTCTTTCTCCTCGGCAACGGCGCCAGAAATGCTTGTTGATATTTGGTAACGCAATTAGGAAATAGGATCCGCAAGCGCATGGATATCGGTGAGCACTTCACCCGAGATGTTATCCTGGGTATCATATTTATATTTTTACCTTTAGGAGAAAGAGTGCATCTGACTAACCAAATCTATTACTACTAACCTTTAGGCTACACCCACTATGATTCGATGTGAGTGATGTATAGAGAAGACTACAACCGCACTCTTCTTCTAACCTTGGTAAGGATGATCTAATGTTCTATTGGGGAGGTTTACGGAATCTAGACACCACAAAGGATGTTCAACCCGCACCTATAAACCCTATCGATCCTGCTAACGGGATATGGAATACAAAGGTAACTCGGAATTGTCACGTTCCTCGCTACTACCATGGTCCGGCTAGACGAGGGGATATCTATGAGTATCCTATCTTAAACACCACGTTTACGCTAGAGATGATTACTCTAAACTCTACGCGAAGAGATCAAAGTAAACTCATAAACCAAAGAACAATAAAACAAAGAACTTACTAGAATTTAGAAGTCGAAATACTGAAGAATCCTGAGAACAAGCCTCGGGTTAGAAGAACTTGCTCCCGCAGGTACAACCTCGGAGTAGACACCGACAGGCCGGCTTCCTCCGATCTACACCTCCACTCTATCTCTCTCAATCTAGTAGAACTAATTCTACTTTCACATTGGATGCTAAGCCCTAAGAGGTGGGAACCCTAGAGGGAACCTCTCTCTCTAAACCCTAACTAGAGATATGCAACTGAATAATGAATTGGGGTCTTCTCCACCAGGGGTCAGGGGCCTTGCTTATATAGCCCTTTTGGATGAATCTGGACCATCGGATCAAACCGACCTTCATCCTACGGTTTTCCTTGATCCTCAAAGGCGGTGGAGCATAATCCGCGAGACTCGACCTGATTGGTCCCGGGGGCAGGGCGGGCGCCCTAGGGCACAGGGCGGGCGCCCTGTGTCCTGGCCCGTTACGGCTCCCGTTCGTTCCCGTGGCTTCTGGAATCTTCTAGATGTAAGATAATTACGTGTTCGGTTAATATCCCGTCATTAATCCGACATGTGGGCCTTTCTTCTGTATTTCCTGATAACCCCCTGCAGAAATAGATAAACAGCAAAACTCGTGGAATTCTGTTAGATCAAACCCTAATTCTAGGTGTTGCTTGCATATAGGTCCTTTTCTTTATTTATTTGATGGTTATAATTGATACTTAAGAACCGTCAACAGTAAGCTGTGGAACAATTCCGCAACTCTTTAGATGATTGCTAAACTCGTGGCTCAAATATTCGCCTCCACGATCATATTGCAAGGCCTTAATTTTTTTGCCACATTGATTCTCTACTTCCTTCTGAAATTCTTTGAACTTTTCAAAAGTCTCAGACTTATGTTTCATTAAGTAGACATAGCCATATCTACTAAAATCATCATTGAAGGTACTGAAGTATTGAAATCCACCTCTAGCTGTCGTGCTCATTGGTCCACATACAATAGTATGTACAAGTTCTAATAAGTCTGCCACCCTCTCAGGAAAACTTGTGAAAGGCGTCTTGGTCATCTTTCCCATTAACCAAGCCTCACACGTCTCGTATGATTCAAAATCAAATGAAGTTAGAAGCCCATCAGAATGAAGCCTCTTCATGCGATTCTCACTTATATGACCTAAACGACAATGCCACATATAAGTAGGACTTAACTCATTAAGCCAAGACCTTTTAGCATTAACATTACAGACAGGTGCATCATCAAGATTTAAAATAAATATCCCATTCACAATGGATGCAAAAGCCACAAACATATCATCCTTGGAGATTACACAACCATTGTCTTTACTCGCAAATGAATAACCATCCTTCATCAAACATGAAGGTGACACAATGTTTCAACTTATACTAGGAACATAATAACAATTATTCAATTCCAAAATAAATCATGATAGCAGGTGGAGTTGCATCGTCCTGACGTTCAACGCAGCAACTCTTGCATTATTGTCCACGCGGAAATCAACTTCTCCTTTTCCCACGCTTCTACTTCTTATCATTCCCTACATCGTATTGCAAATATGAGCAACCGATCCGGTATCAAATACCCAAGAATTAATATAAGAGCTAGCGAGGAAAATGTCAGTAATACAAACAACAAGTGTATGAGCAGCGGTAGTACCTTTACCACCATCCTTCTTTAAGGACTCCAAATATAGCTTGCAGTTCCTCTTCCAGTGACCTTTACCTTACAATGAAAGCACTCTTCATTAGCAGATGGTCCAGCCTTGGGCGCAGGTGGGTTTGGCTTAGAGGTCTCACCTTTGGCCTTGGCCTTGCCCTTTTGCTTTCTTCAAGCATTGCCCTTCTTCTTAAAGTTAGGCTTGTTCTAGACCGCCATCACATGGCTAGTGCCAGCACCTTTCTTGATATCAGCCTCAGCTGTCTTAAGCATGCCACACAATTCATTCAAGCCCTTCTCCACCCCATGCATATGGTAGTTCGAGATGAAGTTCCCATAGCTGGGCGAAAGAGACACGAGAATGAAATCAGTAGCCAACTCTGGACCAATTGGGAAGCCTAGCTTCTCCAACCTCTGAGTGTGACCAACCATTTTGATCACGTGTGACCCGACGGGTGCGCCCTCTGCAAGCTTGGTTTCAACAAACGCCTTAGAGACATTAAACCTTTCAGTCCTAGCTTGAGTCTGGAACATATCATTTAGCACCACGATCATATCGTGCGCTGCATGGTTGTTGTCAAACTGCATCTGCAGATCTGGTTCCATACATGCAAGCATAAGGCAACTCACTTCAAGATCATCATCACATGCCATTTTGTAAGCGTTTTTCTCAGCAGCGGGTGCATTATTAGTAGGTGCTTCAGGTAATGGGTTGTCTAGAATTTCTTCCTTTTTCTCAACCCTAAGAACAATTCTCAGATTGCGGATCCAATCCGCATAGTTTGTTCCATTCAACTTATCTTTCTCAAGAATTGAACGCAAAGTAAATGATTGATTGCTAGGCGCCATTCATCTACAACAAAAGTAATGCAAAATACTAAGACAAAGTATCCAAGATAGAGTAAATCATATTAAAATCTTAATAGAATCTACTCCCACTAAAATCAATATCCCTCAATTGAAACTTAGTGATTCAAGACCCACAACTAACAAGTTGACTAGTGACCTTTAGCATCACCGCTAGAAGACATGGTAGATCGGTAAGCAACTCTTTGCTAATCATATCACATATGACTCTTGTTGGATACCATCTCTATGCTGAACGCCCAACTACTCATGCTTCAAGGTCCCTAACCGTTAGGATGACCTTGTTCAAGTAACCAACCCTTCCATTGTAAGTATTCGATATGAACCTGCCTAGTCAAGGAAAATCAGTGGCACCCTAATTTCATAGACCCACCACCAATTGTACAAGACATGTGACAGTGCAAGGTTTGGGGAAGCATTATAACTTAAACATTGCTGAGGGATCGTTCTACTTCACTATCGCATATGTAGACAAAAACATTATCACGTGAAAGTAGAACATAATAGTAAGAACGGCATTATCACATATATGACTTGGTATAGCCCATTGTCACTTTGGGGATCTTCATCTCCATCAATTTGTACATCATGATGATCTCCATGATCCATGTACGCCATCCATTAGTGATGAATCCACCAAGACCATCTATCACTAACGCAGGGCAGTGAAATATAATTACATAGTCGCAGTCATCACAGATTGGAACGCAAGCCATTACATTAAATTGACAATATCTACTTGGATCCAACCCATATTGTCTTCCTCATGACATGCAAGCCATGAATTAATAACATACATGCATCACATACACATAAGGGCTATACCAGTCATGAAATCCTGCAAAACAGAGTTAACCGATTCCGACGTCCAATCTTAAAACATCGAAAACACCATCTTCCTGGCTGAAAGCATCTAGGCCCCAAGGTTTGGTTTCGGCAATTGATGACAACGCTTTATTACCATGACTAACGTGTGTTTTGCAGAAACTTTAGTAAGTTAGGTCATGGAGGTTATAACTGCTTTGGGCACCATGGTATTCATGTCCCTTGATGGAAATCGTTTCGGTTTTCAAAAGAATGACGTCAAGATTAAGGACGGTTAGTTCCGGATGTCGAGGTGTTGAGATACATTCGGAATAGTCGTTAGGATCTTCGTTTTTCTCTTTTGGCCGTACTATAAAGGGGGGCATGAGCGGGTAGCTTGACCTAGGTGAGTCCTATGTTTAGGTGTGGTGCACACTTGTTAAACTTGGCGCTAGGCAGCTCTAGAATAGCTCAAAGTTCAGTTGGAAGCAACTTGGTTCAAGTTGCGACGCGTTTCGGAAAGTTTCGGGCTATTTTCCCCTGACCGGACGCGGTCTTCGGCATGACCGGACGCGTCCGGTCAGTACTTAACCGCGACTAGGGTTTGCCTCTGACGACCGGACACGGTCCTCGCGAGGACCGGACGCGGTGGTCAGAGGCCGACACGTGTCTCTTGAGGGGAACACCCGATCGGACGCGACCTGGGTGTGATCGGCGCGTCCGGTCATAGTCCAGTAAGGTCCAGAGATGACCGGACGTGTCCGGTCATCACCGATCGGACGCGGCCTTGCGTCCGGTGCACTTACAGTAAGCTCCTTGCACGATCGGACGCGTCCGGTCACCCCTGACCGGCGCGTCCGGTCACTCAGTTCGATTTTCAGTTTTCGACCGTTACGAGCGACCGGCGCATCCGGTCACTTCGACCGGCGCGTCCGGTCAGCCCGTGTCAGAACGTAACGGTTCGTTTTGTCTTTGGGGTGTATAAATACATCCCCTCCACCTCTTTTAGAGGTCTCTTGCTCATTTGATCAGCTGAGAAAACCCTTTAGAGTGCTAGGGAGTGCAAGAGCTCTAGTGAGGATAGAGATTTGAGGATCAAAGCTTGAGTGTTCCTCACTAGCAATTAGAGAGTAGCAAGTGTGCATCTACCTTCTCATTTGGGCTTGTTGTGGTCAAGTGAGAGTTCTAGCTTGTTACTCTTGGTGATCGCCATCACCTAGACGGCTTGGTGGTGATTGGGAGTTTGGTGATCATCCGGCGGAGCTTGTGGATGACCCAACTCATGTTGTGAGCGGTTTTGGGTGATTCACCGCGACGGAGTGTCGAAGAATCAACCCGTAGAGAGCACTTGATCCTTGCGCAGATCAAGGGGGAGCTACACCCTTGTGCGGGTGCTCCAACGAGGACTAGTGGGGAGTGGCGACTCTCCGATACCTCGGAAAAACATCGCCGTGTTCCTTGCCCTTTACATTCAAGCATTTACATTCTCGTATTTACTTTCATTGCTTGATTTACATTCCTAGAATTGCCATGCTAGACTAGGATTGGAAACTAGGGTGCAAAACTTTTATCGGTAGACTCTCTAGGAACACAAGTAGGCACTAGGGGTGAATTCCGGCTTGTAGGATTTAATTCTTGCAATTAATTTTTAGAAAAGCCCAATTCACCCCCCCCTCTTGGGCATCCTGATCCTTTCAATTGGTATCGGAGCCGTGTTGCTCCTAATTTAGGCTTTACCGCCTAGAGCAAGATGTCTAACGGGGAAGGACCACCTCCCACCTTTGAGGGGGATGATTTTCCATATTGGAAAATCCGCATGGAGGCGTATCTCGAAGCCATAGATGTTGGGTGTCTTAGAGCCGCAACCCAAGGGCTTCCCGCTATCAAGGATCCCGCAAACCCCATTGGTGACGAGGAGAAGTACGACCGGTGGAATGCAAAGGCCAAAAATGCACTCTACCGGGGCTTAGGCAAAGATATCTTCAATCGTGTGCGTAATGCAAAGAATGCTCATGAATTGTGGGAAAATCTTTGTGCTCTCCATGAGGGAACTAAGAGTGAGCGTGAGGAATGCTATCACATTGCTTTAAAGAAAATTAATTCTTTTGAGATGCTTCCCAAAGAAAGTGCTAATGACATGTACACTCGCTTGAATGTTCTTGTAGAGGACCTCAATGCTCTTGGGCTCACTCAAATGAGCCAATCAGATGTTGCAAGGAAGATCTTGAGTGTTCTTCCCGTTGAGAAGTATGGTCACATTGTCACCGTGCTTCGCCAAAGTGATCTTTTCACCGCAACACTGACACAAGTATTGGGGAAGATCAATGCTCATGAGATGTACATGCACATCACTCCGGAAGAGGGCTCATCATCTTCCAAGAAGAAAGACTTGGCCTTCAAAGCTAGCCATGACAAGAAGAAGAAGAAGGGCCAAGCCATGATGGTGCAAGAAAGCTCAAGTGAAAGTGATGTCGATGATGAATCACTTGCACTCATGGTGAGAAAGACCACCAAGATGCTAAAGAAGCTCAACAAGAGTGGCATCAAGTTCGATGGCAAGAAAAAGAAATTCTTCACAAGTAGCAAGAGAAAGCCCATCTCGGAGATGGATTGCTACAATTGTGGTGAACTTGGCCACCTAGCTCATCAATGCCCTAGACCACCAAAAGACAAGTTCAAGAACAAGAACAAGGGCAAGAAAAATGATTCAAGTGATGAAGAAGATGAGAAGAAGAAGAACAAGCCATACAAGAAGAAGGATGGCAAGAAGGAGTTCTACAAGAAGAAGAAGGGAGGAAAGGCATACATTGTTGGTGATTGGCTCACCGACATTGAATCATCTTGTGAGTCCTCCGAAGATGAGAGCAATGATGAGAAAGAGAAGGTTGCCGCTTTTGTGATGGGGCCATCATCTTCACCGACATCTTCACCACCACCTTCACCGCCTCCTTCACCATCATCGTCCACTACTCACCTATGCCTTATGGCCAAGGGTGAACGAAAGGTACAAAACCATGATAGTGATGATGATGATGATGATATTGATAGTGATGATGAATATGACGCACCTTCTTATGATGAACTTGTAAAATTGCTAAATAAATACACTAAAATCATAAGAAGGACAAGAAATAAAAATGATGAACTTCAAAATGAAAATGAATCACTCTCATCAAAGCTTGAAAATGCTCAAAAGACTAGTGGTGAGCTTAGAGATCAAAATGAAGTTATGTCTTCCACTCTCAAGGAGCTCAAAACCTCCAATAAAGAGCTTAAAGATCAACATGATAAACTTGAGAAGAAGCATGATGAGCTCATCACTAGACATAACTCTTTGAAAGACAAATACACCACATTAAAAATTGACTATGATAGTCTTGTGGTTGCTAATGAACTTGCTCTTGAGACACATGATGCTACTAACAATGTTGTTAAGTGTGATATAGCTACATCATGTGATGACTTGATCATTGAAAGCATTGAGCAAGGTTCTAGTAGCAAAGGCAAGAGTGTGGTTGAGTCAAGCAACTATGATGATTATGCCAAGATTAAGTGTGAGAATGAGAAGCTTGCAAATGAGAACAAGAAGCTCAAAGGTTTGATGGCTCTTGAGAAGCAAACAACAAATGAGTCACTCATTGAAGAGAACAAAAAGCTCAAGCAAGAAAAAGAGCATCTCAAGACCGGTCTAAGCAAGTTCACAAGAGGTCAATATTTGCAAAGTGAGCTCCTCATGAACACCGTAATGAAGATGGATAGAAGTGGTATTGGGTACTTGGCAAATCAAGAGAAGAAGGCAAAAGCTCAACAACAACAAAGCAAGTCAAAGACCAAGCCAAAGAGATGTGTTGAGTGTGGTCAAGAAGGTCACTTTGCTCATGAATGCAAAACTCCACCACCACAACCCTTGCCCAAGCATGCTAGACCCTTTGCCTTCAATGCTCATTACATGCTAAGAAAAGATTCAAATGGAAAGATGAAAGTCATGTTTTTGGGTCCCCCAAACAAGAATAGGCCAAAGAAAATATGGGTTGCCAAGTCACTAGTTGAGAAAGTCAAGGGCCCCTCTCAAGTTTGGGTCCCTAAACAAAAAGCTTGATCTCTTGTGTGTAGGTGAACTACAAGACCGGTGGATCTCATTGGGTTATTGATAGTGGTTGCACTCAACATATGACCGGTGATCCTCGTATGTTCACCTCCATTGAAGAGAATGGGATATGTCAAGAGAAGATCACATTTGGGGATAATTCAAAGAGCAAAGTCAAGGGTATAGGCAAGATTGCAATATCAAATGATCATTCACTCTCAAATGTGCTCTATGTTGCTTCATTGAGTTTCAACTTATTATCTGTCGGGCAACTTTGTGACCTTGGCTTCCAATGCTTGTTCACACCAAATGAAGTGGAAGTTTCAAAGATAGATGACAAGCAAGTGATATTCAAAGGCTTTAGATACAACAATCTTTATCTTGTTGACTTCACCTCCGAAGATGCAAATTTGATGACATGTTTGTTCACCAAGACCTCACTTGGTTGGCTTTGGCATAGGAGGCTTGCACATGTTGGAATGAGCACTCTCAACAAGCTATTGAAGAAAGAACTAGTGAGAGGATTGAAGGATGTGAAGTTTGAAAAGGACAAACCTTGTAGTGCATGTCAAGCGGGCAAACAAGTTGCAAACACTCATCCAACCAAAGCTTTCATGTCAACTTCAAGAGTGCTAGAACTTCTACACATGGATTTGTTTGGGCCTACAACATACAAGAGCTTGGGTGGTAATCTCTATTGTCTTGTGATAGTGGATGACTACTCAAGGTACACATGGACTTTCTTCCTTCATGACAAATCCGAAGTGGCAAATTGCTTCAAGAAGTTTGCAAAGAGAGCTCAAAATGAATTTGAAGTCAAGATAAAGAAGATTAGAAGTGACAATGGCAAAGAGTTTGACAACACCAACATTGAAGCTTATTGTGATGAAATTGGAATCAAGCATGAGGTCTCTTCAACCTACACTCCTCAACAAAATGGTGTAGTTGAGAGAAAGAACCGAACTTTGATCACCCTTGCAAGAACAATGCTAGATGAGTACAACACTCCGGAAAAGTTTTGGGCCGAGGCAATCAACACTGTATGCTATGCTTCAAATCGCCTCTTCCTATAAAAGTTTCTTGGCAAGACCCCCTATGAGTTGCTTAATGGGAAGAAGCCGGACGTCTCATTCTTCCGGGTGTTTGGTTGCAAATGCTACATCTACAAGAAGCGTCAACACCTAGGGAAGTTTCAAAGACGTTGTGATATTGGTTTTCTTGTTGGTTACTCATCAAAGTCCAAAGCATATAGAGTATTTAACCATACCACCGGTTTGGTTGAAGAAACATATGATGTGGAATTTGATGAATCTAACGGCTCCCAAGGAGCAATTGAGAATTGTGATGATGTAGGTGATGAACCCTTGAGGGAGGCCATGAAGAACATGCCCGTGGGAGACATCAAGCCAAAAGATGATGAAGACGATGTACAAATCATTGATCCACCATCTTCATCACGTGTGCCTCAAGATGATGACAAGGATGAGAGAGTTGAAAATGAAGACACTTATATCTCTCATGAACAAGCCGAGGCACAAGCTCAAGATGTTGATGCTCCCCATCCACCTCTTCAAGTGGTTGATAGAAGAAATTCACCTCTACTTCAAGCACATCCACAAGAACTCATCATAGGGAGTCCTACTAAGGGAGTGATGACTCGATCTCAAAAGCTTGCTTCTTTTGTTGAACATCACTCTTTTGTCTCTTGTGTTGAACCTAAGAATGTAGAAGAAGCTCTTCAAGATCCGGATTGGGTGAATGCCATGCATGAAGAATTGAACAACTTCACCCGCAATCAAGTATGGACACTTGAAGAGCATCCTAAAGGTGCAAGAGTCATTGGAACCAAGTGGGTGTTCCGAAACAAGCAAGATGACCAAGGCATAGTAGTGAGGAACAAGGCAAGACTAGTTGCAAAGGGGTTCTCTCAAGTTGAAGGCCTTGATTTTGGAGAGACCTTTGCACCCGTTGCAAGACTTGAAGCCATTCGTATCCTCCTTGCATATGCATCACATCATGATATGAAATTATATCAAATGGATGTGAAAAGTGCATTCTTAAATGGCTTTATAAATGAACTAGTCTATGTTAATCAACCTCCCGAGTTTGAAGACCCTAGATATCCTAATCATGTTTATAGGTTGTCCAAGGCGCTATATGGGCTCAAGCAAGCCCCTAGAGCGTGGTATGAGCGCCTCTGAGACTTCCTCATTGAGAAGGGCTTCACCATTGGGAAGGTCGACACCACACTATTCACCAAGAAGCTTAATGGGGAGATCTTCATTTGTCAAGTGTATGTTGATGATATCATCTTTGGGTCAACAAATGAAGATTATTGCAAGGAATTTGGTGAATTGATGTCGAAGGAGTTCGAGATGTCAATGATTGGTGAGCTCACATTCTTCCTTGGTTTTCAAGTCAAGCAAATGAGAGAAGGGATTTTCATCTCTCAAGAAAAGTACACCAAGGATCTTCTCAAAAGATTCAAGATGGAAGAATGCAAACCAATCAAGACCCCAATGCCATCAAATGGACATCTCGACCTAGATGAGGGAGGTAAACCGGTTGATCAAACTCTCTACCGTTCTATGATTGGTAGCTTGTTGTACCTTACCGCATATAGGCCCGATATCATGTTTAGTGTGTGCATGTGTGCTCGCTTCCAAGCGTGTCCTAAAGAACCTCACTTAAGTGCCGTAAAAAGAATCCTAAGATATCTTAAGTACACCCCAAGCATTGGTCTTTGGTATCCCAAAGGAGCTAGATTCCAACTAGTTGGCTATTCCGATTCGGATTATGCCGGTTGCAAAATTGATAGAAAAAGCACATCCGGAGGGTGCCATTTGCTTGGGAGATCCTTAGTATCTTGGTCATCTAAAAAGCAAATTAGTGTGGCTTTGTCCACCGCCGAGGCGGAATACATTGCCGCGGGGGCTTGTTGTGCACAAATCTTATATATGAAACAAACCCTCCTAGACTATGGAATTGTTCTTGAAAAGGTGCCACTTTTATGTGACAATGAAAGTGCCGTTAAAATTGCTGACAATCCGGTACAACACTCTCGCACCAAGCACATTGATATCCGCCATCACTTTCTAAGAGATCACGTTGCTAAAAATGACATATCACTAGAAGGTGTAAGAAGTGAAAATCAATTAGCGGATATCTTCACTAAACCCTTGGATGAGGCCACCTTTTGTAGGCTAAGAAGTGAACTCAATGTGCTTGATTCAAGCAACTTTAAAAAATGAGCGTGTGTTGTCCCTTGCATTGCATTGTATTATATGCCACGTTTATTTTATCGCAATGCATTTAGGGCTTGGCTAACACGGTTACAATAACCCTCCTTTGGAGGAGTGAAGAAGCCTAACCGTGGATCAAACTTGACAAGCAACCTAGCTTTACTTCCTTGTATTGCATTGCATATGCATGGTTGTTCGTTTGTCGTTTCTTTTCGGTTTCGCTTTGAGCAACCTCTGTGTTCGTCCATGGATAGAGAGAGCATTTTGATGCTCCTAAAGGTCCAAAAACTCTATTGCATGGCCATACGTTGCTCCTCGGGTGTTTATTGCCTATTTTCTTAAAAATAATACTAGCCTAAGGCAAACTATTTTGAAAAATTTGAGGGTTTGAGTGTGGTCACTCATATCAGGTTCCAATTGGTGTTTATTTTGTGTCTCTTTGAATTGGAACTTGATTGGGAGAAGTCGCGTCGGAGTTTGGAACGAAGAAGGGCGAGGAACAGCGACCGGACGCTGGACCGGACGCTGCACCGGACGCAGTGATGCTTCACCACCGCGTCCGGTCCCGGCGTCCACCAGCGCGTCCGGTCATCCAGAAGACCAACTCCAGACCTAGTGACCGGATGCTGCACCGGATGCACCTGTGTTGACCACCGCGTCCGGTCCCGGTTACCACCACCGCGTCCGGTCATTCGCGATGAATTCCCGAGTTCCCCTCGACCGGACTCTGACCGCGTCCGGTCAGTCCTCACCGGACGCGTCCGGTCACTCCAAGAGCTTACTGGAGTGTGACCGGACGCTGCACCACCGCGTCCGGTCATAACGACCACCGCGTCCGGTCATCGCGCGTCGAGCGGATCTAAGCCCCTCATAAAACCGTTCGTCTTCGGGCTCTGTTCTTTCACCGTACGCAATTTTCTGCCGCCGCAGAACCCTAAGCCACCGCTTCGCCGACTTGCCGAGCTCGCCGCGTTCTTCGCCGTCCTCCGCCGCGCCCTTGCCGTGCACGCGCTCCAGCCGCGCCATCCTCGCCACTTGCCCGCGCGCGTGCTCGCCGCTCACGCGCTGCCCGCTGCCGCACCCGCGCCAGCCGCCGCTGCCGCCCGCTCCTCCTCGCCGCCGGTCAGCCGGTCCTCCACCGCCGTGGGCCTCACCAGCAGCAGCCACAGCTCCCCGTGCCAGCCCGAGCTCCTCATCCACCTTTGGCCGAGCCATCTCTAGGGTTTTGCCCTAACCCTAGCCTAGGGTTTGCCCTAACCCTAGCTCGAGGTGACAAACTTGTTCGATCTCGCTAAAATTCTTTCAATTTTGTCGCTAAGGCTAACCTTGACCGTAATTTTTCCGTTGATTATCTCGACTCGGTCCTTTCAGAGCTCGTTCGTCGAATTCGGGGAATTTCGCGATCTAGGTCATCTCATCTTGTCACCGTCGTCTCGTCGATCCGAGGTAGCTTCGCGTTTCGATTCACTTCGTATCTCATATGCTTGCTATCTCTAGGGCTTCGTATCTTTTAGTTATATATGTGCTTATAGTAGATCTCTCTATTCCATCGTTGCAGCGAGTCAGTCGGTGTGTCAAGGTCAGATCTGTTTGCTGAATCTGAGGCCAAGCCTGCGGATACGGATTGAGGCCAAGCCTCTCGAGTGACAGTTCACCATCTTACAGAGGTTCTCAGTCAGTTTGTCAGCATGGTGCGTTGCAAGAACGCCGGTGGTGCTCCTGGTGACGGGGACGACAGTCCTCCTCGTCGTGCTGAGATTGCGCGTGGAAAGCGCATCAAGATTATGGCCAGAAAGAAGAAGAAGACGCTTACAGAGGCAGAGATTGCTCAGGCCGTGGCAGATCCAGCAGAGCAGACAGAGAGGGGTGGCAGGAGCAGTGGCATACGCATAGGCGAGCGTCGCTTTCACCTTGAAGGTCGACAGCTCGGCACTGAGGCCACTGAGGGTACCGAGGATACTGGGGCTACAGAGCAAATGTCAGTTGATCCACCTACAGAGCCTACAATGGCTACAGAGGCTCTAGAGGCTCCAG
The DNA here is from genome assembly GCA_022457205.1 of Saccharum spontaneum. Lineage (NCBI taxonomy): Eukaryota > Viridiplantae > Streptophyta > Magnoliopsida > Poales > Poaceae > Saccharum > Saccharum spontaneum. Next base: position 22,966,963 of record CM039599.1, on the reverse strand, counting down.
AGGCTACAGAGGATACAGAGGAGCAGTCAGCTCAGTCTCCACCACGTCGCCGCTCCACACGTGCTCGTACTCAGGTGACTCCTAGGCCAGAGGGCCAGCGTCGTGGAGCACGTCCTCCTCCCAGAGCTAGAGGTTCACCCCCGGTCGAGCACTTTGACCTGAGGGGTGCTACAGCACGTTAGGTGCAGGGGTTGAGGTTCGTGGAGGTCAGCCGTTGGTTTCCACCTATGAGGGATCACAGAGCTTCAGAGGGTTTCTATACCCCACTTCAGGAGGATTTCTACAGGGCTCTAGTTGACAGTGGTATAGCTTTTCGACCACAGAGAGTCTGTCGGCTTGAGGCACTGGTTGAGGTTGTGGGAGAGCAGGTTCATCCGCACCTATCCTATATGCCTGGCTTGTCAGATCTTCTTGGACGGACAGGTGCATACTGCGGCACATGGGTCAGAGAGTTTTATGCTTCACTTTGGATTGATCCTGCCCATGAGTTCATTCACTTTGCTTTCAGAGGCCACGATCACAGGCTTTACAGCTCCAGAGCACGAGAGATCCTTAGACTCCCAGTTTCTGACACGAGGATCCATCAGTTGTGTTATGGTCAGACTCCTCCACCCAGACGCCCTCACGGCGGAGCAGTGCCACCTACAGACTTAGTTCGACCCTGCTTTCGTGAGCCTTTTGGCGAAGGGTCTCGTCGTACACCTGCCAGCCTGACACCACTTGTCAGAGTTTTGGATGCTATTATCAGACGCACTCTTCTTCCCAGACTTGGCTACAGAGAGGGACTGACGCGTATGCAGCTATGGGTTGTTCACCACCTCCTCTCACAGACACAGTTTGATATTTGGGATCTTATACTTAGTGAGATGGAGGACACCATAGCTGAGGGCTTCAAGGGAAATCGTCAGCTTCCCTATGCACACTGGATCTGCTTTATTATTAGATCTTCTATTCAGATGCCACCAGAGATCAGGGCTGAGATATCAGACACTACCACTGCTTTTCCTGAGTACGATATCCGTCAGCTTTGGGCCTCAGTCACCAGAGATCAGGCCCCAGTGCCAGGACAGCGTGAGCGACCAGAGGTTCCTGAGACAGCAGCTGAGCAGGACGCTACAGTGGACGAGCTTGCCGAGGCAGAGCTTGCGGATCTTGACGCTCACCCTGCTGATATACCTGAGGATGTGACATCTGACAGCACCGATGAGGACTACCAGCCCATCCCCAGGTACCGGTCTCCTCGGTCTCACGACCACGTGGCCGGTGGCTCTGGCTCAGCCTCCCGCTCAGAGACGGCCATGGTGGCTATACTTGAGAGGCTGACCCAGGCTCAAGAGCAGCAGCAGCAGCAGATTCAGCGACAGGCACAGGACACAGCTGTAGCACTCGCACAGATGCAAGCTCGTCAGGACGAGTTTCAGCGACAGCAACTTGAGATTCAGAGGCAGCAGGTTGAGATGCAGAGACAGCAGTACGAGATTCAGCAGCAATACTTGGATCTCTTGCACCACCTTATCACTGTCGGGGTTCCTCCGCCTGCTTCTGTCATGACTCATGCCTTACAGTCCAGTGGTCCATCGAGTCAGGGACAGCCGAGCTTCCAGTTCACATCTCCACAGCAGCAGGTTCCCCAGTCTTTCCAGTCCCCGAGCTTCACTCCTATTCATACGGGGTTTACACCATCAGACCAGCCTCGCCCGCACCTATTGACAGGCACACCACTCGGTGATTTCAGTGCTACCTACAGCGAGTTGACTGGTCAGCCGACACCCTCGCATACTACTACATTTCATACTTCTTCAGGGTTGTCAGCTCCCGAGGCAGCTATTCCTCCAGTGACAGGGACCGGGACTACAGAGACTATCCCTTCTTCAGTTGCCTCGACAGATCCCCCTGCTATTGGCTCACTACAGGCTCAGGTCACTCAGACGGATCCTCTCGTTGCTACTACGTCAGTGCCTATTCCTGCTCAGACCCAGACCGCTTCACAGCCACGTGCTTCTCCAGAGGGTCAGCCAGATAGCTCAGATTCCGAGGGTGATTCGCTACACTTCGTGATTACTCCGCGCACCTCGGCACCTGACACGACTCCGTCTGTCCCCCCGTCAGATCATTAGATTAGTTTTTTGGCGCTTGATGCCAAAGGGGGAGAGAGAGTAGTTTCAGGGGGAGTTTTGATAGAGGGTTTTCGTTCTTTGTGTGCTACATTCATGCATCATGTTTACTTTTCAGTAATTGCATTCGTGTGACATGTCATCGTGTGATAAACTTTGAGTCTTAATGTGTTATCTCGTCACAGTGTTAATAAATGTCACCGTTTTAGTTATAGCTCTAAGGTTGTGCTTCCGTGCCTTACTCCGATTTCTTATGAGCTATATCTTTATGTGTACTAACGCTTTTTGTCTTATCTTATGAGTACACTCTTTTGGCTTGGGGCACATAAGCAATTCCTAACCCTTTGTGCTTATTATCTTTTGCTTATGTGAACCAAGCATGCTCGAAAACCTCCACTCTAATCTTTTGAAACTTAGTGTTGTCATCAATCACCAAAAAGGGGGAGATTGAAAGCATCTAGGCCCCAAGGTTTGGTTTCGGCAATTGATGACAACGCTTTATTACCATGACTAACGTGTGTTTTGCAGAAACTTTAGTAAGTTAGGTCATGGAGGTTATAACTGCTTTGGGCACCATGGTATTCATGTCCCTTGATGGAAATCGTTTCGGTTTTCAAAAGAGTGATGTCAAGATTAAGGACGGTTAGTTCCGGATGTCGAGGTGTTGAGATACATTCGGAATAGTCGTTAGGATCTTCGTTTTTCTCTTTTGGCCGTACTATAAAGGGGGGCATGAGCGGGTAGCTTGACCTAGGTGAGTCCTATGTTTAGGTGTGGTGCACACTTGTTAAACTTGGCGCTAGGCAGCTCTAGAATAGCTCAAAGTTCAGTTGGAAGCAACTTGGTTCAAGTTGCGACGCGTTTCGGAAAGTTTTGGGCTGTTTTCCCCTGACCGGACGCGGTCTTCGGCATGACCGGACGCGTCCGGTCAGTACTTAACCGCGACTAGGGTTTGCCTCTGACGACCGGACGTGGTCCTCGCGAGGACCGGACGCGGTGGTCAGAGGCCGACACGTGTCTCTTGAGGGGAACACCCGATCGGACGCGACCTGGGTGTGATCGGCGCGTCCGGTCACAGTCTAGTAAGGTCCAGAGACGACCGGGCACGTCCGGTCATCACCGATCGGACGTGGCCTTGCATCCGGTGCACTTACAGTAAGCTCCTTGCACGATCGGACACGTCCGGTTACCCCTGACCGGCGCGTCCGGTCACTCAGTTCGATTTTCAGTTTTCGACCGTTACGAGCGACCGGCGCGTCCGGTCACTTCGACTGGCGCATCCGGTCAGCCCGTGTCAGAACGTAACGGTTCATTTTGTCTTTGGGGTGTATAAATACATCCCCTCCACCTCTTTTAGAGGTCTCTTGCTCATTTGATCAGCTGAGAAAACCCTTTAGAGTGCAAGGGAGTGCAAGAGCTCTAGTGAGGATAGAGATTTGAGAATCAAAGCTTGAGTGTTCCTCACTAGCAATTAGAGAGTAGCAAGTGTGCATCCACCTTCTCATTTGGGCTTGTTGTGGTCAAGTGAGAGTTCTAGCTTGTTACTCTTGGTGATCGCCATCACCTAGACGGCTTGGTGGTGATTGGGAGTTTGGTGATCATCCGGCGGAGCTTGTGGATGACCCAACTCATGTTGTGAGCGGTTTTGGGTGATTCACCGTGACGGAGTGTCGAAGAATCAACCCGTAGAGAGCACTTGATCCTTGCGCGGATCAAGGGGAGCTACACCCTTGTGCGGGTGCTCCAATGAGGACTAGTGGGGAGTGGCGACTCTCCGATACCTTGGAAAAACATCGCCGTGTTCCTTGCCCTTTACATTCAAGCATTTACATTCTCGTATTTACTTTCATTGCTTGATTTACATTCCTAGAATTGCCATGCTAGACTAGGATTGGAAACTAGGGTGCAAAACTTTTATCGGTAGACTCTCTAGGAACACAAGTAGGCACTAGGGGTGAATTCCGGCTTGTAGGATTTAATTCTTGTAATTAATTTTTAGAAAAGCCCAATTCACCCCCCTTCTTGGGCATCTTGATCCTTTCACTGGCCTTTTTTTGCAAATCTAATTTTGGCAAACCTAACAAAGTCGGGGAGAATCGGATGTAAAATTTTTTGTAGATCAATTTTCATATAAAATGCGTCTCAATCTGAGGTCGTATGCAAAAGTTATGGTTGTTTTACCGAACATCACTTTTCCTGCACCCCGGCGCCCGACAGTAGATCCAATCTACCACCGCCGTGCATCATATGCGCTTGGCACTTGACCTAGGTTTGATTCAATCAATCTGATTGATCTCCATCTTGCCATAACTGGGTTTACATGTATCACTTAACTTGGATGGCAGAATTCTGACCGGTACAAGTAGATTGTTACAAGATCAACACAGCAAGATCACGAACCATGATCAGAGACTCATCTACAACCGTGCATATCTCCATATGCATATAACTAAACCTATAACAAGGCAGCTACAACTCTGATACCACTGTAGGGTTATGAGGGTGCTACGCTAGCCATAAAATCAAAATTTTTGACCTCATAAACCAGGATCTACTGCTAGTTACAGGTTACAGGATTACCTCTAGCGCGCAGGTGCAGCGGAAGCGACTCGATGTAGTCGAACGCATCATAGCAGTGCTGTGCAGTTGTGTGGTCGTTTGTCACGTCCACCCTCTGCTTGCGAATTGTCCCTCTCATGCGGTTCGTCCTTGTGCTCCAGATGCAGCACCTCCAAGGTATCCCACACGTACGGGGAGGAAGCGTTGCGCCTCCGAACTACTAGGCCCACGAGGAGCAGTAGGCGTGAGCATGGAGGGCGATGGCAGCTGCCTAATGGCATGAAACCCCTAGCCGCGCCCCCTACCTCTCTTATATAGGCGCCTCTAATCAGCCCCAAGTTGGAGGCCCAATTAGAAAACCCTAAGCCTAGTCAAATTTGGGTCCAACCCGAATTAGGCTTCCAGCCCCTTAAGCGTGCGACCCTATGGGTTCACGCACATGTAGACGTGGCCCGAGTACTCCTACTCGGCCATTAGTCGATAGCGGTCTCTAGCAAGACGTGTCAACTCTGATGTGTACGCAAAGATCATATCAGACGAACCACCACAAACCATATACATGTTATTCCTTTTGCCACATAATATTTGGTCCAACTCATAGGTTAATACTTAACCTCAGCATGGCCATGCATTTGTTGATCCAATCATTAGAGTGTTCCATTGATATCTCTCTCACATAGAGAGGGGAAAATTTCATCTTGATTGTCTATGTCTCACAGCATGTTTCTTGACAAACCCGAAGACTACCTTTACAACTACCTAGTTACGAAGTAGCGTTTGATAGTCTCTAAGTAGGTCCTTTCACATCTTGAGTACATACAACGATCTCAGGTCTAAGGACATAACGTACATGATGTGAATCGAGACAACAACAACATCTCACGTTGGGTCAGTCTAGCCTACATGTCACACATGTGCTCACATTATTAGTTCGATATCTCTATGTAAATGACTTGTGAAACATAGTCATCAACTAATAATGTGCTGATCTAATATTCATGTGCATCCTAACATGAACTCCGATCAGGGACCATTCTAGAATAACCATACAAGTAAAAGAGTTTCACAAACAATTCACATAATTGCTAATCAATACAAGTTATCTTTAATGGATATTTAATGGACTCATAATATGTCATGGATACAAGGCAATACTGAAACGATCCTGCATTCCACGAAGGGAATGCCACAGATTCGACGTGTAATAGATGAACAAGTTCATGCCATTACCCAAATCTCAGTCGAATAACAGAGTCATACACGAATATCAGAGTACAAATAGAAGGTTTACATTAATTATTATCATCGCCACGCAGGGCGGAACATGCTCACACACAGCATCCGGAACAGCTTCTCGAAGAAAGCAGCAGAAACTAGGACTCCTCGCACCAAGCTTGAGCACAGGGCGAACCCCTACTCCTCCCAGTCCTCCTCCTCCTCGTACTCGGGCTCCGAGCCTGCCAAAAATCTATCAGTACACTTGGTACTGGCCACGCATCGCCCACCCTATGATGCACTTGCTTTGTGGAACTGGATGCAATTGGGGTTGAGAAGAGAATCCTATCTTTGGCTGTGGTTTCCTATGCGAGTAATCATTATTTTAATAATAAGTTTATCAAATATCATCCCATCTCATTCACACATGATATCCCATCCCAGCACACATCTCCACATCACATCTCATCTCACTCTCTCATCGGCATGGACAACTCCCTCTCGTCCATGTCTCAACAGCCAAAGCTAGATCACACACTGAAATCCCGGGGAAGGTAGAAGGACTCCTCTCTCTAGTCAAATGAAGCTGTACTTAGGAAAGGTCCATAGCCGACAAGTCGGCATATATATCAATCGATCAACCAGAAACTCTGCAGAGGTTTACACATCCCATAAGATAGCTATCCTCGACGACGCCTCGTCTAAGCTGATTCCGGGCCGCCTTCTGACTAGAAACGGTACCACCCTATCACTCAGAATTGGGGCCGTGTCAGAGTACCACCGACACGCTGAGACTGTGAGACGTAGTACCTGGCCCCTGGGTACTACGCTGTCTTGGAAGGGTGTGGCTCCTCTTGCCCGTACCTCCCTACACTATCCACTAACCTCTCAATAGTAGTGGCACCGCACTAGCAAGTCGAACGTCTGTCTCCTCCCCACAGAAGCAAGGGGATATGCAAGGATTCCTAAGACCCAGTCCACAGACGTAACAGTCCTTAGGGTGACTAAGCAGGATATCTTCATGAGGGGAAACCGTTTTCCGCTCAGCGGAACACCCGGCACCCCGTGCCATCACAGCACCTCCCATCCTGGGGCTTCGTCCCACGAAGACACTCCACCCCGGGACCTCTCCCTTGAAAGTCCCTAGTTTGGTTTTGGCTAATTGATGAAACCCAGGACTAACCTTTGTATCTAAGTGGATGATTTAGATAAAGGTGGTCGTTGAATATGAGACATGACATTGACTCATGTGACCAAGATGGTGAAGACCAAGATAAGGCTTGGCTCGATGAACCGGTTGTGAAGGTGAAGGGCAAGTCGAGGCTTCGAAGCGAAGGACCATGCGATGGTGAAGCTTAAGCAAGACTTGGCGCCGATGGACCGATGCAACGGTGAAGAGCAAGTGAAATCAAGGTCGATGGATCGAGACGGTCATGTGATGATATGAAGTGGATCATATCATTTGGAGAAACAAAATGGGCTCAAGGCAAAGGTATAACCATAGGGCCGTTTTGTTTTACACTCAAGACACCATAGAGGGTGTGAGTGGTTTAGGATCGATAGCCGAACTATTAAGAGGGGAAATCTTATCGGTTATTCGACGCATGGGTGCCACTAGGTGAATTCATGAAGTGCATTGCATGTAGGGCCTAGTGAGCTAACTGGAAAACCTTTGAAAATGATTGAGAAAAAGCTAACACTCAAGCACATGGAGTTGTACACTTGATGGTGTTGGCACATTTGCAAAGGTGGCGTTGGTCGCGCTGTGGTTTGCGGGAAGAGAGGGGTTTGGGTTCCTCTCTCCCTCCCGCCGAGCGTGCGAGCGCGGGATTCAGGCGATTTCGGGGAAATGAAATGCCTATTTTCCATTGCGCCGGAAGTCGGAAAAGAAACGGAGGCGAACGCGGTCACAGAGGTGACCGGACGCTGCACCGGACGCTGCACCGGACGCGGTCAGTTTCGACCGGCGCGTCCGGTCAGTACAGCGTCAGGGTCTGGCGCGCGAGCTAGGGTTTGACACCGGCGCGTCCGGTGACCCACGGGACCGGCGCGTCCGGTCTGGCGAACAGCGAGTCACGAAGTCTTCGGACGCGGTGCGCGTCCGGTCCCTCACCATCGGACGCGTCCGGTGGTCCAGGGAGCTTACTGGACTCGCACCAGACGCGGGTACTGTGGCGTCCGGTGGTTGCGAGGAGCGCGTCCGGTCTTGTCTTCGCGGGCGTGGGTGCTGTGCGCACCGGCGCGTCCGGTGGTTCACAACAGCGCGTCCGGTGGCTCGTTTGACCGTTGGCGCGCAGTGACCGTTGGAGGATCTAACAGACGAATTTGAATTTAGAGGACACGTGGACGTCGCAGGGGCACCGGACGCGGTTGAGCGCGTCCGGTCTGTTACGACCGGTGCGTCCGGTGGTCCCGCGAAAATCATGAGTGGAGTTGTAACGGCTCTATTTGGATGGGATGCTTATAAATACTTGTTGGCCGGCCCTTGGGGAGGTCTCTTGGCATTTCTAACACTCTTGTGCATCCTTTGAGCTAGAACAACTCCTCCCACTCATCTCTCTTGCTTGATTGCAAATCAAAAGTGAGATTGAGTGATCCCAAAGTGCATTGCATAGCTTGAGGGCATTTAGTGGCACTTGTGGGTGGTTTAGCCGGTGGATTTCTTGTTACTCTTGGAGAGTACCGCTCCTAGCCGGCTTGGAGATTGTTGGAGGCGTTGGCAAGAGAAGGTGATTGTTCTTGGCCACCTCCAGTTATTGTGAGAGGTTCTTGTGCTTTCCTCGGCGGGACGCCAAAAGCAACTCTAGTGGAATCCGCGTGTCATTGAGTTACCTCACTTGAGAGTGGTGTCTTGCGGTGCCTTGCGGGGTGTGCCTTGAGGGGCAAGTGACTTGAGGGTCACACCGAGGAACCATCTAAGTGTTGGTCGACACAACCGGTGACGTAGCTTGTCGGTGCACAAGCGAACACCGGGTGAACAAATATTGTGTCTCTTGTCTCCCGGTGATTGGTCTCCATCTTGTGTTGTTGTTAATATCGATTGATTGTATATCATCTTGGTGATTGGCAACTTCTTCACTTCACCGTCGGTATAATAATCATAATCCTCTCTCTTGCATTTACATTCTCTAGTTTATCTTGTGTAGCTCTAGTAGTAGTTTTGCTAGTAGTGTTCTTAGCTTGTTCACTAGTGTTTCTTTAGTGACATAGCTCTTGTGTGAACTAGAGATCATAATCTACTAGACTTGTGGATAGGAGGCTTGCATCACAACCTTTGGCTAAGCAAAACTCGCTTTACGCCGTGTGTTATTCTAACAAGTTTGCTTAGTGGTTCTTGTAGAATTTAAAATAGGCTATTCACCCCCCCTCTAGCCATCTAGGACCTTACATCCCTGTCACATGTACCCGCCACAGGCACTTCACATGGCGAACGCCTAGGTAGCATCCTCCGGCAAGACTCGTCCTCATGACTCGTCGTAGATCCTGCTCGGTCGACTCGACCCTCACTATACACACCCAAGACTCACGCCAAGATCTCTCCAGGTTCATTATCGGGTTATTAACAGGTTTATGGCACCTCATGCCTTATCTCAAACGACTCTCACTCACCAGCATCACATCACAGATATAATGCGAGTAAGAGTAAAGCAGAAGTAACAAGTAATAAAGCAGCATCTAATCTAACAGCAGGGTGAGCAGGTGTAAGGTTGCAACAAGGTAAGTAGCTCAAAAAGCAGTAAACTACCATGCAACCTATCAGTTATATTATTGCATGAAAGTAAGCGCTAGCAATTCTAAGTATTTGCAATGCATAATAGGATCTACGAATGGGTGGGGCGTGGCACCTGGCAGGTCGTTACCCAAGTCGTCGGTGTAGTCGGGGTCAAACTCCTCAGTCGGTGGCTCCTCCGGGTCTGTTAAACGTAACATATAGCTGCGTTAGTGGCTCCTATAGAGATGCACAAAGAAGCAACTGAAAACTAAAAGATCCAAATACACTCAAGCATAGGCCTATGACGTAGAGCTTATTTTTAGAAAAATTTGGACTCTGGTTTGGTATTTTTCTGAGCTACGGTTAATTAATTATGAATTTCTAAAGATTTAAATATTATCTAAAAAAGAAAAACACGGAGATCAACCAGGGCTTGACACGTGGCGGCTTGTCATTGGTTGCGGTGAACAGAGAGACTGACAGGCAGGACCGGTCAACATTGACCAGGTCAACGGTCAAGGCTGACCGGGCCGGATCTGGGCTCCAGCGGGCCGGGTCAGGGCCGGGTTGGGCCGGCCCGGCCCGACATGTGTCGCGCTCGTGTTCAACCACGTCGGCAGCTCAGGTTCAAGGTGGGTCACGGGCTGACGCACGCAGCTCAGGGTGGTCTTCCTACTGTGGGTTCATGGGCCAACTACTCGGTCCCTCGTGGACCACGTCCACCTCCCATCTCCCCCTCTCTGATCTACATGCACCTAGTGCACCGAGCAGTCCTCTACTCCCTCTCCTGTTCCTAGCTCACCGGCATGATGGAACTTAGCAGCGATGCCGGCTCGGCAGCTTGACACAGCGGATGGGTGAGGACGCCGAGGGGCTCTTGGGCTCTGCAAGGGCACCGCGGCCACGATGAGGAGCAAAAAGGAGGTGGCTTGAGCTCCAAACGCCCAGTGCCAGTGGTGCATCAGCTAGCGGTGGCGACGGCGGTCGAGAGAAGGCGGCTTCGACTGTGTTTTGGAGCCAGGGGTGTCCTTCTTCGATTGATGTCCCAAGGTGGCCGTAGAGGCCAATGGCAGCGGTCAACGCCCACGGCGGAGGCCGTCCCATGGCAAGGGACGCGGCAGCGCCCGGGCAGTGCACGGCTGTGTCGGGACGAGCCAAGGCAGGGGGTCTTTCTCCGATCCAAGGGCGCAGCAGGATACGCAGGAACTAGGCGAGTTTGACGGCCCCCTCTTCGCTAAGCGAGGCAGCCTGCATCGGTTAGAAAGGCGGCATCATCGCCACGGTTCGGATGCGGCCATGGCGGCGAGATGGAACGGTGCCCACCACCTTCAAGCCCCTCCCCTCCCTTCACTTAGCGCTTGGCGCGTTCCGCGGTGGAGCGACTCTATCAATGGCGGTCTCCTCCTCTCTAGCCTACTGGTGTAGCCGGGACGGCTCCACCATGGCTGTATGGTGGCCATGGCGAGCGCGCTCGATGTGCGTGCGGTGAACGGCGTTCCCGTGCTCTTGGGTACGCCGAAACGGCTCCTTGGACACGAGCGCGTGTGCGGTTACGAGCAGGGCACGATAGAAGGAGAAAAGGACGGCCTTGGCCACCCCTAGCGAGGGAATGGCGAGGCGACGGCTCCGGGCGCCCATGGCGAGGAACAGCGGTACAGAGGGAGGCGATCGGTAGGACTCACCGTGGGCTCGTTGTGCTGGTGTGGTGAGGCTATGACGAGGCGAGGCTGTGACGTTAAGAAGCAGGTAGAACCGCAACGCTCATCGGAGATGGTAGCGTTGTCCTCGGCTCCAGCGTCTTCTAGCCCCTCCCTTCTTCCCCTTCTCCCCTCTCCTTCTCCCTGGCTCGGTGTGTGATTGATGGCACCGTGAAGTGGCGGCGGAAGGGTCGGAAGGCTGGGGCTTCGGGGCGCCCTCCCTTTTATAGAGACCGGTGGCCATGGGAGTGGCGAACGGTGATAGGTGAAGGAGGGGCACATGGACGGCGATCCGTAACCCTTGGCTAGGGTTGCTGGCCTCCTTGGCGCGATGTGGCGGTGTGCGGACGCTCCCGGGTAGGTTCATGCCGGTCAAAAGCAGGGCCATGGCGTCACCGTGCGGCCCCAGTGGCGAACGTCACCCATGGCGGGGTTTTTGAACCGGCGAGGGGGCTTGGGGGTGTGGCGGATCATGGACGTGGTGGTGATCAGGCCGTCCGCCTCCAGCTGCTCTGCATCGAGCGGTGCTGAGGGCCTAGAGCGGCCTCAGATGCTACCGCCAAGCTTCGTGCTCCGTCCTGCTCTGCTTTCCAAAAGCAGGGGACGCGGCTTGAGGGATGGAAGACGACGGCCTCGTCTTGTCGTCACGCAGGAGCCGGTGTTCGGCTGTGGGCCGGCCTACTAGGCCTTCCACTTGGCCGGGCGAGGGTGAAGCGGACCAGGCCGCGTGGCTAGGCCAGCGGGTGACCGAGTGGGCCGGCTAAGCGGGGTAGGCGGGGGTGGCTTGGCAGGCCGGCTGCAGTGGCTGGGCCTGGTTGGCTGCTTCAGGCCGAAATGGCCCCTTTGCCATTCCCAGATTAGGTCTAGGGCTTTTCTATTTAGATTTTCTATTTCTCCATCCTATTTTCTAACTATACCTTGGTCCTTATATGTAAATGCTTATGTGCCAATAAGCATCCACCCTTAGGGGGTAGTCCACTAGAGTTTAGGGTTGGTGGGTCCAAGTCCAAGGGTAGGCACTTAGGTTAGGGGTTAATTAATTAATTACATGATTAATTACTTAAAGCATGTTTAATCTATTTGTTTTTAACTAGTGGTCGATTTTTTAGCAATACATAAAATCAAATAAGAAACAACTCACAAGTATTTAATTAAATGCAAATGCTAAACAACTAATTGGGTGCAACTTGTGCAACTACATGGGGTTTTTCCTATATGCCACTCACCAAACATGGGCATATTTGCGAAAAAAATTTCAGCTGTGATTTTTGGGTTTTCGGGAAAAACCGGGATGTTACAAATACAATCATCTCTATGATAACCTCTAGGGCATACTCCCAACACCTAGGACATCACCCACACTTTTTCTTTGCAACACAAAGAAAAACCACACTACATAGTCTTTGTCAACCATCAACAATCTGTCTATGGTGGTCACATAGACTGTATGTGGAACACGTGCATTGTAGCCCTTAAGGGACCATAGGGCATCCGTCGAACCATCAAAGAAGGCAATGTCCCAATAAAATAGTCCATCAGACTTTGCACTCAACCACACAACACTTTGGCCTAGCCCAGTATACTATCCATCACACCTCAATAGAGTCCGTAGTTATTCCTAGAGGCACCAAAAACTTGACACCCTCTGTCCTAGACGAATGGACTGTCCATCAACCCTTTTCTAGAGGCCCTGCACTTTGACACTATGTGGGGGTATAAACCCCTATACCCTTACGACTAGACATGGGCAAGGCTAGACCAGACGGTCCGGCCCATTACATGATGACGCACGATCCAGATCATTGGGATGGAGTCTCGCGCAAGGCATCAAACCAGACTTGGAAATCAAGCAAGGTCTTGGTCGGTGAGATTAGGAATCCTTATCCAGCTCTATATGGCAATTGTAACCGGCTAAGATTACTTTCTAGATCTGTAACCCTGCCTCCCGGGCTATATAAGGAGGGCAGGGGACCCCCCTCAAAAACATCGAAACATACTCTAGGGCAATCTAGCTTGTAATACATTGTTCAAGACATCAATAACAAAGCAGAGCAGGACGTAAGGTATTATGCCCACACGGCGGCCTGAACCTGGGTAAACTCGCGTGTTGTTCTACATCACCATCTCGTTCGTCGCTTGCACACCTGTCTGCCGACAATCTACTACCTTGGGCATACCCCTCGGTAGACTGCCAACCAGGTTTTGTCGACAGTGGCGCGCCAGGTAGGGGGTGTGTGTACTGCTTTTTAGGCATGCGAGATGGTTTTCTTCCCCAATTCCATGGCCACGGCGGCGGGCCTCACGTTCACGATCGGCCAGATCACCTGGACCACTGGCTCCAATGACTTCATTGTCACAACCATGGAGGAGGTGTAGATCCGATCTGCATCGACTACTTCCCCGACACCGACATCGACTACGACTACGTTGGCTCCGGCTCCACGTACACCAGCACCGTCACTGACCATGCCGGCAACTCATCGACTTCTTCCTCGCTATAAGGGGAGGAAACTCGACAACACTGACCTAATCAACTCTATCGACCGGCTCGGTGGCAAACTCTCGTTTACCTTAGCTTTGGTCGATTCGCTCCAAGAACAGTTTACCTAGCAGAACTCAAACGTCCACAACAGATCTACTCGACCTGCTCAAGCCACTCGTTTTCAACGGTTGGGTACAGATCTAGTGGTCACTTCAACTCCTGAAGGGCGCTCCGCTTGACCTCGACCTCGACTATGCAACTTCGTCAATATGGTGGGCTCTGATCAAGTTTTGATCCATACCACCCAAACAGATAGCCGTTCGAGCTCCGGATCGAGCACTATGTCCGACGAGACTACTCAAACCATGGTATTACACCATGTGAGTAGCAATGACGAAGAGAGGCTACATCCTCCAGGCTTTCCTTGAATCCCGGGCTTCCCTCCAAGGCGTGGCGCCATGGTCAATGTGGTTAGCCAAGATGAAGATCCACCTGCTGGAGGTGAGACCGATCAATAGCGACAAGAGCGACAACAACACAATGCCAGCCGAGCTCAACATCGCATAGATGAAGATGCATGCCTAGCACAACAGCAAGCAGACCTTGACCAGCAAGAAGCTGACGCTGCAGCTAGGCATAATCGATTGCAAGGGCACAACCTCAATGATGCTTTCGACATGGTGGGGAATAAACCAGTATTCAAAACCCCAAGCGCCAACGTGGTCGTCGCCATTGAAAGCCTGAAGCGGTTACCGGATACCCCAGAAATCCAAAACATCCGGGAGGATTTGCTGGCTTATCTCCAGGCAGCCATGGTTCAGACCAATGAACGTGTCGTGGGGCCATCGGTGTTTGGCGCGACTAGCAGGAGTTGCCAGCACTCCAGTTGACCTTTCAGGTTTGGTCAACGTGGCTTACGCGCACCCGCTGGCATAGACAACTGTGTTATGGATAACATAGCTCCTGGTGTCAATCCAGGAGCTGACGGAGGCAATGACGGTAATCACGGAAACCCTCCCCGCGATGATAACCGCCATCTCGGTCACCGCCGCAATAACAACAATGATGATCGGCGCAGTGAAAACCGGCGTAATGACCACTGGGACCACCGTCGTCGAGGACAACAATACGGTGACGAATGAGATTGCCATGATGGCAATTACAATCTCTATCGTGACCTCAACAACCGTGACCTACGTCCTCGCATTGAACAGAGAGCTTGGGACCATGCGTCCCATAAAACCAGCCGTCGCATGGAGTACGATATGGTCCATGGTCCCCCGGGCCCCAAGCAATTCACCAACCACCTATGACAGGTCATCTGGCCTAGAGGTTTTAAACTTGAAAAGCTTAACCATTACGACGGCAAGGTCAATCCCGAGCTATGGGTTCAACTTTATGAGACCGCTTGCAGATCTGCTATGGGCGACGAGCATGTCATGGCCAACTACTTTCCCATGGTGGTCGGCCCGGTGGGGCACCAATGGCTTATCAGTCTCCCAGAGAACCACTTTGACTCCTGGTATGCTTTGCGTCGAGCCTTTGTCGAAAACTTCATTGCTACCTGTGAACAGCTAGGCAACAAGTACGACCTTCAGTGCATCCGCGACGCCAGGGACGAACCATTGCGTGAGTACATCCGACGCTTCTCGGATATGCACATCAGGATTCCCAGGATCACCGACAACGAGGCTATTGAAGCCTTCATCACAGGTCTGCGCTACCACAATGACCTTAGGGACAAGCTCCTTCGTAAATGGCCTATAACGGTGGTCGACCCCCTCACCACCGCCAAGAAGTATACAGATGCCGACGACGCTAAGAAGCTGCTGAATGAGGGCACCGGCAAAGCACCTTACTCTCCACGACGTGATGACTACCGCGACAACTGCAGCCGCGATGACTTTAGAGGTCGCAGCGACATCAGGGACCACCGTAACGACAATCGTGATCGGCGCGACAACAGAAATCAGCACGGCGATCACCGTGACAACTTCAAGGGCAAGCGTGCTCGCGATGACGACGGCGAGGTCAACGTCATGAAAAAAATTTGTGGGTGTCACAATTATGAAGAAGACTACGCTAAAGCCTTGAAGGGTCCTTGCCCAGCTCATCCTAAGTCCAACCATATGTTGGAAAACTGCAAGGTCCTCAAGGAGATCTACCGTCGCAAACAGGCTTCAGAAAATGCCGACAAGCCTAATGACACAACAGACCAGCGTAACCGCAGGGACGAGACGAGGATGATCCTGACAATAACCCCAAGCATCAGTATTAGGAACCGGTGAGGCATGTTGCAACCATCGTCGGAGGCAAGGTGTCTGTTAAAAGCAAACGCGAGCGGAAGCTGCTCGCCCGCGCTTGCCTGAACGTGACCAAGACAAACGACCTCATTGCAGATCCAAGACTACCCCCCTAGTCACACCGAGAAATCAACTTTAGCAGGGCGGATCAATGGGCTACCATCCTCGAACCAGGTTGTTTCGCTCTCGTCCTCAGTCCCTGTATCAATAAAGTGCAATTTGACAGCTCATCGATGGCGATAGTTCCATTGACATCCTGTTCAAGAATAGCCTGTCAGCATTGACCATATCTGAAGCTGACTTGAAGCCTTACGACGCATAGTTCTAGGGGTCCTGCCCGGACAGAGCTCTACGCCTCTCGGGCAAATTACCCTACCTGTGCAGTTTGGCACGGTAGACCACTTCCGTACCGACTACGTCAACTTTGTGGTCGCTGACTTCGAGGGCACCTACCATGCTATCCTTGGTCGCCCTGCAATCACCAAATTCATGGTCGTACCTCATTACTGGTACTTGGTGCTTAAGATGCCAACGGAAAAGGGAGTCCTCACTCTCAGAGGCAATGTATTCGTTGCCTATACCTGTGAAGAGGACAACTTTCGCGTAGCTGAAGCTCACGACCTCTCCATGCACATGGCGGCAACGATGATGGAGGCAAAGAAGACTCCTCCAAATCAACTAGAAATTCCAGAGCTTGAAGCACCACGCAAGTCCATCAAGTCCAAGGAGTACAAGGAGATCCAGCTGGTCGAGGGTGACCCTAGCAAGACGGCACTGATCGGGTCAAACCTCGATCCCAAATAGGAAGACGCACTCATCCGGTTCTTGAGAGAGAACATAAGCGTGTTCGCTTGGAAACCATCGGACATGCCCGGTGTATCTCGGGACCAGATCGAGCACTCCTTGAACGTCGACCCCAAGGCAAAGCCCGTCAAGCAAAAGCTGCAGCGGTTCGGGAAGGACAAAAAGGAGGCTATTAGGGTAGAAGTTACACAGCTTCTTGCAGCCAGTTTTATCAAAAAGGTGTATCACCCAGACTGGTTAGCCAATCCGGTTCTTGTATGCAAAAAGAATAATGAATGGAGAATGTGTGTTGACTACACTGATCTCAATAAACACTGCCCTAAAGATCCCTTCGGCTTACCTCGCATTGACGAAGTCGTGGATTCCACGGCTGGCTGCGAGCTGCTATCTTTTCTCAACTGTTACTCTGGTTATCACCAGATCGCTCTCAACAAGGACGATCAGATCAAGACGTCCTTTGTTACACCCTTTGGCGCTTATTGCTACACGACCATGTCATTTGGGCTCAAAAACGCCAGAGCTACTTATCAACGTGCAATACAAGAGTGCCTCGAAAAGGAGATACAAGATGACCTGGTCGAAGCCTGTGTAGATGACGTAGTTGTCAAAACCAAGGAATCCCACTCCTTGATTGATGATCTAACACGTACTTTTGTAGTGCTCAATCAATATCAATGGAAGTTGAACCCTAAAAAGTGCATCTTTGGCGTTCCCTCTGGTATATTACTGGCAATGTCGTCAGTCGTGACGACATACGTCCTAACCCAGAGAAGGTGCAAGCTGTCCTCAATATGAAGCGACCAGCAAATGTCAAGGATGTCCAGAAACTTACAGGGTGTATGGCCGCCCTAAGCTGGTTTCTATCTCGATTTGGTGACAAGGGCTTACCTTTTTTCAAGTTACTCAAGGCAGGCGAGAAGTTTGAGTGGTCGGAGGAAGCAGATATTGCCTTTACACAGTTAAAGCAGTACCTTGCATCACCTCTAGTCCTTACTGCCCCCAAGTCAGAAGTCCTTCAACTCTACATTGCGGTGACTGATCGAGTCGTCTCCACTGTCCTTGTGGTCGAGTGCGAGGAGCCCAGCCACGCTTATGGTGTTTAGCGCCCAATCTATTTCATCAGCAAGGTGCTCAACGAGTCCAAAACTAGGTACACTCAGATTCAAAAATTGATCTACGCCATACTCATTACAACCTGAAAGTTGAAACATTACTTTGACAGGTTCCACGTGGTGATCAAAACTGAGTTTCCTCTTAGTACTATTATACGCAACAAAGATGCAAACGGGCACATCGCCAAATGGGCAATAGAGTTATGTCCTTTCGACCTAGAGTTTGCGCGCCGTGATACTATCAAATCCCAAACACTTGCTGACTTCATGGTCGAGTGGACAGACTTAAGTATCCTGACCTCTCAAGGACCCGTTGACTACTGGAAAATATATTTTGACGGCTCACTAACTATTGATGGTGCAGGAGTGGGCATATTATTCATATTACCAACCAATGAGCAATTGCGCTACGTCCTCAGGATTCACTTCCCGGCATCCAACAATGCTGCAGAATACGAGGCATGCTTTCACGGTTTGCGCATTGCAGTCGACCTCGGTATCAAACGCCTCTATGTCCACGGCGACTCGGCCCTAGTTATTAACCAGCTCAACAAAGACTGGATACAACTAGCGAGAAGATGGATGCATATTGCAAAGAAATTAGGAAGCTTGAAGGCAAATTTTACGACATTGAATATTCCCATGTGGTCCGAGACAAAAATCAAGCAGCAGATGCACTGTCGAAGTTAGAATCATCTAGAGCTCAAGTACCGCATGGCGTTTTTGTTCAAGACCTGTTTAAACCATCAATTAAGCAAGAAGGCGACCTCGTGGTCGAGAAGCCCCTGGACCAGCCTCTGGTAGCTATGGTTCCATCATCGACCACTACGGAACCATCTCCCACCACCGCGGGACCATCTCAGACTCCGCCAAAGATAGAGGACTGGCGCGTTCACTTAAGATGCATTGTGTTGTCCACTTAAGACAATGACTAGTTAGGCACCTTCTACACCAGTACACCTTATTACCTTAGTTTCTAACCGAATAGCACCTACCTAATCCCTTTTTATCACATGACCCTACCTTTGTATCCCAAATCTCTTCAAGATCATCTACTTGCTCATCAAGTACCTTTGACCCTTTAATATAGTTCTCACATCCATCATCCACTTCTCTCATTGGAGGAACCACGTACCACGAGGCATGATCATAGCTATAGTGTTTTATTGGGAGTCACATGGAAATATGGAATGGGATGGTCCTATCTAAGGATGAAAACGGAATGGAAATATCCCAAACCGAACCGCATCGTTTTCTGTATTTTATCCGATCGAATTCGTATTTTTGTGTCCGACTTTACCGTTTTCGCTTTCGTTTTTGTATTTCAAATGTAAAAGTAGAAAACGGTTTAGACATTTTCCGACCGTTTTCTACTTTTCTACTTTTAATTCGGAATATCCCGAATTCAAAATTCAGTTTAAACTGAATTTTGTTGTCAATCATTACTGTCCAGGCAACTAGGTAAAGGCAAGTGTGGAGCACTGATGCTCATTGGCCGCATTATATAGGCAGCTCACCCCCATCGCGCCTCCCCGGGTCATCGAGGTAGGACTAATCACCTCGCACGGTGTTGTATGCTTGCATGGCTGCATCTGGCTTCCCGCGGCGCTGTTATTGTATTGCATGTAACTGGGCTGACCAAAAGACAGAGAGCTAGATGGGTCAGGCGTTGTTGCTATCCTTTCTAGTCTAGTACCAATGGCATCTCAAATTTTCCTCTTTTTTCTTTTTTTTCTTTTCTTTTTTCTCTCGTCAAAGAAACCAAATTGATAAGTCTGCTCTCTTGCACTCGAAATTTACCACGATGACACTTGTTAATTGTTATGCATTGTGGATCGGTATTCCGTATTGAATTTTCGTATACCGACCGTGTTCGACATAATTTCGCTCGAATGGGTTCATTTTCGAAATTCTCGATATTCCGTAAGTTCGTGTTCGTTTTCGTGTCCGGCTTTACCGTTTTCGCTTTCGTTTTCGTATTCAAATATAAAAGTAGAAAATGGTTGAGAAGTTTTCCGACCGTTTCCGACCGTTTTCATCCTTAGTCCTATCTCAGTTTTTGGGGGCGGGATGATCCCATTTCGTATTTGGTTGATGGAGGACAGACTCGCCCTGTTTTTTTTGTTTGGTTTGGAGACACCAAAGGTGCGAATAGATACCTGACTTGTGGGGCCAACTTGTCAGTCTCTCTCTTTTTTCTTTCTTCCTCCTCTATCCTCACCTATCTTTCCCCACACACGAACACAACACGTGATGGCACCGGGGACAGAGCTCGGCCGCACGCGCAGGGGGCGGAGCTCCTCGTCTGCGCATGTGCTAGGGCTCGATGCTGAGCTTGGCCGCATGTGAGGGGACGGCGGAGCCGAAGCTCATCTTGGCTGGGGCTCACATGCTGGGGATGGGGCGGAGCCGAACCTCGCCAGAGCTCACTGTGCTGACCGCGTGTTGGGGACAGGGCGGCGCCGGACCTCGTACGGAGCTCACTGGACCAGCTGCGCGTGCTAGGGATGGGGCGGAGCCGGATCTTGTTGGAGGCTTGGAGCTCCCTGGTAGGCAGGCACGCGTTGATTGAATCTTGCTGGAGCTCACTGGTAGGCATGCATGCAGGCACTTCTTCCTCCTCCTTCCTCCCCTTCTCCGTCGCCGGTCTCTTCCTCGTGCCCTCACGCACGTGCTGATTGCGCTCGTCCTAGCTGGGGATGTCTTGGTCCATCGTTTTTCTAGGGGTGGGTTGAGCCCGAATCGGAAGGGTATATACCCTGGTGGGATGGCCATGTCTCTGCATGACTCTGAACCAAACATGGGGCAAGGTGGGATATCCCACTTGGGATCATCCCATCCCTCCAACCAAACACTACCTTAAAGAAATCACGATGGCCCAAAGTTGTCCGATCGTCATGATAGGAAGGCACCACTATCTAAGAACTCTATTTTGGATACCCATGTGTGTTTCTTATATGTCTATTAGATGCATAGCATGATTAAGGATAATAATCAACTTATACTTGCTTCACTAAAGTTAGACCAATTCTCACATCAGAATACAAGGCCTATAGATGATAACTCAATGTCGGATGGTTCGCTAATCATGCTTAGTTGGCTTAGTACCGGTAGAAGTCAAGCATGAGTGGAAACTCTTTCTCGCAAGCTATAAGTTCAGGATACACCTTTTCAATGATCAACTAAAATTGGCTATAAGGATAACCTGTTAGGTGACTCAATTCGACTAGGACAAAAACAACCTAAAACCGGCTATGAACTCAGTTTTACTAGAGACGGTTGAGTTAGTCGTCTTTTCACCATTTCGATAGTTCGATTTTGTAGTACTAAGTAAAAATGAAAACATCAAGTATTTACCACTAGATGTATTATATTTTTTCAACAACATTCTTCCCATTTTTTCATCTTAATAAATCACAATGAAGCATAGATATCTTAATAATATTCCCCTAACCTTTTGGAAAGTATCGAGTAGGTTAGGTCCATCAACCTTTTAAGGACCCATTGTAACGTAAGGATTTACAAAAATGTAGATGGATTTTATAGGAATTAATTTATTATTTTTTTTGAAAAAAACAGGACATAAGGAAAAAGTTCCTCGTTCTAAAGAGACCCATATGTAAGAACTTGGCATGCTTCTGGATGCAGCTTGTGGCCCTATATTGACGGTAGGCAGCAAGCTGTGGAGGTGTAGCCATTTTTTTTAAGAATCAAAGCCGCAGTATTAATTGCGTCACACGGGAAGAAGCCAGAATGAATGTGCCACCTTTCTTGAATTGGTGGTGTTTAAATTCAGCGTTAAAGTTTTAGGTATCACATCAGGTGTCATATGAGAATGTTCGTATAGAAATAACAAAACAAATTACAGAAACCACGAAACGAATTTAATAAGCCTAAGTAATCCGTCAGCACGTGTTTACTGTAGCTTTATTGTAGCACCACTTTGCCAAAATATGGACTAATTAAGTTTAAAAAATTCGTCTCGTAAAGTAGCGTAATTTGTATAATTAATTATTTTTTAATCTATATTTAATACTCTATATATATGTTAAACATGTAATGTGATAGAGACCGTTTGTTACAGCACAGTGCGCTGCGCGGCCTGTCCAACCATCCCAGCCGATCGAGCGAGTACAGTGGTACACTATTTTCACCAACGACTGGTGGGCGCCCATAACGTGTGGCAGTTGTATCATTATTGTACCCCTTCAACCATCAGCAAAAATTATAACGCAATTTTTTATAGGGTGTTTAGCTCGAGGAGCCACTCCATTACGAGTTATTCCATAAGGTGTGTTTGATTTGACGAATGAGGTGATCTATCTTCTTCTCACTCCTTATTTTTGTATTTGATTCGTGGAATGAAATTCGTTAATCCATCACCACCTCATTCATCATAAGCTAATGATGAGAATATATGCATGAGAAATGAGTTGATTCCACTAAAATTCATGGGATGAACTCACAGTACATCACCTTATGAAGTATGAGTTGACTTCACAAACAAACATCTTATAAATTTGGTGGGATGACTCCATTTATCATACTAGTACTAATTATTAGCTTGTGAAGAATGAGATGATGACGTATCAACATGTTCCATTCCACGAACCAAACAAAAAAGTGAGGATGAGTACATGATGGACCACCTCATTTCTCAAACCAAATACACCCTTAGTTTTTAGATACATTGGTTTCTATATATCTAGATATAGTAGATATCTAAATGCATAAAAAAGTATGTATTAAAAAGCCAAAATTTCTCGTAATTTAAAATAGAGGGTAGAGTAGCTTTCAAAACTTGTGTGAGGGCAACCAAGCCCTTGTTTAGTTCCTAAAATATTTTACAAAATGTAACTGTAAAGCTATTGTAGCACTTTTGTTGATATTTGACAATTATTGACCGATCATGGACTAATTAGGCTTAAAAGATTCGTCTTGTGATTGTAAGTGCATTCGCCCCCGATGTGGGTTTTGAATAATTAATGACAATCAAATTAGGGACTAACATGTTTACCTAGTGTAATCTACAGGTGTTAGTTCTTTGATGAAATTGAAAAGGAATATTTGGTGAATTATAGCACTCTAAATTTTGATGGACAAAAGGCGCTTCGACTCAAGGGCTTCAACACCATTTATTTTGATTTGAGTCATAGGAAACGCCGCACTATCAAGAGGGATACAAATTTAGTTGGCAAAATAGGGATAAAAAGTGCTCTTGTCAAAGCTTTGTAGGCTGGACAGACGTACACCGGAAGTTCCGGTGTGCCCCACCGGAAGTTCTGGTAGTTGGCGCCCGCGTGCGCCCGCGTTCGAGAAAATTGTTCCGGTCTCGGTCCGGAAGTTCCGGTACTCACCGGAAGTTCCGGTCAGGTACCGGAAGTTCCGGTCAGTGCAGTTTTGCGCGTGCGCCCGCGTTCGAGAAAACAGTTCCGGGCTCCGTCCGAAAGTTCCGGTACGGACCGGAAGAGTTGACTGACAAGTCCAATGGTCTGATCTCGTTTGACCGGAAGTTCCGGTGGCTTCCACCAGAACTTCCGGTGGCTCGTCCGAGCTCGAGTATATTAGCCACTCACTTCATTTCTAACCGTTACCCGAGCTTTGCACACTCATTTCTGCTCTCCCAACTTTCTCTAAGCTGTGACTCACCCACTCTCTCTACCCTTTGCCTCAAAGCTTCAATCTTCGATTGTTTGAACTAGGGACATGAGATTAGAGAGTGGGAGCATCGATCTTTGACTTGAGCACATGGGTTCCTTGTCTTGCCGGCTTGATTTGTGTTTGTTTCTCTTAGGTTCTTGGAACCCTAGCCGGCTAGGCGTTCTTCGTGGTTGCCCGTGTTGGTTCATTTGTGAGGGCACCCCGAAGTGTTTGTAATCACGCCTTGATTCTTAGTGGAAATCTCAAGCTAACCTTCGTGGTTGCTTGAGGGAGGAGACCTTAGTGGTCTGACCTTTGTAGTCACCTCAACAACGAGAAAGTAGGAACTCCTTAGTGGGGATTGCCGAACCTCGGTAAAAATAGCTTGTCTTGCTGTGGCGGTAGCTTCGACTACCCTTTGTTCTTGTGTTCTTGTTGTTCTTCCTCTCTACCCCAACTTCTTAGGTGGGAGGTCCCGATCTATGATTTGGTGCGGTGCCAAGCCTTGAGGAGCTCAACATATTCATCAACAACCTCTAGGAGGGTGTGGTATCACTTAGATCTGAAATCCCAACTCGATTCACTTTGATTTCGTAGCTCATTTAGGGCACCAGAAGTTCTGAAGGTCTGCACCGGAAGTTCTGGTCCCCCTGACCGGAACTTCCGATCCAGACCACCGGAACTTCCGGTCGGGTATTTAACTTCCGCAAATTCGAGTTTGTGAGTTTCAAGTTTTGCAAAAAGGCCTGTTCACCCCCCCTCTAGGCCAATTAGGTCCTTTCAATTGGTATCAGAGCCTTGGTCCCTCGGATAAACGCTTCACCGCGTGAGGAGTAACATTGGCCAAGATGGATCCCGAAGCACAAAAGCAAATTGTTGATCAAATCGCAGCTCAAATCACCGCATCCCTGCAGCTGCAACAACAAGAGCAAATGACCAAGATGCAAGAGCAACTAGACAAGATGCAACAACTTCTAGACAAGAAAAATCAAGAATCATCAAGTGATGGTGGTGATGCAAGCAAGACACCGAAGAGCTACAATAGAACCAGTTTTGATTATGGTGGGTCAAGCAAGAACAACAATCCTACCTTGCCCATGATCAATCCCGGAAAGCCACCTCCATTTGATGGTACAAGGTACACCGATTGGGCTCATAGGATGAAATTGCATCTTATAGCCGCAAGATGTTGGGAAGTAGTGGATATTGGTGTCAATCCACCTCAAGATCCGAATGACTGGTCACCCGAAGATGAAAGAGACTTTCACCTCAATGCAACGGCGGCTACCTTGATTTTGCAATGCCTCACTCCGAAAGACAACAACATGGTTAATGGAATGGTCAATGCAAAGCAAATTTGGGACACCTTGAAAGTATCATTTGAAGGAGACAAGAGTGTAAGAATTGGAAACATTGAGCTCTTGCAAGGAAAGATTGAGAACTTTACCATGATTGAAGGAGAAACTACTCAAGCAATGTTTGATAGGTTCATGACTTGATCAACAAAATTAGAGCACTTGGAGACACAAGATGGGATGACAACTCCACCGCAAGGAAGATATGTAGAGTGTATAGACAAAAGAACAACATGCTTGCATCCGTCATAATGGAGAGAGACAACTACACCACAATGACACCACAAGAGATGTTAGCCAAGTTAATGCATCATGAGGTACTTGATGATGAAGCCAAGGAAGCAAGTGTGCTAAAGAAGAGTATTGCCCTCACGGCATCACATGGAAATGAGTCAAGTCATTGCCACAAAGGGTGTTGTGAGCATAGGCATAACAATGATGATAATGACCTTGACGAAGAGCAAGCCTTGCTAGTAAAAAATTACACAAAGTATTTGAGAATGAAGAAAGAGAAGATGATGAAATATGGAGGAAACAAGCCATACAAGAAGAGATTTTGCTATGAGTGTGGTGACACCGGCCATCTTGCGGCCGATTTTCCTAACAAGGGGAAGAAGTCAAGATATAGCAAGCAAGGTGACAAGAAGTACAAGGACAAAAAGAGAGGTGAAGCACATCTAGGTCAAGAATGGCAATCGGATAGTGATAGTGATGATGACAATGAAAATGAGAAGAAGAGTGTGGCCGCAATTGCTATACAAGAAACTTCTTCCTCAACAACGGTCCTCATCGACAATGCTTCATCAACATCTCTCTTCACCAACACTTCTTCATCACCTAGACTCTTCACCACTCTCTCCGACGATGACGATGATGCTCCTTCTTGCCTTATGGCATTAGGAGATAAGGTACAACTTGATCCTCCTACACATACCACTAGTGAATGTGATAGTGATGATGAAAATGATGAAAACTATGCTTATAATCTCATCAAAAGACATGGTAACGCTGCTGCAACTAAAATCTTGAAACTAATATATGCCAAAGATAAGCTTGAGTCATGCATTGAGTCACAAGGGGAATTGCTCCTAGAGGAAAGGGAGAAAACCCAAGGACTTGAGGCATGTCTCTCCAAGGAGAAGGAGAAGGTTGAGAAGTTGAGTGTAGAATTGTCTTTAGCCAAGGATGCTAATGAGTGCTTGGCTAAGGAACATTCTTCACTCAATGACTCTTTGGCAAGTCTAAAGAATGATCATAGTTTGGCTCAAGAAAGCCTTACAAGCTTGACAAATAAATATCATGAGCTTGAACTAAACTATGACAAACTTTGGACTAGCACTTCTATCGTTTCCAAGGATGCCAAAGCTATAACCAATAAAAGTTGTGAAAGATGCTCTAATATTGATATACATGCTTGTGCTACTAACCTTGATGAGCTAGCCAAGAAGGATAAGGAGATCCAAAGGTTGAACACAATTATCAAAAATGGTTGCAAGTGCAAGGATAAGCAACCGGCAAATGTGTTCAAGGCATCAAGGCACCCCATGATTAAGGATGGCATTGGCTACAATAGGTATGATGGCAAAGCCAATAGAAGAAAAATGATTAATGGGGTGGCTTGTGTGAAGTTCAATAAGAGTGTGCCGCTTGTTGACCTCATCAACAAGGTGAACAATGTTGTCACACCTACAACTCCACCTGTCAACAACAAGAACAACAAGAAGAAGCAAGTGGAGGTGTCCAAGCAACAAGTGCCTATTTCACGCAATCACATTTGTGATTATATGTGTTGTTGGGACAAGGATGGCAAGATTATTGTGAAGTATGTGGGTGCCCTCAAGAAGAGACAAATCTTGAGGAGTGTTTGGGTGCCCAAGTCTTATGTTGCTAACCCCCTAGGTTCCATCTCGGGACCTAAACCAAAAGCTTAATCTTGTTTTGTAGGAATATTCCTCCGGTGGGCCAAGTTGGGTGCTTGATAGTGGATGCACCAATCATATGACCGGAGATAAGAACATGTTCACCTCCTTTCAACCAAATCAAATCACAAGTGAAAGGATTGTCTTTGGTGACAATAGTAAGGGGGACATTCTCGGTTTGGGTAAAATTGCTATCTCAAATGATAATTCTATTTCCAATGTATTACTTGTGGATTCGTTGGGATACAATTTGTTGTCCGTCTCACAACTTTGTGAGAAGGGTTACAATTGTCTCTTTACGGATAAGTGTGTGGAAGTCTCTAGAAGATCGGATTCCTCTATTGCTTTTACGGGTCAATTAAAGGGCAAGCTCTACCTAGTTGATTTCTCATCTAGTAGAGTGGGGTCCGAGACTTGTTTAGTGGCAAAATCTAGCATGGGCTGGTTATGGCATCGCCGACTAGCGCATGTTGGCATGAGAAACTTGGCCAATCTTCAAAGAGGCGAACACATCCTTGGACTAACAAATGTTTCTTTTGAGAAAGATAGAATTTACAGTGCATGTCAAGCGGGTAAGCAAGTTGGAGCTAAACATCCCGCTAAGAATATCGTCACTACAACAAGACCGCTTGAGTTACTTCACATGGACCTATTTGGACCCAATGCTTATATAAGCATTGGAGGTAACAAATATGGTTTTGTAATTGTTGATGATTTTTCTCGCTTCACTTGGGTGTTCTTTTTGAAAGATAAAAGTGAAACCCAAGGGATCTTCAAGAAGTTTGCAAGAAGAGCTCAAAATGAGTTTGAAGTGAAGATCAAGAAAGTGAGAAGTGACAATGGAACGGAGTTTAGGAACACCAACATTGAAGCATTCCTTGATGAAGAAGGCATCAAGCATGAGTTTTCGGTTCCATACACTCCACAACAAAATGGTGTTGTGGAGAGGAAGAACCGAACGCTCATTGAAACCGCAAGAGCAATGTTGGATGAGTACAAGATTTCGGAGAAAGATTATTGGGCAGAAGCGGTTAACACGGCATGTCATGCCATCAACCGCTTGTACCTCCACAAGATAAGAAACAAGACCGCCTACGAACTTCTAACCGGTAAAAATCCTAAGGTGGATTACTTTAGAGTTTTTGGATGCAAGTGTTTCATACTTAATAAGAAATCTAAAAGCTCTAAGTTTGCACCGAAGGTTGATGAAGGGTTCTTACTTGGTTATGCTACTAACGAACATGGCTATCGTGTTTTCAATGAGGCCACCAACCAAATTGAAATAGTGGTAGACGTGACTTTTGATGAAAGCGACGGCTCTCAAAAGGAGCAAGTCAATGCTGAAATTTTAGGTAAAGAAGAACCATCTCATCAAGTGATCAAGAAGCTTGCTACCAGTGAAGTGAGACCCGTTGAAGATGAAGATGATATGCCTGTGCAAATTCCTCATGATCCAAACATGCATCATGGGTCAACCAATGCCCATGGTGATGCTTATACCTCAAGAGGGGGTCATGACTCAAGAGAACAAGCTAGGCAAGATCCACCACAAACTCAAGGAGACAATCAAGGTGGTGATCAAGACAATGAAGATAATGAAGATGAAGATGATGGTCCAATCCAAATGAGAACAATCATTCCTCACCCAAGAGTTCATCAATCCATTCAACGGGACCATCCCGTTGATAGCATATTGGGAGACATACAACGAGGGGTAACAACACGCTCTCGTTTAGTAACTTTTTGTGAGCATTACTCTTTTGTCTCTTCCAAATTGCCAGAAAAGGTGGAGGATGCTTTGAAAGACCCGGATTGGGTGATGGCCATGCAAGAAGAGTTGAACAACTTCACCAGGAATGAAGTCTGGTCCTTGGTGGAAAGGCCCAATCAAAATGTGATAGGTACCAAGTGGGTCTTCTGCAACAAAGAAGATGAGTATGGCGTGGTCACAAGGAACAAGGCACGGTTGGTAGCCAAAGGTTTCACTCAAATTGAAGGTTTGGATTTTGGGGAGACCTATGCACCTGTAGCTAGGCTTGAATCTATTCGCATATTACTTGCCTTTGCTGCTCACCATGATTTCAAGTTGTTTCAAATGGACGTGAAAAGTGCATTCCTCAACGGCCCCCTCTCCGAAACCGTGTATGTGGAGCAACCACCAGGTTTTGAAGATCCACATCATCCCGACCACGTCTACAAGCTTGACAAAGCGCTCTATGGGCTTAAGCAAGCCCCTAGAGCTTGGTATGATTGTCTCAAGGATTTCCTACTCAAACAAGGGTTTGAGATTGGAAAGGCCGATCCCACTTTATTTATTCGCAAAGTCAATAATGATATCTTTATTTGCCAAATATATGTCGATGACATTATATTTGGTAGTACTAATGCCGATTTTTGTGAGCAATTTAGTAGGATCATGACAAAAAGGTTTGAGATGTCCATGATGGGGGAGTTGACATACTTTCTTGGATTTCAAATCAAGCAACTCAAGGATGGCACGTTCATAAGTCAAACCAAGTACTCCACCGACATGCTAAAGAAGTTTGACATGGACAAGGCCAAACCCATTAAGACCCCAATGCCTACAACCGGACATCTTGACCTTGATGGAGACGGCTAGCCGTAGATCAAAAGGTATATCGCTCCATGATTGGATCCTTGCTTTACCTTTGTGCATCTAGGCCCGATATTATGCTTAGTGTGTGCATGTGTGCAAGATTTCAAGCCAATCCGAAAGAATGTCATCTCATGGCCGTTAAGAGAATGTTTCGGTATCTTGTGCTCACTCCTAGTCTTGGCTTGTGGTATCCTAAGGGCTCCACTTTCACTCTACTTGGCTATTCCGATTTGGATTATGCCGGTTGTAGGGTAGAGCGAAAGAGTACATCCGGGATATGCCAATTTCTTGGTAGGTTTTTGGTGTCATGGAGTTCTAAAAAGCAAAACTCTATTGCCTTGTCCACCGCTGAGGCCGAGTATGTGGCGACCGGCGCTTGCTGTGCCCAACTGCTTTGGATGAAACAAACCTTGAGAGACTTTGGTTGTGAGCAAAGTAAGATTCCTCTCTTATGTGACAATGAGGGAGCAATCAAGCTAGCTGACAACCCCGTAAACCACTCAAGAACAAAGCACATAGACATTCGACATCACTTCTTGCGAGACCACCAAGCCAAAGGAGATATCGTTGTGCAACATGTGAGAACCGAATTTCAGCTAGCCGATATCTTCACAAAGCCTCTAGATGAGTCAAGATTTTGTGCTTTGAGGCGTGAGCTCAATATCGTTGATTCTCATAACGTGGCTTGACATCTTGTGCACACTTGTGTGTCTTAGAATTGGTCAAAAACTCTTGTGAAAAGTTGTGTGAAACTTTCAAAACCTATTTTTCACAGCTCCAATGTGTCCATAGTTATGTATTGATTTCATGAAATCTGGACATATTTGAGTTGGTTTGAGTATATCATATGGTTCACCACTTCTTAGTACGCTTCTCGCTGGTTTTTGGCCCCTACCGGAACTTCCGGTTGTGTTCCGGAACTTCCGGTCAGTCAATTCTCTGCGCAAATCCAATCTATCTTGGCCAACTGGAACTTCCGGTAACTCTTTTTGACTGTAGTATAAATGCGGGCCGCGGGGTTAAAATCTGGTTTCTTCATCCCTTCTCACCCCGACCTCTCCTCTAACCGACGGTGGCGTCCTCATCTTCCCCACCGCCGATCTCCCTCCTCCTCCATTACTTTTCAAATCCCTTTGAGGGGGAGCTAGCCCTTGCCTTGGAGATCGTTTTGGTGGTGTTGGTGGCTGCCAGGAGGGCTCAGCACTTGCGGATTCAACCCCTTCTCTTCAAGGAACGAGGTACCGGGACTTCGGGCTCGATCTCCCAATGTACTTTGTTTTGGGTCGATTCCTCGCACGTGCTTACTCTTTATTGTTAATACATGTGGTTTGGGTGCCTTTTGCGCAAGTTCCATGGATGGATTTGTCGGGACGCGACCACGTGCCGCGCACTGCCTCGGACCGGAACTTTCGGTCCCATGCACCGGAACTTCCGGTGGGCAGTGGGCAGCACGTGTCCATGGCTCTACTTGTCCGTCCATTTACCGCATTCCCTACATGTCTTGTCTGAGCCCTTCCTTCCCTTGTTTGTATCGCAGTATGGTTCGTACCAATCCTAACCGTGCCGCTCGTCCCCGTCCTCAAAGTTTGGGGGATGGCGAGGAGGATCGTCCTCGTGGCAGTCGTGCTCGTCGTCCAAGCGCTGCTCAGTCTTCTCAGCAGTAGCCCGACAGTGAAGAAGGTCCGCGATTCTGCCCCAATTGCTCTACCATCCCATGTCATCCGCCCTTACACCGTCATCGGGTTCATGATGCAGTGGCTCCTAGTGTGATTGATGTGGAGGGCCGTGCTATTGATCCGGGAGTTGTTCGCCACTCTCCGATTCGTATTGGGGTTGCCACTATGAACCGCGTTCTCCAGCGGTTTCCAGAACACGCTCCTCGCATCTATCGACCTTGTGAGCCTACTCATTGTGTTCCAAGGAGGTCCATCAACTACAAGGTACAATCCTCTGACATTAGGCGTATGCGGGAGGAGAATCCTTTTATGTGGTCCAAGTTTGAAGCTGTGGATGATCGTTTTTTGTCTCAATTCCATAAGGACTATTATGAGTCTATCTGCATGAAGGATGGCATTCATGGTCTGACTATACCCATCATCCACCATAAAGCACCAACTCTGAGCTCTCTACAGGGACACCATCATCCAGAGGTTGATGCTTTGATTGCCAAGCTTGAGGAGTGGCGCATCTTGCCCCTCATGACCTTCAAGCATAGCTAGAACACTGAAATCATCTGTTAGTTTTGGGCAACCATCCACATTGATTCACAGCACAAGGTACTTCATTGGATGACAAATGGCCTTCACTACCGCTGTGACTACCGTCAGTTCTCTAGGCTTCTTGGGTTTGATCATCTTGACCGTGAGGCTCTTAGCTTGTATGATCACTATCCCAATGGTGTTGGCAGGGCAGATTTCATTGAAGCCAGTTTATATGTAGATCTGCAGCAGGCAAATGGGAAGACAGTTGGTCTGAAGCCCTATTTTTATGTGCTCAACAATTTGCTCCGGGCTACTATTGATCCTAAGATTGGCGACGCCACTTCCATTCAGAATCATGCTCCTAGGATCTTAGTATGCTTTGGACTTGACAAGAGGTTTAGTGTGATAGATCTTCTTTGGCGTCACATTGATGAGGTGTCTTTGACTTCCACTCAGTCTTTCCCTTATGCCCCTTACCTCATGTACATCATTGAGCAGGTCACCGGGTTTGACTTTCCTTGTGAAATGAAGCATCCGGATTGGAATGTCAGGCAACTACAGGCTCAATCTAGCAAAGGGAAAGGGAAGGCAACTGAAGCCAGTGACAGTGATGCAGCACATGATGATGAGGATGCTCCTGCAGCAGTGGAGGAGGATGTTGTCCCTCCTGTGGATCCTTCAGCTAGAGTCTCTGGAGGGCGTGGGCGTGTGCATGGTCGTGGGCGTGGCCGTGGTCATGGTCCCATGGATGCCACTCGCCATGCGCTTCAGAGGTTCATGTCTTACTTCTGCTACTGTCAGGCCAAGCAGGACAAGCGCATGCGGCGTCTGAAGGAGAAGGCCGGTCTACCTCCAGCTTCTCCTCTTCGTCCCTTTGTTGATCCTTATGTGGAGTATGACAACCTCTCTGGACAGCAGTTTGATGATGTGGAGCAGCATGGCACGAAGACTTTTCAGCAATCTGAGCAGCAGCAGGGCTTTCAGCAGCCTAGTGCCTTTGATCCCACCTATGGTGGTGGTATTCCTGCTGGCACCGAGGGAGGCTTTGCTTATCAGGACATCTTCAGTGGTGCAGATGATATCACTCGGCTTTCTACCTCTCGTGCACCCGCTTTTGACCCTCAGTTTGGGCAGTCCACCTCTGCAGCTCCTCTTGGCAAGAGCTATCTAGTGGACTATGCTACTGATGATGATGACGACGAGTAGATCCCTCGCTGCCTTTGTCCCTTGGAGCTTCTCGAAGCCTACCCTTTTTGGCATTTGATGCCAAAGGGGGAGTGTTAGGCTTTTATCTTGATGTAATAGGGGTAGTTTAAAATTTCATTTTGTAATAACTTTATCTCGTGTGGTGAACTATGTGGTAAACTTGAACTATGTGTGTGTGATGGTTGATTGTAGGCTAAAACATTTATGCTTAATGTCTATCTCGCTTGTTTAGCCTTTTGTGTTGATGCTTATGGTGGTTGTTTATTTGAGAATGGTTATGTTGAGTTTAAGTCCTTTTCTTTCTTGCATAACCATTCAAGTTTTCTTGATTTATTTTTGTGATATAACTTGTCATATGCATCACCGTTTTATTGTTCCACACACACTTAGGCACCCCACGGATTACAAAATTTAGGGGGAGCTTATTCTTAATGTACGCAATCTTGACTTGAATCCATATTTGAAATTTCAAATCCTATGCATACATTAAGGGGGAGCTCAACTTTAATTTTGGAATTCAAAAGCTTCAACACTTTCTATCAATTGTAAGCCTAAATTGGTTGTCATCAATTACCAAAAAGGGAGAGTTTGTAAGTGCATTCGCCCCCGATGTGGGTTTTGGATAATTAATACAATCAAATTAGGGACTAACATGTTTACCTAGTGTAATCTACAGGTGTTAGTTCTTTGATGAAATTGAAAAGGAATATTTGGTGAATTATAGCACTCAAAATTTTGATGGACAAAAGGCGCTTCGACTCAAGGGCTTCAACACCGTTTATTTTGATTTGAGTCATAGGAAACGCCACACTATCAAGAGGGATACAAATTTAGTTGGCAAAATGGGGATAAAAAGTGCTCTTGTCAAAGCTTTGTAGGCTGGAGAGACGTGCACCGGAAGTTCCGGTGTGCCCCACCGAAAGTTCTGGTAGCTGGCGCCCGCGTGCGCCCGCGTTCGAGAAAACTGTTCCAGTCTCGGTCCGGAAGTTCCGGTACTCACCGGAAGTTCTGGTCAGGCACTAGAAGTTCCGGTCGGTGCAGTTTTGCGCGTGCGCCCGCGTTCGAGAAAACTGTTCCGGGCTCCGTCCGGAAGTTCCAGTACGGACCGGAAGAGTTGACTGACAAGCCCAACGGTCTTATCTCGTTTGACCGGAAGTTTCGGTGGCTTCCACCAGAACTTCCGGTGGCTCGTCCGAGCTCGAGTATATTAGCCACTCACTTCATTTCTAACCGTTACCCGAGCTTTGCACACTCATTTCTGCTCTCCCAACTTTCTCTAGGCTGTGACTCACCCACTCTCCCCCTTTGCCTCCAAGCTTCAATCTTCGATTGTTTGAGCTAGGGACATGAGATTAGAGAGCGGGAGCATCGATCTTCGACTTGAGCACTTGGGTTCCTTGTCTTGCCGGCTTGATTTGTGTTTGTTTCTCTTGGGTTCTTGGAACCCTAGCCGGCTAGGCGTTCTTCGTGGTTGCCCGTGTTGGTTCATTTGTGAGGGCACCCCGAAGTGTTTGTAATCACCCCTTGATTCTTAGTGAAAATCTCAAGCTAGCCTTCGTGGTTGCTTGAGGGAGGAGACCTTAGTGGTCGGACCTTCGTGGTCACCTCAACAACGAGGAAGTAGGAACTCCTTAGTGGAGATTGCCGAACCTCGGTAAAAATAGCTTGTCTTGCTGTGGCGGTAGCTTCGACTACCCTTTGTTCTTGTGTTCTTGTTGTTCTTCCTCTCTACCACAACTTCTTAGGTGGGAGGTCCCGATCTACGATTTGATGTGGTGCCAAGCCTTGAGGAGCTCAACATATCATCAACAACCTCTAGGAGGGTGTGGTATCACTTAGATCTGAAATCCCAACTCGATTCACTTTGATTTCGTAGCTCATTTAGGGCGCCAGAAGTTCTGAAGGTCTGCACCGGAAGTTCTGGTCCCCCTGACCGGAACTTCCGATCCAGACCACCGGAACTTCCGGTCAGGTATTTAACTTCTGCAAATTCGAGTTTGTGAGTTTCAGGTTTTGCAAAAAGGCCTATTCACCCCCCTCTAGGCCAATTAGGTCCTTTCAGTGATTTACAACTAAATTGTGTAATTAGTTTTATTTTATATATATATTTAATGCTTCATGTATGTGTCCAAAGATTCCATATGACGGAAATCTGAAATATTTTGCAAAATATTTTGGGAACTAAACAAGGGCCAAAACCAGGTGTATGACAAGGCATAGAACTCAACCTGCAAAACTAATTTCACTATAGGTGAATTGACCTAGATTAAATATTTAAATTAAAATAAGTTTGTTCATAGGTCAACATATAAAATGAACTATTAAGAATAGGACAGTCCTCACCACTACAGAAAACTTTCTACAAGTGGTCAGAAAGCTTTTCTATAGGCGGGCATTTAGTCCACCTGTCTCGAAACGTATGCGTTAATCAGCAGCTTCATAGGCGGCCTCCCTGCCTACCTATGTAAATATCAACTACCGAGGCGGGTGTGGTACACTGCGTGCCTGCAAAAACAGAAGCTACGGAGGCGGGCATATTACAACGTCCGTCTCCATTAATCCATAAAAAACAAAAAAGGCACTAGCCCACTGGTGAGCCCTCGTTCTTGGTCCCGAGCCGGATTTGCCGTCACGCAGCCTCGGTACTGCTACCGTGAGCTGGATCCACCGTAGATCGAGGCCGCACTCTGAATTCGCCGCACCGCTCGGATCCGCTCGTGGCGCCGACGTTGCTGTCGTTTGGATCCACCGCCGGATTTGGAGCAGAGGAGGGTGGAGTGGGCCGCGCTCGTGGGATCCGCTGCTGGTGTGGCCCGCACTCCCTGTATGTTGATGCTTTTAGTATAGAAATTAGAATCCAACTTGTTAGTAGTGCAGGATTCGACAAATGAAGCTCTGTATTGCCTTTTTCAGGTCATCCACTCTATTTCTTCGTCAAAATCAATCTCCATAGTGGCAAGGAATTGTCTGACAATAAAATCATTCCAATTACACTTGTCCTTCAGAAATTCAATTATACCTTGAAACTCAAAGATTTGAAATCCCGATTGTTTTGAGGAAATACTTGCAGAAAATCTATCCAATGGTACGATGGTCATGCATGGTGCAACAGAATGTGGCCGAAAAATACATCACTGCACTTGAGTGTGAAATTGTGGAAGCACCGAATCATTTGCTTTGTTGAACTGATATATTTTTCTAGTCTTGTTATACTCTCGCCGTACCTTTCCGTGACCATCATATTCAAGAACGTTGAATTATGGGCCAGATTGGTTGGCTTCTAATTTTTGCCTAACCAAAATCATGGTAAACCAAAACTTAAGATTTACCAAAGTTAGGACAAAAAACATAGGTTATAGGTGTATATTTGGTTGACTGCCAAAATCAAGGCTTGCCAATTTTCTCTTCTATATAGCTTAAGAACGTTCTAGAGACTTGTCAAAATTTTAATCATAAATATTTGTGTACTAATTTTTTGGTAATGAAGTAATGAACCAATTAATGCTACAAGGTACTGGTTGGACAAAATTTGGAAGCCAACCAAACAGGCCTACGTGTCTGGCTCATCATCCTGATTGAACTGACTAGATGCACATGATTTAGAACGGTGGACTACAATTTTTCTAATATATAAGAGTTTCATCAACATAATATTTTGTTAATCTAAGCAGCCGGGTCCACTTCCTCAGTCATTGGCTATTTTCTGCACAAATGGACCGACTGCGTCCTTCGGTGACGGCCGAATTTTGAATGCACGCCACCAAAAGAGGTTGGAAACGCTGACTCAGCACTGGAAAAAATTCATTGAACAGCATATTAAAGTTAAATAACGACAAAAGAAAATTAAAAAAAAATGATGTTCCCAGCGGAAAGGAGAGCCTGGGACAGGCGACCCCCCCCCCCCCCTTTTTTTTTTACAACACAGGCGACCCTTTTTAATAGCCGACCTCAACGTCGAGAGGAACCCCTTGTTGCAGCGCGAGTGCAGCACAGCAGGCACAGGGAAGGGGACAACCACGAGCGCCTAAGATCCCGTCCTCCGCGTCGAGATCTTTGCCGAGGCGGTGACCGTCGAGGGATCGCCATGGCGCTGAGGGCGTCCCCCGTGTCGCATGGCGCCGCGGCAGCGCCGCTGCCGCCGTTCGCGCGGAGGAGGATGGCCCGTGGGGTGGTGGTGGCCATGGCGTCCACCATCAACAGGTGAGCACAGCGGATCCCTCGCCTCTCGCTGTCTTCCTAACCGTGAGATGCTTTCCTTCGCGGAAATGTGTTGGTTCTTGGGAGCCGCGATCTTTGGGGTAAGTGAGATTCGCGATCTGCAGTCACTTGGCCCGGTGGATCGAAGCAAATCGCTGGTGAAAATTCCACCTTTGCGATTGATTCGTGATCTGGGCGGGGCAGAGATGCCACCTTGCGGTCTTTTTTTTCACCTCCCACCCCCACCCTCCATCGTTTTTATCGAGATCCAGGATATTGGAAAGATTTGTGCCTGGGTTTTCGTCTTCATCTCTCAGTCGATTTTCCGTTTCTGCTTGTGATCTGCCCTTGGTTTCGTGATCGGACCGGTTGTTAGTGATCCGCCCTTGGTTTCGTGATCTGAGCTGCTTTGCGGCGGTATTGGTACCAGTACCATGCAGAAAGTAGTTGGCTGTTGATGTCTCAACTTGTTCAAATCTGCTGATGGCGATTGAGTTGTCGTGAACTTAAGAAACGATTGGTTTACATTCTTTCTAATGTTACATCTGAATTTATCAATTAAACAACTGGATTTTGTCACTCTCTATTGGATGACAATAAATGTGTTATTTTAGAGGGCTATATGCAGTAAGAATTTGTCAAACTTTACTGCAATCATAACAGAGCTTAAGTTTGCCGCACGAAATTAGGATCCATATCAAGAACGCTCCTGGAATATACATGATTGTAAATTGTCAAACTGCTGCATTTGGTACTATGAAGCAGTAAGAAAGCAGTCACTACCTGCCATCAAACGTGAGAAGCGGTTAATAAACTGATGATGAATTGATAAAGATGTATTGTTAATTGTAAAGTGCCATATATTTTTCACATGAATTTTGCAGTGTGTTCGTTGTGCTTTAGTTGATCAAACATTGCACTTGGTACCCCTATCTTAATGTTAGTATATGTTGCAATTTTAACATTAGCACTTAAACCCAGCCCCTTAGATAATAATGCCCCGTTCTGCTGGAATTATAAGCCAGCTGAAAAACACTATTGGCTGATTTTTTTGTGAGAGAAAAATACTGTTCCGGCTGAAAAAACAAGCTGAATAAGACGGATTATAAGCCAGATGAACGGACCTAAAGTTTAGAAAATTCCAGTAATGATTATTGTGTCAGATGCTGGCCCTGTTTAGGGTAAATTGTGAAAGCT
Organism: Saccharum spontaneum; assembly: GCA_022457205.1. Classification (NCBI taxonomy): domain Eukaryota; kingdom Viridiplantae; phylum Streptophyta; class Magnoliopsida; order Poales; family Poaceae; genus Saccharum; species Saccharum spontaneum. Next base: position 22,928,633 of record CM039599.1, on the reverse strand, counting down.
TGAGACAAACTATCTATGCAAAGATCAGAAGACCTTGCTACCATTGTAAATAAGTTGTTTCGCTTTGCCCCATGTGGCTTATGGTTACTGTATTTTTTTTTTTGCACGAAATATGTGATTTCCAGTCCAGAGGTTTTGTGGTAGATAGGTTGTTCTCAACTTTCTGCAGGAAACATGTGGAAGTTTCCAGTCTCGAGGTTTTCTGCTATGTAGTTTGTTCTCTAAGTTTTCTGCAAGAAACATGTGGAAATTTACATCCTTAAGAATTAAGATTTGGTGGTAGATAGTTTGTTGTGAGTTGCACATATTTCTTTCTGTTTTATCTGTTATGAATGGATAACCTTGCCAACTACTTTCTTTACTGTGCAATGTTCCTTTTCCATTTTTCTGATTACTTGGTTGCTTTTACTAGGGTCAAAACCGTCAAAGAACCCTATACTCCTCCACGAGAGGTACATCGACAAATTACCCATTCACTACCACCTCAAAAGCGGGAGATTTTCGATTCACTTCAACCTTGGGCCAAGGATAACCTATTGAACCTACTGAAGCCAGTTGAAAAGTCATGGCAGCCACAGGACTTCCTACCAGAGCCTTCTTCTGATGAGTTTTATGATGAAGTTAAAGAACTGAGGGAGCGGGCAAATGAAATACCTGATGAGTACTTTGTTTGCTTAGTTGGTGATATGGTTACCGAGGAAGCCTTACCTACCTATCAAACAATGCTTAACACCCTTGATGGAGTCCGCGATGAAACTGGTGCAAGTCCAACCACGTGGGCGGTTTGGACAAGGGCATGGACAGCTGAAGAGAACAGACATGGTGACCTCCTTAATAAGTACATGTACCTTACTGGACGGGTTGACATGAAACAAATTGAGAAGACCATACAGTATCTGATTGGTTCCGGAATGGTAAGCAGTTAGGCGCTACTGATATCTGTCTTTCCCTTTCCTTCCATTTATAACTCATTGAATCATGAAATCATCGGCAACAAATGTTGTATAGTAACATGTTGAAGAATTGGATAAACGGGGAAAAATAATGATGTGTAGTGAGCTATTTTAGATAACTTGTTGAACATAGCCATAAATGTAATTTCTATTTTCATTTCTTATGCAGGATCCTGGAACTGAGAACAACCCATACTTGGGTTTCCTTTACACATCATTTCAAGAAAGAGCAACATTTGTATCGCATGGGAATACTGCAAGGCATGCCAAGGATTATGGTGATCTCAAGCTGGCCCAGATATGTGGTACAATAGCAGCTGATGAAAAGCGCCATGAAACAGCCTACACCAAGATAGTCGAGAAGCTCTTCGAGATTGATCCTGATTACACAGTGCTTGCATTTGCTGACATGATGAGGAAGAAGATCACAATGCCTGCTCATCTCATGTATGATGGCAAGGATGACAACCTGTTTGAGCACTTCAGTGCAGTGGCGCAGAGGCTGGGCGTCTACACTGCTAAAGATTACGCTGACATCCTTGAGTTCTTGGTCCAGAGGTGGAAAGTTGCAGATCTCACTGGGCTGTCTGGAGAAGGGAGAAGGGCGCAGGATTTCGTCTGTACCTTGGCACCGAGAATCAGGCGGTTGGATGAAAGAGCTCAAGCAAGGGCGAAGCAGGCACCAGTTATTCCTTTCAGTTGGATTTATGACCGCAAGGTGCAGCTTTAATCAAGAACACTAGGCAATGTTTGCACTTGCTATATCATTTTCAGTCCTGGGGTTCTCTATAAGAAACAGTCTCTAGGTTATCTAGCAGGGTAGAATTCAGCTACTTATGGATCTCACTCGCGCAAAGTATGCTATCTGTTATCGTGAAAGTTGCAAAGTTTAGTTTACTATGTGGGCCTGGTGGAGAAGACTTGTGTGGGGTGCCTGCTGCCGGTTACAAATGGTGACTCCATCGCAACTGAGTGAACTTATGTTGTACTGAATATGTTACGGGACTTATAGTTTCAAAGTAATAATAATATGGAGTTTGTATATGGACAAGCTTGCTTTGATGCATGATGAGAATCTAAAGTTAGTTTTTGTCTTGGTTTCTGAATTGGTCTCAACTTCTGATACGTCATTGCCTGGCCAAATTAATGCTTAATTGTCGTCACCGTGTTTGGTTGGATGTGCAAGCTGAGCTTTGCATGATTATCAGCCATCCGTGTTTGGTTGGTTGTAAAAGTGCTGTTGTAATCACCAAGTTCTAGGTGTAGGTGAAGTCATTATCATCTAGTTTTGATGTTCTCTTCCATTTTATAAGGCAGAGGACCAAAGCATATGGTAATGGTTGTACAACCTAATATTATTGGATGAATAATACCGTCACTATGTTGGGCAAGGTCAATAATTCAGCCCAAATTCACTGTGAGCATACCTTGTGGATTAGGGTTTTAGCAATGGAACCTACTACATGCCAAGAATCAGAAGTTTCTCTCGAGACAGTTCTCACCATATTTGCATATGAAGTGCATTGCAGCCTGACATGCGGATCGCATATGAAGTGCATCTTGACCTAACATTGCAGATTTGCAGTGAGAACCGAAGTATAAACACCAGTACATCTTTTGCAATGGAAATGAGAGTTTGTATTCTTGTATTACATGCCGCCTTTTCGCCCCCGGCTGAAACTTATGTAGATTCATTATATAAGCCTAATGTAAGTCCGCTTTGTCACACAAATACCGAACCGTGCTGTTGTTCTGCAGTGCCTGGCCTGCGCAGAATGCGCGTTGTGAGGGGGTTCGATCGACGAGGAGCCGATCCACTGCCAGCTGCCTGCTACGGAGCTCATAGAAGTTCACCGCCACAGATTTCCTGGAGGACGCTCGCGCTGGCGCCCGATTTTTAGTCCGCAACTGCGAGGGCCGCGCTGGCGCTGCAAACAGGTGCTTAAGAGGCTGCGCGGCGTGCTCGCCTGAATTTAGCACGTTCCATCTCTACCACTAGCGAAGCCTGGAATTGGGGTCCGTTTCACTTCGCAAGCTTGTATAATTAGCTAATGGCGAGGCGTGTGCAGGCAACCAAACAGCGCGGCTTGCATTATGCCTGTACAGGACCTTTTTCATCCATCCAACCAAACCCAATATAGGTGTTCGAGCAAAGCGAGGCAGTAACGACTCTTTCCTAGGAGGGAAGAGGAGTGAATACCAAGCGTAGCGAGTTAGACAAACGGAGTGAGCTATAATTGACCGTAGGGAGATTATAGCGAACAGAGTCTATGCGCGCGTGCGTAAATAGTACACATGCGTATGCGTGTTAGAGCAAACAAATAACCAATTCCTTGCACGTATACTTCGTCAATAATATTCAAGTTCCTAAACGATGCAAAAAGGAAGAAGGCAAGTGATAAAAATGATGAAGGCAAGTATATATGAACCATGCACGCACTGGCCAAATTTGCTATGGTTCAAACTTCGAGGAACATATGAACTGACTAACAAAAGCTTAATAAGATTTTCTTTTCTGGCAATGCGCCTGACACTCAACAATCATCCCTAGATGCGTAAAAATGACCGGTGATAGAGTCGCTTCTGTACAAAGTGTGGAAGTGAAACATTGATCCACAATCCAGCAGAGGTTGGCTATGCTTTATCCCCCAAAGCTATTCCTGCCAACAGCGTGATCCTAACAAGACCGCAGCTCTCGAATGAGAGTCTCTTCAACAGCATCCACAAACTTTACAAGATGTTGGCGAATCTGCAGCTCCAATTCATTGGCCAGTTCCTAGCACCCATAAGGACCCAGCATTAGCAGTAGTTTTTTCCCTTTTCTTTCAAAAAAGTGAAAAAATGCATTAATGCAGCATGTACACCTCCATCGGTCGACCCACAGCAGTAATGCATCCATGCCATTAGAGGATGGATGATATGATGCACCAGTCTGAGTGCTGCAAACATTCAAATTTTCTATTTACTAACTATGATGAGCCGAGATGCTCTACTACCTCATTCCAGAAGGCTGTTTGATACCGATCCATCTTCTATTTCTATGCTTGCTAACCCATACAAACAGTTTAACTTCAAATTTCATACCAGACAGCCAGTTGGGAAAAATAGGTTCAGCGGTCAGCAGAAATTTCGGTGGTATGATCACCATAGAACTTTTACCCCCATCCTAATAGATGTTAATGTAGGTCTACTGCCAATTTCGAATAAATTAGTATTTCAGAAAGAATTTCTACCACTTCAGAGGGGCTCAAACCACATTCTTGCATGCATTGTGCAATGAGTATAGGCATTGGTCCCAGACCAGCAGCAACCACTTTTTACCTTGGTCTTGGAAAGCAGAGTTGAAGCAATATTTGTCGGATGGTCCCCTGAATTGCGGATTGAAATTAACTTCAGGCCGTAGGAACAAAGAGGCCAATCTGAAGATATCTTGATGGAGACATCAATCCCACGATCTAAGTGAGCAACAATCATCTCCTCTTTGTTAAAGTACTCAAAAGAATGCCTGAGAAAAAGAATGAAGTTTCTCCAAAAAGGTTAAGTTGAATACTAGGAGACAGTTTAGGATCCATGCTCTCCATCTAGGATTAGGTCAAGCTTCACTAGACAAGTCTTGCATCAACATTATCATGTGCAATTGTAATGTAAGTAAAGATTAGGTTTATGATTGTACAATAATGCTGAGATAATTGAATTTAAGATGTAAAGGGATAAAAGGACTGATAAACAAATACATGGAAAATTTAGGTTATTTCATGAGTCAAAATGTTTTTTTCGACACACACTACTGTTTTTCAAATTATTATTGTGATGCTACTGATTTGAATGCTATGAGCCCTAATGCCGTCCATTCAAGCCATTGACTGACAAAATAACCTAAATATCCCTCATGTCTATACGTTTTCCCCTTCTCTCTAATTTACTGCCAGGAGCCCAGGACAGGACCCAGCTCTTCTCTCCCTTATGGTACTTCTTCCTCCAGACCTCACGTTTCCGACCGTTTTCAGATGCCATCCCATCCCCCATCTGGGTATCCGATCGAGTCCCCTCCTCCTAGGGAACTCGATCTCCAGAACACCCCTCTTTCCTACCTTACCTCCTGCCCTCCGGGGGTAGCTATTTCTTACCTAGCTTTCCCTCCTAGCCTGCCTTTACTCCGATACCCTTCCCTCCTCCCAGGAAAGGGTATCTGTCTATAGTGTTCTAGCTGTCCTCCCTATTCCCAGCTTGCCTTCCTATTCCTAGCTTACCTTCCTCTTACTAACCTGCCTTCCTCTTCCTATACTCCGATATTGTCCCCTCCTGTCTTGGCCTAACCTCTGTTATAGCCTATCCTCTAACGGTGGCAGCCCGGCGGGCTGTCTTGCCTACCCTCGCATCCAATCTCGGGTAGGCGCTTAGGCAGGCCTACTAACCATAGCCAGTTCTGGTTTCCAGAAATGCATATCACAATCCTGGTATCGGGCCAGGACAGCTACAAGTCTTAACCGCTTCTTCCCATTCTCTGTTCTCTCCTGAACTCTGCAGGCCGTTTTCCTCCCCACTTTTATGCATGGCAGCTGTCAGCAGTGCCAGAGACTTCATGATCCCATGCAGCACTTCAGCATCGATTATGCACTAACTGAGATACTGTCCTTGACCTCTGTGCTATGGTTCCGGGCAGGTGGAACCTTGGTGGGATAAATCACTCAGGCCTAGGGGTGCTTGACCACATTAGGTAGCAAAGTGGGGGTTATTTGGGCACTTTGAATGACCACATCAGCATTCAGCAGAGCAGTCACGGTGACAAACAGAACGAGACAGTGATGTAAAGAACAAAAGACTGCTCCCATAATAATTAATGATAAACAACAGAAGGCAAGGTTACACAGTACAAATTCAAGGAACAAGTTCAGAGAGCATGGCTCCCTTGCAGTTAACAGCTTAAACAACAGTTATATATTCACAACGTCCTAATAAAATATTGCAAACTTTTAAGAACAGTTTGATATAAAGATATTCCTAACTAATTATACTACAATGTTAACATATGGACAATCACATCACCTTGAACTATTAGCATCATTCACCAATGATCGTCTCAAAGCATTGATTATAGACTGGTGTTGACATTGCTGAATAAGCCATCGCAAGGTTGGATAAGAAACGGCCTCTCTACAAAAACAGGCAAACACTTTTTTTAGTACGAACACATAATGGAAGAAAGAACAGAGTAGTAGAAACGTAGAATAACACTGTACAATCATTTTTTCTGACTTACATCTAAAAGAAACATGAGGAAAAGGAAATAACATTGAATCTGTGCATAAAATAAGTTCATGTCATCAACAGAAAAGCATGATATAAGAACTCCATACCTGGAGGACTCCATCCTCTCAATCAGTATATCTACAGAAATGTCATCAGGAATGATCTGAAAATCCCAAAAGATAAATAAGATATATGCAACAAAATGTCTTATAATTTAAAGGGGAAAACAATGTCATAGTAATAATAAAGCCAAAACATTGAGAGAATCATCATGAAACAAAGTTTTCTATAAGAGCACCTGTACTTTCTTTGGTTCCATATTTCTTTTATCAATTTCTATCAGCAGCTCATGGTCTGAAATAAACGAATCAATAGGACAATTAAATTTCTGTCCATAAATTTCACAGTCTGAGGTCAATATTGGCGCCTTCAAGAACATCCTGAGACAGTTGTCTTTAAAGTCTAAGACCTTCGCTCCAAATGGCAATAACATAGGTTCAAGTTGAAACATTTCATCATCCCTGGATATAGAGGTTTGGGATGTCATAAAGAAATTCATCAATCCATAGCATAGTAAACTCAAAACTGTTAACATAGGCTACCTGTTGTGATTGCTCACAGCAGTGCCGGAAGGAAAAAAAATACATTGATTTAATGGAAATAGATGTACACTTGCTGACTAATAGTAATAACAATAAGTAACTATGAAGAAGAGTAGAAGATGACAGCAATCTTTAATTTGCATGAGTTGAAAACAGATTAACCATGCAACGATATAGTTTCAAGGACATTGGACATTGAACATTACAAACTGAATAACTGATCATGAGTTCATGACTATATATTGCAAAACAGAAAACCAGCGATGAATTCATAAACTGATTCAGGCATGCATATATGAGCATATTGTTGGGACTAGAAGCCCTGCAAAAGATTTCAAATACTGAAAGGATGGGTGTGAAGTAAAGATGAATAAAGACTCCAGAAAACAGTCCATTTTTCTCGAATACGCAGGAGGGTTGCGTATCATTGCATTAAGAAGAAGAGTTGTAAAATACAACACGCACACCACCCACACCCCTTAACTGCTTAATCCCAATGCATTGATGATAGTGTTCCTAACTCAAGGACACATGTGGGAAAAGAAGAACAATACAGCAGAAAAATATTTTCTGAAACAGAGAATAGCAAAGTTTTGTATTCTCTAAAATACCAGAAAGAAATTTAAACACGGTTTGAACATCACAAATATTGGATAGAATCCAAAAAAAAAAAAAAAAACTGATTATAGAAATCACAATTTTCATGATAGTGAACAAATTCAAGATAGGTGTATAAGAAATTCAAGGTGCACTACCATTCATAGTTGAGTATGTGTTAAAATGCTTTACTTAGAATTGATATATAGATTAAAGGTGGATGATACCTTTAGTTCCTTGTGTTCAGTATAAAAAAGAACATACACAATATCATTACCTTTGTAGATGTTGTAAAACTTCAAGTTCCATCGTACTTTTTTCTATTTGGTGATCAAGTTCCAACTACAAATAAATCGAGTAAGTTCAATAATGCTAGGAAAACAGAAACATGTCTCGTAAACATACAAGTTACAAGCACACCTCATATATGTAGTCCTTGTCACCAATGCTTTGATTTCTGCATGAATCAGTTTGTAAGATAATCTGCTGCTCCCCCTCTCCAGTCTTTTGCTGCAGCAGCAGGGTTGACAATCGGTCAGCTCTGCTGACTCCTGTTAAGGTATGGCAATAGGCCATTACCCCCTTGTACTAAGTGTACTAGTAGAAGTATGGCAGTAGGCCAACTTGGTAGTGGCATACATCAGCCATATAGGGAGTAGTTGGGGCTGATATCAGCCATACTTGTGTGTACCTTATAGCTGGTACAAGAGTTATATATATACTCTAGTCAAAGCAATGGAAAATTCAGTTCAAAGCAACACTCTTTCAGAGTTTCAGACTTGTGCTGTGCTGTGCTAGTGTGCTCTGTCCTCACCCCCTTCTTCTACCTCTAGCCATGGTGTGTGTGTGTGAGTGTGCTGGTGAGCTCACCTGTGCAGGGAGTCCAGGGGCCAACACAGTTGAGTCTGACAGCCCAAGAACAGAACTTTCATCAAAATGGTTCAAAGCCTATATCATGAGGGATGAAAGACTTCAAATGTCTTCATCTAAACTAAACTAATACTTTGGAAAAGAAGAGAAACTTCTAATTTGATGAGCAAAATTAATTAGTTTTCCTTTAGACTTCGGTTCAATAGAAATTCAATGCAGCTTATAAGTTGCAAATAAGACGGTATGAATGTTGAGGCCATACAGTACATAAGGTTAAAATTGTACAACTCAGCAGCTGTTGAGCTGTATATTAGATTCTATCATAAGGAATGCCAAAAGGACGCAAATCAACAAAGTACAGTTTGAGGATTATAACAATCAGGGTCCCTATTCAACTACTGTGAAAATTATATTTTAGACTACTTACTGTAAAGAAATAACAATTTAGCTACTTACCTTTGGACCAAGATTCGAAGACAAAGACTTCAGCATTTCAATACCAACATCCACTTGAATCATATCTGAATAACAAAGACTATTGATTACTAACCCAGCAAACTGTCGGAGCTCAATAAAGAAAAACATGGCAAATAAATAAACCAACCATTGAATATTGTCTCTGCAGTGACACTAATCTCAGCAGATACCTTCTGATTCGCCTCCTCTGCCATGGCTACATCCTTTCTCAACATTTCCAGGTATGCATCTGAACACAATAATGGTGTTGTAAGTGATGCACTCAAAACAAATAACCGTTTGAAAGCAAAGAACCATCTTCATAATTGCACTGAGCGAAGAACCACCGCAGTAACAAGCAAATTTCAAAAGGAATGAATGAATGATTAATACATAAGAATCTGTAAAGAAAATAAAGGAGACACTGCATTTACAAGCTACAAACTCGGAGCTTATATTTGATGTTTCCTCTCCCTACTTGTATTCTATTGAGTCCATTAAGCAAATCTGCATCATGATGCTTATCGCTGTTACAGCGTACTTTGCATCACACGGAACAAGCATGTGTTGAAAACAAATCATATGGCCATGCTTACCAAGATCATCAATTGAAGCTGCGGCAGTGGTAGAGTCCCACTCATCCATGGCTTCCTGAGCCACCTAAAACAAGTATCCCCGAAGAAGGGAAACATAATAGAAAACAAATCCAACAATTAGGCCACACTTAGGTAAACCAAAATGAAACACACAGAATCCACCCTGAGTAGCGACGACCTCACCTTGTACGGGGAGTCCAAACCCAATGCCACCTCCACATCCGCAACCTCCGCCTGCTCCTCCTCCTCCCCTCGCCCCCGACGCCGCCGTTCCACAGAGAGCTGCTCCACCCGGCTGAAACGAACACGCAAACAAAACAAAAGGGGAACAATGCAGATTGAGGAACCAGATCCACGGGAAGGAGGAACCCACCGAGCGGAGATGGAAAAGGAGGATCGTTGGCCCACCTCCGGATGGCGGATGCATCGAGGGGCGCCTCGTCGGGACCCTGCGCCAGCACTAGGGCTTGCGCGTCCGCCATGGCCGCCTCTCTCTCTCTCTCCCGCCCAGTAGAGACAGATTTGGTTTTCGAAACGGAGGGGAGAAAAGGAAAGCGAGCACGTGAGAAAGATGAACGGCTGCGATTCGTCCGGGCCAACCCGACCCATTCTGCTGGATCCGTTTGCGCTTTACGGGGCCCCGGTTTGGTCGGCCCGCGATAAGCAGTAGCAGCCAGGCAGAGCCCTGCTGGCTGCTGCTCCGCGCCACACCTCTCCGCTTCATTCCTATCCGTCTCCCCTGCTGTATCGTCGTCGTCCTCCTTCATCGGGGCGGGGGGAGCGTCTCTGCGGCGGCGCAGTGTGCAGAGCACCGCAGGTTCGCCTCTTGGTTTCCTCATCCCTTCCCCTCTCCTTTCCTGGTTCTCCATCCCGCGCGACCTTCTTGTTTCACATTTTTCTTCGTTGTTCCAATTGCGCCTGCATTCAGGGCTACGTAACATCGTTAGACTAAAGATTTCGTGCGTGGTTCATCATGCTTGAAAGTGAGAGTTTGGTGACCCGGATCGATCTTGGCGCATATTTTGGATAGTGATTGCGCGCATATAAACGCAGTGAATTCATCTGCAGACACTTCTTGTCAGATGTCTCGTAAAAGATTGGTACTGCAGTCTTATAAACAGATAAAACAAATAAACAAAAAGAGAGTCATGGCTGCAATCCATACACCCAAGGTTGTTTAGTTGGTGAAAAAGTTTGGGTTCGGCTACTGTAGCACTTTTCGTTTTATTTAGCAATTTGTGTCCAATCATGGACTAATTAGGCTCAAAAGATTTGTCTCGTGATTTACAACTAAACTGTGTAATTAGTTTTTTCTTTCATCTACATTTAGTACTCCATGCATGTGCCACAAGATTTGATGTGACAGGTACTGTAGCACTTTTTGGTTCTCTTTTTGGGTTGAGGGAGGAACTAAACAGGCCCAAACTGAGAATGTACCCTATTGTCTATCTAGGGAAAAAGTCTAAATCACCCCTAAACTATTAAATCACCCCTAAACTATTGACCCTGAAACACATAACCCTCTGAACTATGAAACGGTCTAATTTACTTATCCAAAACCGTCTATTTTACCCTCTGGGCGGTTTTCGACGGCGGGTTGCTACAATAACAGTGGTTTTGCTACAGTAAGCGGTTTTGTCTTTTTTTATTTTTGCTGAATATTTGAAAAATCATAGTAAATCATAGAAAAATCATAAAATAGAAAATCTAATTTTGTTGAACTCCACATGAGTAGATCTACACAGTGAACATATAATATGGTACGCTTTAGTACAAAGTTTTTGCTGTAGCTTTAGATTAATTGAAAGCTACAGCAAAAACTTTGTACTAAAGCGTACCATATTATATGTTCACTATGTAGATCTACTCATGTAGAGTTAAACAAAATTAAATTTTCTATTTTATGATTTTTCTGTGATTTACTATGATTTTTCAAATATTCAGCGAAAATAAACAAAAAGACAAAACCACTTTACTGTAGCAAACACACTGTTACTGTAGCAAACCCACCGTCGAAAACCGCCTAGAGGATAAAATAGACGGTTTTAGATAGTTCAGGGGGTAAATTAAACCGTTTCATAGTTCAGAAGGTTATGTGTTACAGGGTCAATAGTTCAGGGGTGATTTAGACTTTTTCCGTTTATCTAGAGAAAGCCTGAAACATTTTCTGCAGATATTTCTGCTCGAGTTGGTTTGAGTTCTGTACTGAATTTTCCCTCTTGAACTGCAGATTCAGAGACATGATGATGTCGCGACAGTGCACAAACCGCATCTTTCTAAGCGGAGGTTCCAGCTTCCTCCATGGTGTCCAATCTAGAGTTGCATCCAGTAGGAGTCGCGGCACCGTCAGACTCAACTGGTGCTGCGTGAGAGCTAATCTCTGGAGGACCAAGCGTCTTGGTGTCAAGGCTACTCCGTCTGAGGTAATACATGATTGCTCATTAATATGATACCGAGACGATTCACCTCCTGTTATGCCACTAAGAACAGCAGGGTTTTCTCTCCTCCAGCAGATGATTGCGGTACTGCAAGCGTCAGATATTTTCAGTAGCATCAGGAAATGGAGCAAGTTACAATTGGTCGCCATGACAGGGGTGATGGCATGTGTAGTTCTGGTAGTCCCTTCTGCTGATGCAATCGATGCTCTCAAGACATGCACTTGCCTGCTAAAGGAATGCAGGTGACTCTTCATCATACTGTCAACATAGTTTTGACATTCTTGCCTTTCCACAATCTTGGAATACAGACCCATATAAGGGCTGCTTGGTTCGGAACTAGACTCGCCTGGCTAAGCAAGCCTTGCCTTGCCAACACGACCGAGCGTAATTCTCTCATAAAAACTAGTCAAATCATGCCTGCACAGACAGACCACGAGGTAAGCTCCTAGAATCCAAATGCTTGTTCGCCTCCGATTTCTGGCTCTACACTCAGCACACAATGTCAGAGACGATGATGGCGATGCCAGGGTGGAGCCCGTGCTGCATTTTGCAATGACTTGTGCTGTCCAGGGTTCAAAATTTTCAGCAAAATTTCAATGAAAATTTCATGGATTTTGGTAAATTCAGGGGCGGCTGAAAGAAAAATCTGAAATTTCGTATTACAATAATCCATGTGCTATATAACTCTAGACTCATATTTTTCATATTCTTCTACTCAATAGTTCTAATATTTTGTTTAGATATAAACATTTTAGAAAAATCATGCTTCATGTTTTTTAGATTGAAGGCATTCACCCAGGCTTTATTAGAAAGCTTAACGAAGGCCCAAGATCTGATGCTGAGGATACTAGCTTACAAAGACAAGCGTACCAACATCCAAACCATCAACTGGAAAAATTTAACAAAGCTCAACTAAACAAAGATCCCAGCTACCAACTCTAAACTACAGACACACTAGTTCTCCACCAAATTAATTTGCACCAGCTGAAAGCAAGTTAAACATATCATCCTCCATGGGCCTCAGCTTGGGCTTCAGGAGGGGACACCAAGTCTTCACCTACATCAGCATCTTGTCAATAATCGCCACTAGTGAAGTCAGCACTTTGTTGTTGAAAACAGCATCATTCCTGGTCTTCCAGGTCCACATTGCTTCTGCACATAAGAAAAGCGTCACATGTCCTTTTTTTTTCTCCTCGACAAGCATTCACCACCTCAACAAAAAAGACTCTGAACAGCTGGTTGGCGATCTTGTCCAACCCAAAACATCTATCAAATAAGACCACAGAAAAACTGCAATGGGGCATTGAAATAAATGTGATCAGTTGTTTCAAGCTTATCACAAACTTTACAATTTTTAGGTCCAGACCATTGCCTCTTCTTAAGATGAACACCAGACTGGATTCTATCGTCAGCAGCCATCCAAAGGAAAATTTTCACTTTGAGAGGATTGTTACATTTCCACACGGCCATCATTTGTATATCCACAATTCCACCTAAAGTCATCAATTTGCATAGAGATCTTGTTGAATACTTTCTAGAACGCTCAAGTGCCCAGTATAATTGTCAGTGCCCTCAGAAATGCAGTTCATCCCACTCATCTCTCCTTGTCTCATCTAACTCTTCTAAACTGAATTAACCACTGCCCGTTCACTCTTGCCTTTGCTACCTCCAAATCCTGCCTGAAACAGCCTGTAGAATTTGATTTTTAAAGGACAGTCTCCCAGCCAATTATCATGCCAGAATCTTGTCTGCTGTCCTCCTATCTCAACAGCTCTACCTCTCTGGTACCACTCTCGAATATCCAACAAAGATCTTCAAAACTTTTTTTTGAAACAAAGGAAGGAGCTCTACCACTCAATTAAGACGAAAGAAATTATGTTCAAGAAAGGTTAGCCCAACGGGATGCAAAATTCTGAGAGGCTAACCAACCCACGTGACGCGGTTGAGCACAACACGACACACTGCCGTAGGTCATCGTTGCCGAGCATGGAAGCAAAGCTGCCAGCAGCTCCGACTTCCAACGGCATGCCACCCACCCAACAGTCCCGAAGCGAGCGGCCCGACTTCCGATCACGAACCTACGCCTCGCCCCCAGCGAATGCAAACCCCAACAGAGGAACATCCACCCAAGGAGACATCGAAGCCGCGACATAATCCAAATGCGATGCCTTCAGGAAGGGAGCGACACCAATGACGCCACCATCGCACGTTCATAATGGGCTAGGTTTTCACCCTTGGATGACAACGCTAGGGGGAATGCGACGCCCCCAACAAGGAAAGCAGCACCTACTGGCGTCGCCGTTGCTAAGGCTTTCGCCCAAGAACCCACTAGCGCGAACGTCGGGCCAAGAAGCCGGACCCCTTGCCAGTCATCACCTTCATCGCCATTGCCCCACCGCCCCACAAAAGCCTCTTCAGAGGGCCATCGACGCGTCGGCTGCACGCAGCAGCCGCACGGCTGCGTCAACCACCACCTCCTCCGACCAGGCAACACATGGGGCTGGACCTGACTCCACCGCTCGCGCCGTCGCACGTTGAGGCCGTCGCCGACCGCCGCCGCTGGCAGTGACGTGACGCGCGCCCCAACACCACAGGCTCCACCCCCTGCCTTGAGGGCGCCGTTCCCGGCCACCAGGGCACCGGCACCAGCACCGGCCAACACTGCCGCCACTGCAACCAGCTGGGGATGGAACCAGCCGCCCAGGCACCGGACCAGGCGCCCCGGGCCGGCGTGGACACCGTCGCCATGGTCAACGAGGTAGGGGCGGGCGGAGGAGAAGAAGAAAGAAGCCCTGCTGCCGCCCCCTGCCCCTGCACAGGCATTGACCGGCGTCGTCCGCACTAGCAAGCTCCGGCCGGATCCACATGGTTGGCAGCGGCCGCAGCCGCGGGAGGGCCGAATCCTAAGGAAGGGGAGCCGGAACCGCCACCAGACAGCCCAGGAAGTGCGCCCCCACTGGATCCACCTGTTGAGCGGCCGTCCCGCCGCCGGCCCTAGCTGTAGCGTCGTCCCGGTCGTCGAGGGCTGCGCCCCCACCGGCAGCCTCCCCGCGCCTCCTCGCGCAACTCCCGCCGCGCCCGGCCGCAGCATCTTCCCGGCCGCCGAGCTCCCTTCCCGCACAGCGGAGCTCGTGACCTCCTGGGCAAGAGCCTCGCCGCCGCCATCCTAGGGATCCGCGCGGGCCTCCCGACAGTTTCCTCTGGCAGCGGCAAGGGCAGGGCAGGGCAGGGGCAGTTGACGGTGGCGGCGGCTAGGGTTTCCCTGCCACCCGAGTCGCCCGTGCGGGTGGGCGACGCGGGGGCTCGGTGGTTCTATCCATATCTTCAAAACTATGAACCTTTCCTAGTCTTGATTTGAAAATTACTTTTCTGTCACAGATATTTTCTCCTCAACAGTGAACAGAAAAGGCTATCCCCCCTCTCCAATCTATCAATCCATTTAACCAGCAAACAAACATCATAGCTCTAACAAACATTGAACAGTATACTGCATGTTTAAGTCTCTAAAAAATTCTGACCAATTATTCGAATTTTGGTAATTCCAGGGGTGGCCGAAAAAATTCTAATACCAAACTTGAAAATCTTGGTGCTGTCCAACCTTAGGCTAAGCGCTTGCACCGAAGAGGCAAGGGGCATCTATATCATGGCCGATGTGTCACGTCATGGCGGAACCAGGGGTGTCGTGTAACAAGGGTCTTCGTGGATGCCTCCCGATCGATATGGATGCGACATTTGTGATACGCGGAGAAAAAGGCATAGAGGTGACGCATGTGAGCATCCCATGGAACTTGCCATGTCATGCCTCACAGACAGAGACGAAGAAGTGGCTAGTGTACTCGAGGCTAAAGTCGAAGTAGAAGCGCGTGAAGAGGACAAGCAGCAAGCAATGGAAACCAATCATCAGATCAAAAACCAAAAGAAATGCCAATCAACCACCAGCAAGAGGGAACACCGTGATCAACGAATTAGGAAAAGACTCTAGTATCCAATCAGCGCAACTAGCAGCACTGCTCTCAGCAAATATCTTTATCGATGATCTTCAAATGGGCACACTAGGAGGCAACGTGAGGGCGTGTGCCCAGCACGCCATGGAGGACAAACAACTAACAGGGTTTGTAGCCTAATATTAGAACCTAAACCTATGATACCATATTGAAGACTAGAATTAGTTCAGATGCCGATGTATTGCTTCATCCTCATTATTGAGTTGTATGGACTGATCAGTTTAACCAAAAAACTTAATAAGGTAATAGAAAAAGGTGGACAATTCACTTATATTTTTAACCCCTCACATGTAGACTTTCATATCGGATCTCCAGAGAGATAACAATATACTCTAACACCCATAGATGCTTAATCTTCCATTGTAGAATGCATCTTCCGTATTGCACTGCACTTTTTTAATTCTGCCAGCATTGTGTCTGTCAGATTTCTCTGCGTCATGAACTGCAGTGACTGCACAGATGTCTCATTGTTTCATCCAGTGGTTTGTCTTTATTTATATTCAGTATATATAGCTAATATAGGTCAATAAGAAGTTAGTAACTACTCCAAACTAAGAGCTCCTCGTTCACAAGCTTGTCATCTTTTGGATGAGAGTAAACTTAGATTGTTTTATACATTTGTTAGCTGTTACTCAACTGATTTTTCCTTTCACAGAATAGAACTGGCCAAATGCATAGCGAACCCGTCCTGTGCAGCAAACGTAGCATGCTTGAACACATGCAATAATCGACCTGATGAAACTGAATGCCAGGTTAATCCCATAAACCTTGAGCTCATTGAAATCTGCCAGAAAAATAAGCCTTTTATGCTCTGCTTTTATCATCCATCAGATCAAATGTGGAGACCTGTTTGAGAACAGTGTAGTCGATGAATTCAATGATTGTGCTGTTTCACGCAAGAAATGTGTTCCAAGAAAATCCGATGTCGGCGAGTTCCCAGTCCCTGATCCATCTGCCCTGGTTAAGAACTTCAATATGGCAGATTTTAATGGAAAATGGTACATTTCAAGTGGCTTAAACCCAACATTTGACACATTTGATTGCCAGCTTCATGAGTTTCATGTCGAAGGAGACAAATTAATTGCAAACATAACATGGAGAATCCGCACCCCAGACTCTGGTTTCTTTACCAGGTCAACCGTGCAGCGTTTTGTGCAGGACCCCTCACAGCCTGGCATACTCTACAACCATGAAAATGAGTTCCTGCACTATCAAGATGACTGGTAAACCCTCTTAGAAATTCTTTTCCACCATTGTCAATGTGTCATGCCTCAGGTTTATCAACTTGATATTTGCTGACCTGTAGGTACATTATCTCATCAAAGGTTGAGAACAAGGATGATGACTACATATTTGTATACTACCGTGGCCGAAATGACGCATGGGATGGTTATGGTGGTTCTGTTTTGTACACCAGAAGTAAAACTGTACCTGAAACAATAATACCTGAGCTAGAAAGAGCTGCAAAAAGCATAGGTCGGGACTTCTCGACGTTCATCAGGACTGATAACACCTGTGGTCCTGAGCTACCTCTTGTGGAGAGAATCGAGAAGACTGTGGAGGAAGGAGAGAAGACCATCGTCAGGGAGGTGAAGGAGATTGAGGGAGAGGTTGAGGAGCTGGAGAAGGAGGAGGCATCATTGTTTCAGAAGCTGGCAGAAGGTCTCATGGAGGTGAAACAGGATTTGATGAACTTCTTGCAGGGGCTGAGCAAGGAGGAGATGGAGCTGTTGGATCAGCTGAACATGGAAGCGACTGAAGTTGAGCAAGTCTTCAGCCGTGCACTGCCATTGAGGAAGCTAAGGTAGCTCCAGCAACAAAGGACTTGGAGAAAACAAGCCCTCAAGTACTGAACGAAATAGATTCTATTTGCCACAGCAGTACCTACAGTGACAGATTGTTGAACAGACAGCAAACATTTGGAATTCTCTTTTTCTTTTTCCTTTTCTGTGGTCACAACATATTCCCAGGTTAGCTCTATTTGGAAAGCATCAAGACAATGTAACTTTTCTTGCCAGACAAAAAAAAAACAAGTATATATTATGCTACTTTTCCTAATAATAATACTTGGTACTACACTATACCATCAAGGTGCTAACTAGCATATAGTGGGTTGGTTTCGACATAGCGGATCATGAATAGTAGGTGTTATCGCGTAAATTCTAATAGTGGTATTTGATAATCACACACATTACTACATAATAGATTTTCGGAGACAGTCATTTCTTATTATTTGTCCGCCTCTAGTCCACTATGTTATTGCGTAGCGGTAAGAGATTGCTACTGCTATAGTGGATGCTATAGCGGCCGCTACGATCACTATTTAGTTCCATTTATATCATCTCTTGTATGAGAATTGTTTGATGTTAAATTTTCATTTGCTATTTTATCTAAATTTAAGTCATTTCCCTATGTAAAATGCAAATATCAAAAGGAACTCTTATATTTGCATATGTCCTAATGCAGTAGGGACCTCTACCCCAATGCAGTAGGGACTTCTACCCCCTTCAGTTGAAAAAAAAGTATAGTTACATATCTCCTAATTTCAAGGATTTTTTTTGAAGGAGGCTCTCTAGAAAAGTTGATTATACTAAAAATGCTCTTCAGGAAGATCCCAACTAGAAAAATGGTAGTAAAAGGACAAATGGTTAATTTGTATGGATTTTTAAGTGTAGCAGAGATGCGTATGTTGCGTTGGTGTTGTGGGCACACAAGGAGGGATAGAGTTCGGAACGATGATATTCGGGATAGGGTTGGGGTGGCACCAATTGAGGAGAAATTGATTCAACATCGGTTGAGATGGTTTGGACATGTTCGACGGAGGCCTCCTGAGGCGCCAGTGCATAGTGGGGTTCTAAAGCGGGCCGATAATGTAAAGAGCGGTAGAGGTCGACTTAAACTAACTTGGGACGAGTCCGTTAAGAGAGACCTTAAGGAGTGGAATATCTCTAAGGATTTAGCTATGAACAGGAGCGCTTAGAGACTGGCAATCAACGTGCCTGAACCGTGACCTCTTTCTGTCTTGTGCCATTTATGTCTCTTTATGTGTCTCCTTGTTTATCGTCTCTTTTGGGTTTCATCTCTAGCCTACCCCAACTTGCTTGGGACAAAAGACTATGTTGTTATTGTATAATCTTATCATAGCTATTGAGAATAACAAGGGAGAACACTGCAGTTGTTTTTAAATAAAAAAATTGAAAGCACATTGTTGGTGTCTGGCTGATATCCACATTAACTATAGAACTCCAGAGCCCATTCGATAAATCTTTTATTATCTCAAGGAAATTGCTTACTCCATACTTTACAAATCTAAATGGTATCATATATATGTTCCATGTAAGTGAAGAGCTTAAATGGAACAATCCAATTACAGATACATAATCACACCAACAACAACAAACATGACAACTGGCACAGGAAGAGTTACAAGATAGGGATCTCATCACAGAAGCAGTATAGGAAGTTGTCCAAAACTCTTTGAGATCATGTCCTCGTTTTCTCAAAGTATGCAGCAAGAACATTTCTGGAGATAAAAGAGACAAGGATCAGTCGATAAGATATCCCTGTATCACATGTGGAGTTTTAGGGAACTTTAAATAAGGTTATCTGTGTGTTTTAATTTTTCATGTTTATTTATCTGGAAGGGAAATTCACTCATTTGAAGAATCTAAAGGTATAACAGTTTGACATTCTATGCCAAAACAATGCCACGATTAATGGTTTACTACTATTGACAGAGCAGTAAGGAATATGTCTCAGTGAAGATAATTAACACGTCATGCAGCTTATGTATTTATGTTATTATGTAACATATCTTAATACAATCTATCATATAAGAAATTGACAATGAAGTTGCCAGTTTTTTTTAAGAAAAAAAAAACAAAGTTGCCACTTGCCAGTATATATTACTTGCAGAATACAGATAATGATGTGTGGGTTCCCAAAAAAAAAACTGTTCTCAAGGCTACCGACCGACCAGCTGTATGGCATACAAATATTGTCATCAATACTTCAATGAATTTAAGGTCACAAAATTAAATCTTTATTAAGGAACATATGAATGAAATATATAGAAGACATTTATTGTTTAGTCGTCAGATCAAGGTTCAAGATCACATAGCTGGACAGATTGGACTGTTAATGCCAGGCAATTAGTCATAGTTGATTACAAGACAATTAAATTTTATTGGTAGCTTGTTGGTCACTTGCTGTTCAAAAAGACAATTTGTTTCTAGTACCCTTCGCGCTGTAGTGTGGCTGTGTTATGTGGTGCTAGGATTGAGTGGAGAGAGTTGAGGAGAGCGACAATGACGGATGCGCTACAGTACCCTACGGCGCTACAGTGCCGCGGGTACTGTTCATGCCAGCAAGAGAAGCAAAGGACCGGCGGCTAGGGCTGGTGAGGGGCGCTGGGAACGCCGGCCGCGGGGCTTCGCCCATGGCCGGCAAGAGAGAAGGTTTTTCCTTCTAATCTCTTGCTTGATTCTAGATTGATACATCTCCTCTCATTATATAGAGAATAGATCTTACTTGGTCCCTAAGTAAGCGACTAATTAACCCTAACGGGCTAAGGCCCAATAGGCCCTTGACTCTTCTAATACTACACCCCACCTGGATATGCAGCTCATCCTCGAGCTGCAACTTAACGATGACTCTGCTAGACACAAACCTAACACCTAAAAACAAGTCTTTTACATCTCGACTTATTCTATTGACATGAATAGACTACGACTCTTTATTTTTTAACTCCTGAAGATACAACGGACATCCTCCGCGTGATGGACCTGCACGTGTGTAGCCACCTGGATCCCATGGAGCCCACCGGAACGAGAGGGGTGCACGGGTATAGCCATCTGGAATTAGTCGCGATAGCGACCAGTGGAGACGTCCTTGCGGCGGCCGGTGGCGGAATGCGGTGGCGCTAGGCAGTGCGTCCCCGCCAGGGACAAGGAAGGGAGCAACTCCCCTACCGCCGCTGTCGTAGAGTTGGAGATCGCTGCCCGCGGGAAAATCACCATGCACACGCCTGAAGACAGCAGCGGGTCGGCGCAGTTGCTGGTGGCCATCCCACGGGGCGAGGTCGCACTCCGCTGAGATGAGGTCGACCGTCGCCAAGGTCGCCTCGTGCATAGGCTGGCGCATCTCCTGTAGCCACCGGCGCGCTAGGAGGCCGCGCGCCGCAACCTGTAGCCGCACCGCCGCAGACACCTTGCAGGTAAGCATCTTCCCTGCCGGCTCCATCGTGATGTCCATCGCCTGCTCGATCTGCTGCAATGTTGGCTGCATGTCCTGGAACGGCAGCAGCGTCGTGCCGTAACCTGACATCCCGTAGGGAAAAACCGGTGGCAGAGAGACCACGGCCGATTGCGGCAGCAGCCAACTGGCTGGTTGTAGCGGCGGTATGCCGAGGTAGGACTGGATGGCGGCGACGGAACGGGCGAGATCGGTGATGGCCGCGGTCAACTGATCTGGCGTCATCGGTGAGGAAGTGACCGGTAGCGGCTCATCGTAACCTGGCATCTCCGATATCAGATTGTTATGTGGTGCTAGAGTTGAGAGGAGAGAGTTGAGGAGAGTGACGATGACGGACGCGCTACAGTACCCTGTGGTGCTACAGTGCCGCGGGTACTGTTCACATCGGTGAGAGAAGCGAAGGACCGGCGGCTAGGGCTGGTGAGGGACGCTGGGAACGCCGGCCGCGGGGCTTCGCCCACGGCCGTTTTCCTTCTAATCTCTTGCTTAGATTGATACATCTCCTCTCATTATATAGAGAAGAGGTCTTACTTGACCCCTAAGCAAGCGACTAATTAACCCTAATGGGCTAAGGCCCCATAGGCCCTTGACTCTTCTAACAGGCTGTGTGTTAGTGTGAGTTTTGAGTGTGTTTTCGGGGACTTGGTCCTTCTTGTGTACTCTCTTCTTTCTTAATAAAATGATACACAGCTCCCTTGCGTGTTCGAGAAAAAAAATAGATGAGCCGTGGACAACTAATGTTAGTGCATTAATATAGTCAGGCTATGTTCTATTGGAGAACATAGGGAAGATTAAATGTCAGAGTTCTAAAAGCAAATAGCATAAATATCTTTAGTTTGTTATATATGATCTATCAGATACAATACATAATATTAAGTTAGCATCAACATCATGGAGATGATGATACTACTTCTGCATAACTGCATTTACATATATGATGTGCAATCATATACCAAATGAATGAATAATTGAACATATAAACTGAATTTTCAATTTTACTCGCTTTTGCATACCTGTTGCACCTTATTCTCCTGGCTACGGGTGGTAGATGGTTGCCTAGCAGAAGAGGTAGGTGACAACCTATCGTCCCTTACTCTGTTGAAGATACCAGTGTACTTTTCACCTGATGCTGCATTTGCATCATCCCATTCACCAAAGGGTGGTACAGCCACTTCTTCTTCAGGCTGGATTGACAAATGCAAAGCAAGAGTAATTACTCTAAAAGCATTTCTAGCCCATATTCATAGAAATATTATATTATTGAAAAACCGAAAGATAGTAAGGTATTATTACCTCATAGCCACCCGGCTTCATCCTGCTCCTTCCAGGTGTATGCTGGCCATGCTCCTCTGAAGATGGCCTCCTCTCTGGAGTCTGCATTCCAGTCGACCTGTGCTTCGGCTTTGATTGGTTGTTTGGCTGCATTGGTGAAGCAGACCCAACAGCTGCTCTGTAGGGGCTCCTTGGTGCCCCAACATTACTCCCTTGTTCTCTCCGAGGATTTGCATGTCTTCGTGGTGCAGGCTCACGGTGAGTAGGCCGGTCGGAGTGTCGTTGGTGGTCAGTTTCAAGCCTCGGTCGAGGTCGTGGGTTCCTTGGACCTTGGTCTTCAGGATCGGTCTTGTAGGCCATTGGATGCAAAGGCGACTTGCGAGGATGTTCCGTCCTCCTTGGATCATTTGGTTGTGTAGGAATTTCTGTTTTCTTGTTCTTCCGTGCATCCTCGAACTTTTGTGTGTAAGGGGTGTTTCCTGTGGTTTCCCAATTCCCAAATGCAGGAATTTCAGGGTGCTGTACAAAGCAGATCAATTGGTAGCTTTAGTCAACTTTCTGGGACTATGATTTATGCCCCTAAATATTTGGGATGTCTATGATACATGCTGACATGCAAAAGAAGAGTATAATCCATATATCAATCTGGGTCAGGTGCACTCAGATCTAGAATTGTGACATTTGCAGCTCACTGGTTTTAACAAGAATTTATCTGGTAAAGCATCTGTCATATATCAACCTTAGAAAAAAAAATCACTCACAGCATAAATAGGGCTACCATACACAGCACACCAATCACCACAAGAACAAACTAAGGTGGGTTTATAATTACCAAACCAGCTAAGCACACTGCTCATTCATCAGTAGTTATAGGTCCCATTATGTCTCCCTGTGTCTTCCAGACAGGATGTCTAAAATTAACTACAGCGAAAACACGTCCAGATGTAAAATGTCAAAAATTTCTCCAGCCTAAGCAAGACAAGGCAGAACCAAAATATCATTCTACACTAGTTCTTTTCTAACCAGTCAATTAGCCATCAGATGACAGACCAATTCCAGATTTCTTACAGTTGAATCAAAATGTAATACACTGTACCAAGACATCAAGAGGTCAAAGACATGATAAGTACACAAAATCAGAAACGATTTACTCACCGCCATCGGCCAATTCAGATCTGCAAGGCAGAATTGAGCTATCCCGTGCAAAGAAAATTCTGAACTACCACCCTTTTTACACAAATTCTTGGAGTAACAGAACACAGTCCTCCAAAGGAAAGCACACAAGTGTCAGTTTTTCCTCAGAGTAGTACTGACTGTACTATTCTTTCCTCGAAGAGTCAGCGTAGTACTCCTTTCATCTCAACCAACTCACCAGGAACCAACAGAATCAAGATCAAATCTTCCCAAGAAAGGAATATCACAGGAACTCCCAAGTTTATAGCCTTTTTGCAGCAAGGATGAAGTTAAGATACCCCCAACCACCCAAATCCATAAAAACGAGGAGGGAGGATTGAAGGAAGTTCTGCCCTGCCACCGAAATTCACCAAATCCTCTCAGGAAAACGAGAAGTAAGAGCTGCAGATGACTAATTTGACCCTCAATTATTCAGAGAAGCACCACAATCACCAGGATTGATGGTGTCTTCTGCTGGCTACCCTTTCCAACTACTCAACCTGAACAAGCATCCAACCCAATTAAATAAAGATCAAATTGTCTCCTCGACAACAGAGAGCAGAAGGAGCCACCAAGGAGAAGTCAAAGTAGGATTCTTTGAAGCTATATAGGACTGCAATTCGACTACCCAAGAAAATGGATCGAAGGCGACATCCTTCGCACGAATCTCTCAAGAGAAAACACAAAAAACACTCTGGAAGAAACTCAATTTTCTGAAAACGCTCAAATCCCCCGCGGCGGATGGACCCGAGTCACCGAAAATCAAACTCAAAGGTGGATCCTCTCTTCTGACCTTGCGGCTTCAGAAGTAGTACACGCGCACGAGAGAGAGGAAGTGGGAAGGAACAACCCAACAAGCAATTCAGAGGGGGAGGAGAGGAAGAAAAAGAGAAGGAAGCGAGGAAGAAGACAAAGACGTTGACGAGGGAGTGAGCGCCGTTTTGCTTGTCAGTTCGAAAGCCTTCAAAGCTTTTTTTTTTCGTTTTCGGATAAAATTTGGTACGGATATTTTAAAGTAGGGTAACAATATATGTAGGACGTCCGGACACGTCCAACCCGACCGAGCGCGTCTTGCGACGCCCTGCCCATCCGCTCCTACACGCGCCGCTCCCTCCTACTCGCCTTTACTTATATCCCCGCTCCGCCTCGCTCTCTCCGCCCGTAGCGCACTCGCTCTCTCCGCACCGCGCCTCGCTCTCTCCGCTGCTCCGCCTGCACTCACCGGCAAGCCGCGCCTCCTCTTAGTCCTCTATCTCCGTCCGTCCCTCCCTCCCCTCCCTTGCCCCTTCCTTCCTCCTTGCTCCTGCGTCCTCCATGCGAACGAGAGAGGGTGGCAGCGGAGGATGCGAGCCGCGTGCTCTCCTCTTCCCCTGCCTCCCTCTCTCGCTCTAGCGACCTCCAGCACTGGAGAAAGCTCGACGACGGTTATTTTCTGGTGTCACTCTCTCTCCCCCCTCCTTTTTCTGCGAGCTCCCCGTGCCCACACCTGTGCTTACCGAGCTCCCCGCCATGGTGGATGCGGCGACGGCCGTGGATCACCACCGGACCTAGTGACGGCGGCCGTGGATCCATCGCATCTGGCAGGGGTGGCGGTGGATCCGACCAGATTATGTCTCCCCTTCCTTCCCTTCCTCCTCCTGCCTCATCGTCGTTGTTGGAATGAGATGTTTTGAATGTTGCAACAAATGATTTTCGGTTGTTGCAGTGGTTCTTTTTTTTTGTTGTTGCAACAGGCGGTTTCCTCTTGTTGCAGTAGTAGTTCTTGAGTTGTTGCAGGAATTGCAACATCATTGTTTCGTTGTTCGTTTTCATGTTGCAATTCGTATTTTTCGTTTGTTTCATTAGAGTTTTTTCGATGTTGAAATAGCATTGTGTTTGTTGTTGCAGTGGGTTGTTTTTAATGTTGCAATAGATGATTTTTTTTGTTGTTGCAATGATTTTTATTGGTTTGTTGCAACAAGCGTTTTCCTGATGTCGCAGTAGCAGTTCTTGAGATGTTGCAGTAGTTGCAACATCATTTTTTTCGTTGTTTGTTTTCATGTTGCAATTCGTATTTTTCGTTTGTTTCATTAGAGCTTTTTTCGATGTTGAAATAGCCTTGTTTCGTTGTTTGCAGGGGCGGTTCTATGGGGTGCGAGGTGGTGGTGGTCGGAGGTGCTGGGGTCTAGCGAGATTGAGGGCTGGACGGATCCACGCGCGTGGGGTGCTAGGGGCGGATCCCTTACTCGGGAAGCAGTTGATTTTTCTACTCCCTCCGGGGTGGGCGGAGCCGTGCGGACGAAGCGGTTGATTTTTCGGCGGGCTGGTGCAGCGTCCGGCGCTAGCGCCCGGATCCGGACGTCTGGGCGCTAGCAGGACCGTTTAAAGTATGGAGAGTTTCTTCGTCCCTGTTTTTGCCTGTTCCGTGTTTTTTTCGGTCCTTTTTTTCACTTTTGCGGTTTCCATATTTTTCAGTTCCATGTTTCCTTTGTAAACACTTGTGATTAGTTGGGCCCATAAGTTACTCATCTAGAACAAACTTTCAGACCACTTCTTGTGCCAATAGCCCTCTACTCCATCATATTTGGACGACCGCTCGATTATTATAATTTGGATTATGCATAGGGATTATTATAATCAGGATTATGAATTATAATAATCAGAGTATTTGGATCAATGGATTACGGTGATTGATTATGGTTAATTAAAGTAATAAATTCATATCTTATTATTTATAGTGGAAGGCCGCCTTCGATGGCGGACTCGTAGGTTTCCTCCTCAGCTATCGAGAAAGTCCGAATCTTTGCAAAGAACCCCTAGCCGGTGAGGACAACAAGGGCAAACAGCCAGTTCACCTGGCAAGAATTCCCAGAAACAGCAGCCACCAAATAAACAAACAATACATTTGCTAGTCTCCTCCAAACCCTGGATAGGTCAAGATCAACATTGACGGAGCTTTTGTAGACCAGTTGGGTGAGGCGGGGAGTAGGAGTTGTTGCACGAAATAGTGATGGGCACATAGCCTTCTCGGCTTGTAAGTACTATGGAAGGTGTGGTAGTGCACCCGAAGCTGAAGCCTTGGCCTGCACCGAAGGATTACGGTGGGCTGTCCAGCGGCAACTGCCTCGGATCATCATGGACAACGGACTATGCACGGATAGTTGAGGCCAAGAGAAGCACGCAGAAGGACTGGTCGGGGATCAGCTTCGTTATAGATGAGGCAAAGGGGCTCACTCGTTTGTTTGTTTTTTTCAAAAGCATGCATGGGCACGTGCTTCGTTAAGTAGAAGTAGGAAAGCCACATTTTATAATGACGGTACATAGGGCACGCAAGTAATCTTTGGATTACCCACGTAATCCCACACGAACATAAAAAGCAAGAAAAACACGAGGCCTCCACCTCAAAACCCCTACTGACTAAGCTTGATACATGAATACAACACAATGGTAGCCAGTAGAATGGTGAAACCGCGGAGGTGACAAGGCTCAACCTCAGTAGCAAAGCATCCGCCAAGGGAACCATGAAGGCGACGAGGCACAACCTTGGCGGCAAAGCATCCGCCAAGGGCGCCAGTACAACAACAGCGGCAAAGCATCCATTAGAGAAGAGACCACGACGGCAAAGCATCCGCCAGAACTGCAACTTGGCCCACACGCCCTTAGCAACAAAGCATCTGCCTTAGGGGGACCATCACGACAACGGCAGCAAAGCATCCGCCCAAGCAACAACGACGGCAAAGCATCTGTCCGAGAAGAGTGATAGCGACAAAGGATCCGCTACACAGCGAGCGACTGCGGTGACATCAACCAACTACTGGACATACCAAGGCGAAGAAAGACATGAAGCACAATCAGGCCCAGGGTAAGCACAACCAAGCAGAGAACCAGAAGACAGGGGCACGACCACGTCGATGACCACACGGGGAACCAACAACGAGCCAAAGATTCTTCAGCGACGTCTATAGGAAGGAGTTGACGCCCAGGAGTACACCATGGACGTCATCGTCGTTGGCCTTACAACTTGTAAGGCGGGGCTTTCGCCCAGAATTTGACATTGTCAGCGAGAGCATAGGTTCAACAGCGATGCCTCCAACGAGGAATGTGGCGCCCGAGGCATCACCATCGCCTGCCCCGGCGAAACCGGGCTGAGCTTTCACCCAGAACTCTATGCTCGGCACAGCGTGAGATCAGCAGGGGCAGCAGCAAAAGGGGAACTGGCCGCATGCCGCCAACACGGGCACCTTCCGTAGCGACACACCACATCGGAGCCTGAAGAAGACCGCTGGTCAGCACCACCGACGCCAGGCACCAGTAGGCGCGTGCCCCAGCAAGCCGTAGCCGCCCTGTCCTCGGCCCCAGCCGCCGGCGCAGTGAGGTCGGCATGGCCTCGTACACCGAGAGCCCGGGGAAGGCAAGCCGCCACCCGCGTGGGCAAGGTCACCTGCCTACTGTGGTCACCCATCCGGAGGCCCGAGGCGAGGTGTGGGCGGTAGAGCGCCTGGACCATGCCCCTAGCCACCTAGCCGGATCCGAGCCCCACCGAGCCACCGCCCCCTAGCGCTAGGACTGCCTCCTGGGCGGATCCGGCCGATGGCCGCTAGCCGCCCGGCAAGGAAGGCCTCGGGACCTGGCTGGAAACGGCCGCCAGCAACGCCGTGCGCATGCAACCCCACCATGGCCGGAAGGAGATCCAGCCGAGGCCGACGCTCGGGTGCTTGTAGACGTCAGATCCGGTGGCGTGGGCTCCGGATCCACCGGCCGGCCCGCCAACGGCGCCGGAGGAGAAGTTGGGAGGTGGAGGGGGGATGAGAGGGGGCGGTGGAGAAGGAGAGGAAAGGACGCAGGAGGATGCCTTTTGAGCTCCCTTGCTGGCCGCCGCCGCCGCCGACGCGGAGGAGGCTGTGGTGGCGCGGCGGCGGCGGCTGAACCGGCGGGGAAGGGGGGCCGAGCTTCGGCGACCGGCGGGGGGCCCTCGAGTCGCCCCCGCTAGGAGACGACGCGAGGGAGGTTCTGTCGTTTGTTGAATGGGTGGCGCATTTCCATGTAAAGAGAGAAGGAAACTTTGATCCTGAGCGAACCATGGAGAGTCAATGAATTTCCTGTAGGAAGAAAATAGTATTTAATTTATATAATGTTAGACAATAGCTGATTGGAACTGAAAACAGAAAGCAAAAAAAAGATGGAACCTACCATAGAAGAAAACAGGTGGCCTGAATGGTTCAGGGACAGCGAGCGGCTGCATAGCTAGGATTTTGTTCTCGTTTTGGCATTCCATCGAGCACCTGAAAGGCGCAGGACACAAAGGGCAAAAGAAACAGGAACTGAAGGACCTACCGTGCATATGAGGAAGCAGACGGCGTTGGCGCAAGGGCTGCCCCTCCATCTCTGCCTTTGGTTGCACCGTGCGTCACGCGGGTGGACCGCAACGGCGGCGAAACCCGACCTGGGGAGGGCTCGGACGAAGGCTCTGCCGGACTGGTCGGGCCGTGCGCCGGAGCGGACGTTGGGACGGGGCGGCGCTGTGGGGCGGTGGACGACAGGGAGGGGCAGTGCACAGCAGGCTGGGCCCTGGGGTGCCGGAGGGTGCAGGGGCATAGGCGCATAGCCATATGCCGCGACAGAGGGGCCGAGGACGGATCAATCGTCGTGATGGTCAGGCGACGATGGAGGATCTGAGGCGTGGGTGAAGACTGGGCTCGGACCGGTGCTGCTGCGCAGGGGCCTCGGCGGCAGCGGGGCGGCAAGCATAGGGGATGGTGGGATGGGTGGGCGCAGAGAGAGGGCCGAACCTGCAAGCAACGCAGCTGGTCGGACATGCGCCGGCGGTTGAGGAGACGCGGACGGGCGGAGGCAGTGGGAGTCCGGGGATGGCAACGCGGTGGCGGCTTTGGAGACGGAGCGGGGACGGCAAGGAAGAAGTGGATGCGAGAGGGGTGGGATTGGGCTGTTTTCATCAGGGGCCGTTGATGAGAAATCTGATGGACGTGGAGAGCTGGTAATGTGGGTGAAGGAGAGAAGAGAAAATGGTATATAGAAATAAGGGTATATATATATGGTAGATATGTATGCCCATGGACAGTTGCTTTCACACTTTCACAGTAGTTTCGAGTAGCCGGCATCAACGGATTACAAGTACAACGTACAAGTCAAAACAACGCATGCTGAGGAAGAAAACTGCAGGAAGAATCGGTGGCCACCAGAAGATAGATGACCATATAGATAGTATATCGAGCTCGATCTTGCAAGGACCATATATAAATTATCTTCCTTTCTAGCGGTCAACGATCCAAAACATGAATACGGAACAAGCAAGTTAGCTAGACATGTTTGTCAAGGCATGTTTAGCTAGCGTGAGTGGGTGACAACCAAGTTGGAAGCAGCATGTATATATTATTGGTGATGATGGAACATTTATATAGTCATGATATATGCATGCACTTTGCTTCCATCGTCGTAACTGAAATAATTTATTTAGTACAAGTAACTTGATTGGTCGCCATGTTGATTCAGAATTTTAATGTCTCTGATGCATCACGCTTCTCCTCACCTCTCCGACTTGCTGTTTGAGAAGTGCATGCCGTACGGAGGCCTGGTCAAAATGGAGAAAAGACCTTCGGATTTAGGCTTTAGTCTCGGCTAAAAGTTAGGCCCGAGAAAATACGATATTAGATCGTACGTTGTGGCGTTTATCTTCCAAAAAAATCAAACCAGACCATGAGTCAAGTTCCATACCTTTGTATAGATAGTTCTAATGATTATATTATCACTCAATAGTCAAAACCACAATTATGGCACATGAGACATATTCGCTATGATGGATCGTATACATCGAAGTGGCATGAACCGCATTTCTAAGTGGTTTTTGTTTCATCCGTTCTTTCTTAAGACTACGTTCCTCTTCCTGTCATCAAGTCATTTGACCAAATGTCTGGTGTTCATATGCTGCTTTGGAGAGAAAGTTAAGCTGACCATGCCATGGCATTTGGGTTTGGGTGTGTTCAGTTGGTGAAAAGTGGGTGAAAATTTATTGTAGCATCTTTCGTTGTTATTTGGCAAAATTTATCCAACCATGGACTAACTAGGCTCAAAAGATTCGTCTCGACATTTACAGACAAACTATGTAATTAGTTATCTTTTTTACCTACATTTAATGCTCCATGCATGCGTCCAAAGATTCGATGTGATGGGTGGAAGAGGAAATATTTTGGGTTTGCATGTGAAGTAAACACACCCTTTGTTTAATCTCCTACAATATTATTGCTTACATAGGTCTGTAACCATTCTCTAATTTGTTGTTCCATTCACAGGGGACTAACAAGCAACAAAACAAATGTTTTTGGTGCTGAGATCCATCTTCTTGTCTTCTTACTTCAATCAAATCTTCAAAGAGGCAACTAATGGATTATGAGAGGCGCATTTTTAAATGCTGGTACCGATTTCTTTAGGATAGAAGTTTTGGATTATGTACCTGCACACTATCGAGCAGCCATCTTCCTCCGTATCTGTGAAAAAAATATTCATCTGGTTAGCCTAGAGAATATGAATATGATTCATTGGATCATCGATGTGAAATGCTTGGATATTCTTTTCCCCAGCCAACGTCTGAATGCCAGCTCATTACGAAGACATGATGAAGGTGATTAATCAAAGTAGACAGGCTTAGCCTGAACTCTCAGCTTCCTAAGATTAAGTGTTCAACCCAGTTTTCATAGTTTAGACAAAAAAAAGTGCGAATTAGATTAGACAAATTTGTAAATCAACATAGATCATCCATCATGCCCATTCTATTTTTGTCCACTCGCCTCATGCAAATCTATACATTGCACTCTGTTTTACCACCCCTTAAGGGCTTGTTTGTTTGATCCCAAAACCAAGGGGTTGTAGGGGGATTGAGAGATTCAATCCCCTACAAGTCAAAATCTCCCTCAATCCCCTTCAATCCTTCTCATCTTAGAAAAGGGCCTAAAAGTTGGCAAGACAAAATGTAGGGAACATGTTTATCTTGATAGTATGCTCCTAATCATTGGTTGGGTGGGGTGGGGGTCTAGAGTTTCAGCAGGCGTTTGCCATTGTCGACACTAGTGCTGCGTCAAGATTATTGGTTTCTACTAGTAGGTACTCCTATCTTTCACATGGGGAGGCAATGAGGCAAATAGAACCTCTTTGACATCTTCTTCAACTTGCTGTGAGTACACAATACAGGCTTTGGAAGACCTCCAAAAGAAAGTTGTTACAGCTAAATAGTGGTATTTGAGCTAAAATGTTCAAAAATCGCCCTCAAATTTTGACCATCATTTACAGCTTGAAGTTTTGAATCAGCATTTTCTTTCAATTGAACTAAAGTAGTCCAGATCATATATGACAAAAGTTTCTACAACATATAACCCAGCCAGTCCAACTTAACAATATTAGTTGTAATTCTTTGTTCGATGTGTTCTTTTCAGAAATCCAGTTTTCTTCTCTGTCGTCAAGTTGTCAGACTGAAGTTTGGTGGCACGGCGCACTATGGTTACTGCTTACATCAGAGCTACGGTTCTACAACCGTCGTCTAAAAGGTACAAGAAATGCTCCTTTTGCTGTCGTGGACAGAGGACTCATAAATAAATGAATTTTTGTACTGGCATCAATCGTCTTGTCTACCTACATCAATCAAATCTTCAAATGGAACCAACTAATTGAAACAATAAAATATTGTGCATTATGAACTGTAATATGCTTTTTTTTTGCGAGAGTAATATGCTGATTTTAAGTATTTTATAAAGACACACATGACCCTTTGGCACTGTTTTTAAGAGGAAAAATCCATCATACAATTATTGGCAAGCAATGTCATTGGACATGAAATGTTTTCAAACGAAAATGTAATTAATTTGGATCAATCTATGGAAGGTTTGTTCGAGGAACGATTTGATCCTGCTTATATCATTTGTAAAATTTTATTCATGGCTGCCTCACTTCTTAACCTACAAATAGTTTTAGTATAAACATAAATGATAGAGTCGCCCCCATTGAGATTCATAGGATAAATTTATCCAAGGCTATCCCATCCAGAACAGGTTCATCCATCGAACCACAAACAGCCGATAGTGTCTACCGGAATGAAAACGGATCGCATACGGACGGATATCACTAATATCATATTTATTTTCATATTTATGTCTGGATTCAGATTCGAATACGGATAGTATAAAAAATACTGGATAAGATATGATTGGATATTGACATCATAAATATGTGATTTAAATATTCAGATACGAATACGGTATTGATATTAAATATCCAGACTCAGATACGGATGGATTAAAACCCCTCTAAACGGATTCGGTCTCGAATACGGTCGGAAAATATCTGTACCGTTTTCATCCCTAGTGTCTACCTTTCAAATCCGAGAAAAGTATTTCATTTCTTAATGCACTGATCAATATGAATATGATTCGTGGCGTAATGTGTGTGAAAACCATGGATATTGTTTTTCTAAGCGAAGGTTCGAATGCCAGCTCATTATGCAGACACCAAAGTTGATTGAGAAGGGTAGGTAGGGCCAGAGAGCTTTCGTGTGGAACTGCGCCGCTTGAATAAATTATTATTATGGTCGTCGCCATGCACGGTGTGCACAAATATAGATTACTGTTCCAACAATATCTCCTAAGATTTATCCTTGGCCTAAAATAAAATGAACAGAATTTTTCCGATCAAGGACACAGCGAACTAAAAAGTTACTACAGCGAATGGGGGCTTTGGTCCGTCTATCCGGTGGATGCTACCCACCGGAGTACAAGTTCTGATGTCATACCTTTTTTTTTGGATTTTTTTTAAAAATTACAGGGTACACGTACGTGTGCGTGTTCGGTGGTACTGCGTGTGAGGCTAAAGAGTCTTCCAATCTCTTTCTTTCTTTGTGTTGTATGAACGCGGCTAAAGAGTCTCCCAATCTCTTTCTTTCTTTGTGTTGTATGAACGCGCACGCGTGTATGTGCATATGGTGTGAGTGTAGAGTGTGAGGATTGTGTGTGTTCAAGTTGTACCCTATAAAAAAAGCGTTACTACCAAAAGTCATATTGAACATTTGTCATGATGGATTAATTGGGCTTGGCTCATGATTAGTCTAGCAGTTAATCAAAGGAATTCCAAGGGTACACAATAAGGTTACTGCCAGAAGTCATATGGTTAGCAGTTAATCAAAGGAATTCTAGAGGTACACGATAAGTGATAAGTGGGAGTCGGATCATCATGATGGATTAATTGGGCTTGGTCCATGATTCGTCTAGCAGTTAATCGAAAGAATTCCAAAGGTACACTAAGTTCTAAGTGGGACTATGATTAGTACCACATGTGTAAGGTTCAAAAGGCTAGAGGGGGGTGAATAGCCTATTTAAAAATCTACAAGCTTCACTAATCAATCACGTTAGTATAAAAGATGGCTAAGCTAATTCTAGCACTAGCTCAACTATACTATGCAAGCCACCTATACAATTCTAGTGAAGCAAGGCTATGATCTCTAATACACACCAACAAGGCTAAGTCACTAAGCTACTTACTCCTATGTGATAAAAGCTATACCAAGCAAACTACATTAGGAATAGTACAAGAAAGTAAAGAGCAAGTGACTTGATTCTTATACCAACGATGTAGAGAAGTAATGCACTCGAAGAATCAATCACAATGATCAACCACAAGAGAAATCATCGGCAAAGGGATAACACAAGATTTTTTACCGAGGTTCACTTGCTTCCCGGCAAGCTACTCCTCGTTGTGGCGATGCACCCACTTGTCGGTTCGCGAGCTAATCGACTATCAAGAGTCGAGCTCTCGGCGGGCGCCGCACAACCGTACACAAGATGGGGATCCTCCAAGCCACAAGCTCCACTAGAGTATCCAATTTGTAAACTCCCGCGGGGAAGGATCAAGAACCCCTTTCAACACTTGGTGAAGGCTCCAACAATCTCCAATTGTGAGCTCAATCACCTCCGTTGCTCCAAGCCGTCTACCGCGTCGGGAAACATGGAAGAGTAACAAGAAATCCGCAGCAACTCGAAGATCAAGTGCCTCTAGAATGCAACT
Organism: Saccharum spontaneum; assembly: GCA_022457205.1. NCBI lineage: Eukaryota > Viridiplantae > Streptophyta > Magnoliopsida > Poales > Poaceae > Saccharum > Saccharum spontaneum. The sequence goes on along the minus strand of CM039599.1, from coordinate 22,894,129 downwards.
CTCAAGCAATGCACTTGAATCTCACTCAATCTCACTCAAGATGTGTAACCAAGCAAAGAGATGAGTGGAGGGGTTGTTCTCTAGCTCAAAGGATGTCTCTAGGTCTCAAAATGTGCAAGAGTACCCCTCAAACCCCGGACATCTTCTATTTATAACGAAGGGGTACGCAGCTAGCCGTTACCGGACGACTCAGTTGAAATCGCACTGACCGGACGCTCCGGTCAGGGTGACCGGACGCGTCCGGTCACTACAAGACAACCGTGAGCAGTGCGTGTCAGAACTAGCCGTTGCCCTGACCGGACGCACTCTAGCGTTTGACCGGACGCGACAGTGCCAGCGTCCGGTCGCGTTCCAGTAAGCTCCCGTCGAGACCGGACGCGTCCGATCGCACGTGACCGGACGCGCCGCGCGTCCGATCAACACTCTATCCTTCTGGACGCCTGATCGGACGCTCCGATTCCGTGAGGGACCGGACGCTCCGGTCGCGCGCTCTACTTCTGCGCACAGGTGAACTGACCGGACGCGCTGGTCAGGCCAGACCAGCGTCCGGTCAGAAACCCTAGCTAGCAGCACCGAGTTGAACTGACCGGACGCGTCCGGTCAAACCGAGACCGCGTCCGGTGCAGCGTCCGATCGCCGTTTTTCAATGAAAAACAATTTGGACTTTCGCCACCTTTTCTAGACTCCGGCGCAATAGAAAATAGGCATTTCATTTTCTCGAAAACGCCTGAATCCCGCACTCGCAAGCTCGGCGGGAGGGAGAGCGAACCCCAAACCCCTCTCTACCGCTTAAACTCCACCGCCTTCACAAAAGTGCTAACACCACCAAGTGTACACCACCATGTGCATGTGTGTTAGCATTTCACAAACATTTTCCAAGGCGTTATGCTAGCTCTCAACTAGATCCTAATGCATATGCTCAAGACATTGATCTAGTGGCACTTGATTCCCGAGCTAACCGTGATTGCCCCTCTTGATAGTCGGCTATGTATCCTAAACCCGGTCAATCACTTCTCTACTCATCTTAGACCGGCAAAAGGAAAAACCTATGGTTATACCTTTGCCTTGCGCTCTTAGATCCTTCTCTTCCACTTGATCATCATGTCCATCATATTATGTGCGTCTCCACCATGATCTTGCTCATCATTTCATGCACCAAATCATGTGGTCTTGTGGCCATCTCTCCATGCCATTTCCACCTCCATCACATGTTGCTTATGCCTAGCTTAATCACACTTGATACAATAGCATTAGCAACTTGGTGTCATTAATTACCAAAACCAAACTTGGGCTTTCAACATGGTACACTCATTAAGAAGGTGCTTAACTTAAATAGGAAGCTTGTTGGTGCTCCTATAGAGACAATGTGAGAGGGAGAGTTGGCGGACCACATGCGCGCGCCGTCGTGCCGTGCCGCGTGGCCTTGGTCGGACGTGATGTGTTGGGTCACCTTTTGAACCTCACCACAACAGTCACACGGTCAAAGCAACAGTCAACAGGGGCACAACGATTAAATAGATGGGCCAAATGTGAAGTTACCATCCCACCCCTTGCACTGCTCTCTGCGATGTCTCCCAATCAAGTTTTTGGGAGCACATCCGCGTGACTGCTCCTCGTTCGATCTGGTAGCTGTGTTCTTTCCTGAGTGAACGACTACGTTGACAATCGACGGCTCGTGGGACTGCACTGTGTACCTATGCCTGCATCGACCGTAGGTCGGCTACTTCGAGCAGGCCATCATGACTTAGACCGGTCTGATGATGCTGGTGTTGGCAACAGTGTTTCCCCTACCTCCGGCTCAGGTTCCCCTTAAGGATACAAACCAAACTCATCTCTAGTGCATATGGCTGAGGATGAAAACGGTCGAAAACGGTCTTATGATATAGAAAAATGAAAGTGGTCGGTTCGGGATATTTCTACATTTAGCAATTAAAGAGTACAAAAAATAGTTGAAAATGGTTGTGAAACCAATTGAAACCGAGAAATTTTCATATTAAAAAATGGTATCATAATATAGAAAATGAAAGCGGCCAGTTCGGAATATTTCTGTTCCGTTTTCATCCTTACATATGACGATGTGTACTGTGATATTGTAGTTAGGATCCGCTGCAAGTTGGTTCGGTAGTGGATCTGCATATACGATGAATGGATTGCTCATATTCATATGTGCCATGTCGTATGCGAGGTCGTATTTATGGATTAAAGCAATACCGTAAAATGACTAAATGTTCAACACGTCACATGTTAAACCTCCCCGTAATTTATTTTTTATGAGGTTCCAATCAATCGTAGAATTCATATTTCTCCCTCAAGTTTCCAGAAATCATCCAAGCAAGCAGGCCAACCCGTCCACCAATCTCATTGCTCCGGCCAGTGAATTTGCCATCTCGTGAACGTTCGCTAAGTAGCAAGAGACTATGCATTATATTAGTTTGTATGTTTTTTTTTCAAAACATAGTACACACACACATACACGCATACCCACTCTTATAAATGTACATGCATACATACTACTCCTATAAGTACCTTCGAAAGACTTTTTTTTTGACAAAACGGCAGGGGAGCCCCCTACCTCTATTTTTTCTTTTTTATATATATGGGAAACAAATACATACAGACTGTACAATGTACAAGGCTCTTACAGCCCAAAAGAAAAAGACAGCAAAACATTAGAGAAAATTCTCACACCACCTACGAATGGCATCACCAGTTCTCTGCTTTGATTTGATACAAACCAAATCAAGCTCAGCCTTGAAGCTAGTCTTCCACATATTTAAGTTGAAGCTTTTGTTGTCAAAGATAACACCGTTTCTGGTGGTCCAAATTACCCAGCAAGCAGTGATAACTAATTCTCTGAAGATGCTATTACCAAAAATCGTTTGAGCCTAAATAATCATATCCAGAGGTTGAAGAGTATGATCCCAGCTGATTGAGATAGCATTCCAGCAGGCAGCACTGAAGGGACAGCTAAAAAATAGGTGGAAACAAGTTTCTTCTGAGTTTGAATTACATAGAACACAGTTATAGTCATCCAAATGCTTGTTCTTCCTCCTTAAAAGATTCCTGGTGTTAAGTCTATCTCTTAATAGAAGCCAGAAAAAGAATTATGTTTGCCCAAATTTCCTGAAGACCAAAGCCAATTGAAAAGAGGAGAGGTTTGTTGAGTCCCAATCAAGTGTCTGCATATATTCTTAGAACTGTAGACCTTAGTCCCCCAAAAATAAACCCATTGATCCTCATTATTTGCATTCCAGTGTCCTTGCTGAATCAGACCCTGTAAATTTTCTAGCTGTTCTGATGCTTCTACTGAAAGAGGCAGGAAAAAAAGAGTACTAATTTCTTTCTCTACAAAAAATTTGATTGAACATTTGGGCTTTCTAGTGAAAGAAAAGAGTTGGGAGAAGCTGCTGTTCAGAAGGTTATCTGACCACAAATCTTGCCATAACATGACAGAGTTTCCTTTACCTGGAATACATTTGGTCACAGTTCTGAAATTGACTGTTAACTTTAACAAATCCTTTCACCAAAATGAACCAACTGGGCTTCTCACATGTGGTGGAGTGTTTCCATTAGAATAGAATTTGGGCCAAGTTAATTTAACCCAAGGCAGATCAGCATGATTGTAAAATTTATCTAAATTTTTCATGATCCCCAAACCTCCTTCAACTTTGGGTCTGCAAGCCACTTCCCAGGCAGCAAGATAGGAACCTTTTTTGTTAATATCACCCCCACTCCATAAACAATGTTTCCTGTATTTGTCTATTTGCTTAATAACTTGAGGAGGAAGTTGAAGACCGCGCATGTAGAAGGTTGGTAGAGCTAAAAAAGACTGAATTGAGCAAAACCAACCTGCCTTGATAAGAAAGAAGTCTACTAATGGCAGACAACCTGCTTTCAAATCTATTTATCAATGGGTTGAAGTCCTGAAAAGTTGGTCTAGTAGAGCCCAATGGCAACCCAAGATAGGTAAAAGGCATGGAGCCAACAGAACACCCAAAAGTCCTGGCTAGGTGAAGGCTATATTGTTCATTTGTATTAATGGGGACCATAAAAGATTTTTGGAAATTGACATTGAGTCCAGAGGAATCAGAGATGGATCTTAAAAGGCCCTTGTGATTGAAAAGGATTTTAGCATCTGCTGGGAGAATAATGAGGGTATCGTCTGCATATTGCACAATAGGGAAATCACCCCCAAAATTATCACTGATAGGATGCTTAACCACCCCAAGCTGCCAAGCCTTATTTAAAATGGTTTGCAAGAAATCTGCTGCTAAAACAAACAAGCTTGGTGATAAAGGATCACCTTGTCTCACACCCCTTTTGCACTTGAAGGGGTTTCCTCCAAGACGCGTTCTCCAAGTTTCCCACGTCGAAAATATACCAAAAACCGATCTGGAAACCAAATTGACTCGGAATCCAGGACGAGTCGGCTAAGCCGACTTTGCGGCCTCAGGCACCTTGGGTGGGCGGCTGGAATAGGGAGTCGGCTTAGCCGATGTTGGCTAAGCCGACTGGGCGGCAAACCGGCCAAGCCGACTAGCTTGGCTCGCTGTCTTCTCCGCGCGTCTTGCTCGCTGTTTAGTCACGCCATTTGACCTCTAACATGCTCAAGATGTTTATAACTTGTTCATGATACTTAAAACCTCCTTGGGACATTTTTGAGTGTCAACATATGCCCCCTCTTTCAGGTGAATGATGCACGAACCTGAAAACACTTAAATGAGCCAAACACAATAAAACTGAATAGCGACGATACCCTTCTCATCGGCTGCTCAGCGACTAAGGGCGATGGATACGTCGGCCATTTTTGTTCTAAGGGCGATACATTTATCGACCATTGCTTAGAGAGCACTTAGGCTTCTTGCCAAACACTTGGAAAATACTTTTTCAAGTACCTCCCATTGAATGCTCTATTGAGACGTTCACCTTGCAATGTCTCTAGCAGATATGAATTACCGTATATGACTGTAACACCCCGGGTGTTATAGTGCTAATTAATCTGCTATGTCATCATAATGCATTGTAAAGCATCCATGATCAGGTCAACCTTGTTATGCATCAACTAAAACAAGTTTACTTATCTAGATTGGGTGTGCTTCTCAGTGGTGTGCTTCGAACCCGAAAACCCTAATTTCGAATGCCACCGCAAATACTTAGTCCATGCCCTGTGTAATTTGAGGTGTGTGACCGTGTTACACACTAGTATCAAGTGTAGGGTATGAGCTCAAGTACAACACCTAAAATGAAGCTCCAAGTTTGAGCTTGAGTTGGAATCCAAAAGCTTGTTACGAGTTTTCCGATTCGAATTTAAATTCAAATTTGGGGAAAATGTAAAAGAATTTCAAAAGCTAATTTGGTCAACCAAGAGTGGCATTTGGTCAACCATGTCATGTTGGTCCAAATGATGCCCTTGGGTGAGGTTTTGATCACTAAGTAAACACTAATCAAAGTAGAAACAAATTCCAATTGAAAATTCCTCCAAAAACCCTAAATTTCAAAACCCTAATTTACCCCTTTTGAAATAATTCGAAATGTAAGCAAAATTTGGGAAAAAGTTCAAAACCAAGTTTGTAGAACTTTTCAAGGGCTACAACTTTGATGTTTTAAGTTTTCAAAGTTTTAGTGGAAAATGTGGAGCAATTTTGAAAATAAACAAATTTCAGTTTCAACTCATTTTTGTCCCCAAACTAAGATTTCAAAATGGAGGCAGAATTTGAAAATGTTTTGAAGAGAAAAGTTGTAGGTCTTGTTGAGATGTACAACTTTGGTGTTTGGAGATTTTGAAGTTTCAATATGAAATCAAAAGTAATTTCTAAATTACCAAATCCCAAAAATGTGTGCCCTTTTGATTTTAAACTCAAATTTCAAAATCTAGTGAGAATTTGAAAAAGTGTTCAATACAAAACTTGTAGAGCTTGAAATTATGAAGATTTCATAGATTGGAAGTTTTTCAAGTTGTTACATGAATTTGAGAGTAATTTGAGAAAATAGTTTGAAAATTCAAAATTTGGGGGGGGAGTGCTACATTGTCGTGCCAATGGCGGCCGGCCACCGTGCGGTATGGGTGCCGACGAGCCGTCGTGGCCGCCCAGACCCTTCGCACGCGGTCGGGAGTGCCAGCGCGACGGCGTGAGCATTCCAGCTCTATAGCTGCAACCGTCGTCTATAAATACGTCGAGTTCACAGTGACGATTTTTGTTTTCTCCGTTTTTGCCACCGCCGCCATCGCAGCTCCGCCGCTCGCCGCTGCCACCGTCGAGCCATCTCCGGCCACGCCAACTGCACCATTAGATCCACCTCATCCTCGCGCATCTCGTGGACCACCTGAGTTCACCGTATTCGCACCCGAGCCTCTGCACCGCCCGCTCCCGTGCCCAACTCCGGTCGGAGCACCGCCACAGTCGCCTTCCCGTGGGCAGGCCACTCCGGCTTCTCTCCGTCATCCCCGAGACCGTCATCGTCACCGCTGTGAGCTCCTGATCATTTTCCTCATGCTATTTTAGCTGCTACCGTGCTATACCGTAGAGTCGTCGGGCACCATGGCCGTCAAGCCGCCACCGTCATCGGTGAACTGTCACCGAAACTCGAACCATGGTGCTACCTAGCAAAACGGAGTCGTAGGAAGGTGTAGATGGTGATGGTAGGGTTAATTTGTCGACCAAAGCTCCGGTCACCGGCCGGCCACCGCGCGGAGGTGGGTGAGCACGCGGGAGTGAGCGAGGGGCGGGAGGTTGGCGATGACAAGTGGGGCGCGAGCGCGGGAGTGAGGGCGAGCGCGCGCGGGCGGAGCAGGCCGCGTTGCTGGGCCGTGCCGCTGGGCCACGTGAGCCCGAGCGCGCGAGTGTGCGGGCGCGCGCGAGTGGGCCGCCCAGTGGGCTGAGCCGGAGGAAGCGAGGAGGATCAGCCCAATTCGGTTTTCGGTTTTTGTTTTTCAAAATTATGAATAGTGCAGCTATTTGTTTATTTCTTTAAAAATTGTGTAGAGTTCCAAAATTCATGAAAATTTTTGTGTGAGTCTCTTAATATGTAAACTATCTAGGAAAAATGTTAAACCCTAAATTTGAGTACTTTGTGCAGTAGAATTAATTAGTTCCAATAAAGATTAAATGCAACTTCCAGGAATTTTAATAATTAATTTATTAATCCAAAAATTATGAAATTTATTATGACACTGTTTTAAATCATTCTTAATCCATAGAAAAAGTTTGAACTTGTTTAGATAAAGTTTGATTAACTATTAATTATGCCCTAATTAATTAAATAGTAAATAAATGTTAATTTGAGAACTTTAAGTGTTCTGTGCCCTTTTGACTGAGTGATATCCTTGGGTCACTATTCTTTGATGATCTTTGGCACCTTAATTCCATGTTTGAGCTCAGTGATAAAAGCTGGTATCGCTGGAGTTGTCGCTTCTAGTTAGTAGGTTTTCTGTTTGTAACTGTACCATGAAGGGACGTTGTACTCAAGTCGTAACTCGTGGCATGTTATCATCAAGCATCATGTTTATCATCGAGCAGCATGTTAAAGCATGTTATGTACTTGTGTAGTTCCCACTTTCGAAGAAGTCGCGGTTGCCGAGCAAGCTTCCAGAGAGGAGCTATCGTCGGTGGGTTCTGGACCAGACATTGGAGTCCTCGAGTCTGAGTCAGTCGTCGTGTCAGAGCAAGGCAAGCCCCGGTGCATTTAAACCCTACCTTGAGTTTTTACAAAAGTTCTATTTATTACTATGGTTTACTGCATTAAGTAATTAGAAGTTGAGTGATAACCTAATTGCTGCATTATCATCCTTGATTATTGCGATATTAACCTTGATACCTGATTTACGAAAAATGCATAGTATGCTTCGCTATGCTTAGAAGTTAAGCTTTTAAATGAAATGTTTACATAGCCATGACGACATACTTAATGAATATTGAAATATGAGAATGAACTTGAAAGATCGGGCGGGTGGTTTGGCTACTGCTAACATGCATTGGGAAAGGAGTCTCAATGTAGTGTTTCCGCCTTGTCAGTTAAGGACCGTCCGTTATAAGCCGGCCTGTGTTTCGAGACTTTGCAACCAGCCTCATGCCTTGGGTAAGCCCAAAATGTTAGTGATTCCATTACGAGAACGTCTAACCTTGCACTGGAAGTGGAGAGATGGCGGGAGTAGTGTGTACCCTCGGGGCTAGAATCGGGCCGGGTTCGAGGAGTATTGTACTCTCGGGTGGCGATGAACACGTTCTGGTTTTGGGAGATCTAAATGAGGGTTGATATATGCAAGATTCAGTTCTACATATATCGTGATGTTAGAGATCCCCAGCTGGGTATAATCGGTTCGAATCGTCGTTGCTCCTCGGTTATGGAGACTTGATCATTTGACTTACAGCGTAGTTCAGAACTGGAATGGAAAGAAAGAATAAGAAGTGTTTTGATGATAATTACTTTGATCTAGATTAGGATCACCTAGATTTGGTTAATGAACCATCAATGGTAAAAGTAAAATGTTGAAGATAAGGACTTACCTTAGTAAGCTTCTCTACAAAAGAAATTTTGATTCTGGATTACCCGTACCTTGATTCCCTAAAGCTAGCATGCCCTTGGAGTCTTTGTCTTAGTCAGATAAGTCTTGTTGAGTACTCTCGTACTCAGAGTTTGTTGAACCCCTTGTTGCAGGTGCGGTTCATGAACAAGTCTGCTTCGAGCCTTGTTGCATGACCGTCGTGGTTGAAGAAAGTGACGACGAGTAGACTGTGTGCCCTTTGGGCAAGGCATCTTGTTTGTGTGATGTAATAAAGTTACTACCGATACTTCTCTACTACTGGTTTGTAATAATGTTACATAAGGTTTGAAGTTTGAAAACTAGTTTGTAACCCTAAGTTATTGCAAGACTTTCGCTACTTTACTCTATTGAATATTTTGAATAAACTATTGTAATATTGCAATACTCCGGTGATTGGATCCTGTTCGGAGGAAAGCAGGCCTTTTAAGTTATGAGGGACATAAGTACGACTGTCAGAGGTCATTATGACGATGACGGGTACATCTGGGCCATCGTAATTAGGAGGTTCTGTGACAGCTGGTACCAGAGCATAATCACTCGAGTTATTGTAGTATTATTTTGCAAAACTTCAAAATGATTTGGGTCGAACAAACTTAATATTGATATTTTGGTCCAAATTGCTTTTGCTTATCTTAATCTATTCTATAGTTTCCTTAGCTCATATTTGAAAGCTTCGTAGTGAAGTATCATGTATAGTGCCCTATGTTATAAATTATTGCATGTGTTACTTAATCTTTTCTGTCAGATCGTAAGTACGATGCATGCATCATGTTTAATTAACCTGCTTAAGTTACCTTCCCTTTTAAAGTGGTTTGGGTTAAGTAAGGTCCAATCCTATTCATGCTAACCTTCAGATCCCTCCCATCTGTTCTTATCGATCAAATTCTATCTTGCTTTAGGATGGCACGTGTGAAGACGACTCCTCACAAGAAAAGTGGACCGCAAGGAGTGCCACGTCATCAGTTGGCCGTCAGAGGTGATGGAGCAAGCAATAGCCGCAATCCGAACCCGGATTCGGAATCAGAGGTTGCAAGGCTTACTTCAGAGGTAGAGCGACTGAAGCGCAACATGCATTTTTGGAAGCAGTTCCAGAACGAGTCTCTGGAAAAAGAGACAGAAGCCAGGGCTCATGTTCGTGAGTTGGAGCTTTATGCGACACACCTGGAGCAGTACAATACAATTCTGCATGAGGAAGTCCATAGGCTACATGATCTGATGAATCCCAATCATCAGCCCTAGGCAGTAGAAGATGATGTCGGTGCCGTGGTTGTTCCTGGTGGAGAGGACAATGAGGAAGAGGATCCGGAAGAAAATGAACCCATGATGGAAAGTGGGGATGATGCAAGTCATGTCACTGGTGCAAGTGCTCCAGAGGCTGAGGATGGAGTGATCGTGATCAGCGATGATGATGAGGAGTGAAGTGTTGACATGGATGGCTATGTAACATAGTAGTCTTTCCTGCTTTTCTAAGAACCTTAGTGGGTAGTTTCTTGCTTGCGAGCAAGTTTGTAATGAAAATAATGTAAGATAAGTTTGAAGTGTGTACTAGTACTGTACTAACTGCTTTTTAATTCAATAAAGCGATGTAAATAAATATGGTTTATGTACAATAGATGGACGGTACTGGAACTTCCTAGGATGGGGACAATACTCCGAATCCCCCACCATTTCCACCTACTTTGGCAGAAGCTATTGCCGCACTGGTCAATGCCACTACTCTGTTGGCTCAGAATCAGAATGGAAACTAGGGTCGTCAAGGCCGTAATAATGGAGGAGAAATCACTTATGTGGATTTCACCGATACCCATCCACCAGTGTTCTCAAAGGCAGATGAGCCGCTAGAGGCGGATGACTGGCTCCACACCATGGAGCAAAAGTTTGAACTTCTACAGTGCACGGAGTACCAGAAACCCGTGTTTGCAGCACAACAACTCAGAGGTGCCGCAGGGGCGTGGTGGGCGAATCTGGTCGCCGCACGGCCTGCTGGCCACCGTGTCACTTGGTAGGAGTTTCGGGATGCCTTTAGAGCACACTACATTCTAGATGGGGTCATGGCCATGAAGTTAGAAGAGTTTCTCTCGCTGAAGCAAGGGAACTAGATAGTTCTACAGTATGTGGGCAAATTCAATCATCTGTCCCAGTATGCAGTTGAGTATGTGAACACCGATGCGAAGAAGAAGAGTTGTTTCATGAGGGGTTTGAGTACCAGAATCCAGGAAGCATTGGTCACCTGCTATAATGCCATGTACCATGAGATAGTCAATGTGGCTATTGCGTCAGAAGAAAAGTCCCGCCTACTCAAAGAGTCGAAGAAAAAGAAGCAAGTGCTGTCTAGCCCGTCTGGCGGCATTAAGAAGCGCCAGAAGTTTGTTTACCACCCTCAGAACCATTTCTACCCAACTTATCATCCACCACAATACCAAGCTCGGCCGCAGACGTTTTTCCATCCTGCCACAACCCCGCAATTTACACCACAGCCGAATGCCCCTGGTATTCGAAACCAAACTCCAGTAACCCATAACTTTCCCTGCTACAATTGTGGAAAGCTAGGCCACTTCTCCAAGGACTGCCCGTATCCAAGGCAGTACAATCCCAATTATCCCAGAGCTCCCGTAACGCAATAGCAACAACCTCAGAGCAAGAATAACAATCTGAATGTGTAGAAGGGTAAGGGTGAGAAGAAGAAGACCGGACGTGTATTCTACACTCAAGCGAGTGCAATTCCAGAGGGAGAACCTGTTATGATGGGTATGTTCCCTGTTGCTAATCATTCAGCAGTATTGTTATTTATTTCAGGTGCATCGCATACATTCATAAATCGCACCTTTGTTGTTAAGCATGACATTCCAATTATGGGAACACAAGAAGATTTCTTTATCCAGTCGCCCGAGGGACGGCTGTCTACTAAGGAGATGGTACGCGACGTACCTATAGAGTTAGGTGGGCATATATTCCCTACCTCAATGATAATATTACAGAAACAGGATATAGATGTAATCCTGGGTATGAATTGGATGTACCAATGAGGAGCCCTTATAGATGCACTGCACAGAACTATAAGGTTGAACTTGCCAGATAATAAATCTCATCTTCTTATCCAACTTCCTATTCCCAAGAGAACAGTTGAAAGGATATGTGCAACTTCAGGACAGGAGATTTGTGATATACCGGTAGTCTATGAATTTCCAGATGTGTTTTCAGATGATCTACCAGGTCTGCCACCGGACAGAGATGTAGAGTTTGTGATTGAGTTAAAATCGGGTACTGCCCCAATATCCCGGAGAGCTTACAGAATGCCACCCAATGAATTGGCTGAACTTAAGGATCAATTGCAAGAGTTACGTGACAAAGGTTTTATCAGACCCAGTTCCTCACCATGGGGATGTCCAGCTCTTTTTGTCAAGAAGAAAGATCAGACTTTAAGGATGTGTGTTGACTATCGACCGTTGAATGAAGTAACCATTAAGAACAAGTATCTGTTGCCTCGCATTGATCTACTCTTTGATCAGCTTGCGGGGCAAAGGTATTTTCAAAGATCGATCTTCGATCAGGGTACCATCAAATAAAGATTCGACCTGAAGATATCCCAAAGACTACATTCACCACCAGATATGGACTGTATGAGTACTAGTTATGTCTTTTGGTCTCACCAATGCACCGACACATTTCATGTATCTGATGAACTCAGTTTTCATGCCGGAACTTGACAAGTTTGTATTTGTGTTTATTGATGATATTCTGGTATACTCCAAAAATGAGGAAGAGCATGCTGAGCATCTCAGAGTAGTTCTGACTCGTCTGAGAGATCACCAACTGTATGCCAAGTTCAGTAAGTGTGAGTTTTGGTTAAGAGAAGTGCAATTCTTAGGACATGTGTTGTCAGCAGAAGGAGTAGCAGTAGATCCGGGCAAGGTAAAAGATATTATGAATTGGAAACCATCAATATCAGTTCATGAAGTCCGAAGTTTTCTAGGAATGGCGGGTTATTACCGTCGATTCATACCTGACTTTTCAAAGGTAGCCAAGCCAATCACAAAGTTGTTGAAGAATCAAACTAAGTTCATTTGTTCTCCAGAATGTGAGAAAGCTTTTAGAATTCTGAAGAAGTCATTGACAACTGCTCCAGTCTTGGCACAGCCAGATATAGAAAAGCCATTTGATGTTTATTGTGATGCCTCGGGTATTGGCCTTCGTTGTGTATTGATGCAAGAAGGCAGAGTAATTGCTTATGCCTCGAGATAGTTGAAGCGCCATGAAGAACATTATCCGACACATGATCTTGAACTAGCAGCTGTGGTTCATGCATTGAAAATCTGGCATCATTACTTGTTAGGTAATACTTGCCACATGTATACAGATCACAAGAGCTTAAAGTATATCTTTACTCAGTCAGAGTTGAATATGAGGCAAAGAAGGTGGCTTGAATTAATAAAGGACTATGATTTAGAAGTACATTATCACCTTGGAAAAGGAAATGTTGTTGCTGATGCACTTAGTAGAAAGAATCATTGCAATTGCATGACTGTGAAGCCAATGGATTACAGTTTATGTTATGAATTGGAAAAGTTAAATATTGAAATAGTTCAACAAGGTCAGTTGACTAATATCACAGTAGAATCAACAATCAAATATCAGATTGTATCTGCTCAGAGAAAGAATTCCGAAATAGCTCACATCAAGGAAAAAGTTAGAATTGGTCAACAGATAGATTTCAGTATTGATGATGCAGATGTGTTATGGTTTAAGAACCGGCTAGTGGTCCCAAAGGTTCCAGAGTTATGTCAGCTCATTCTTGATGAAGCACATAGTACAAGGTTTTCTCTTCATCCAGGGAGTAATAAGATGTATCAAGATTTGAAACAGAGATTCTGGTGGACCAAAATGAAAATTGAGATCGCTAAGTATGTTGCCAGATGTGACACTTGTTGTAAAGTGATGGCTGTACACTTGAAGTCGGCAGGAATGTTACAACCCTTGCCCATTCCATCTTGGAAATGGGAAGATATAAGTATGGATTTCATTACTGGGTTACCCAAGACCTCAAGAGGCTTTGATTCAATTTGGGTCATTGTGGACCGACTAACAAAGTCATCTCATTTTATTCCAGTCAGAGTGGACTATACTGCTACAACTTATGCAAAAATATATATTGCACGAATCCTGAGTCTTCATGGAGTACCAAAGACCATTGTATCTGATAGAGGTACGCAGTTTGTTAACAATTTTTAGAGACACCTACATGAGTCCCTGGGTACAAAACTTCTGCACAGTACCGCTTATCATCCACAAACAAGTGGTCAGACTGTGAAAGGATCAAGATGCCCAAGAGGGGGGGGTGAATTGGGCTTTTCTAAAAATTAATTGCAAGAATTAAACCCTACAAGCCGGAATTCACCCCTAGTGCCTACTTGTGTTCCTAAAGATTCTACCGGTAAAAGTTTTGCACCCTAGTTTCCAATCCTAGTCTAGCATGGCAATTCTATGAAAGTAAATCAAGCAATGAAAGTAAATGCTTGAAAGTAAGGGCAAGGAACATGACGACGTTTTTCTGAGGTATCAGAGAGTTGCCACTCCCCACTAGTCCTCGTTGGAGCACCTGCGTAAGGGTGTAGCTCCCCCTTGATCCGTGCAAGGATCAAGTGCTCTCTACGGGCTGATTCTTCGACACTCCGTCGCGGTGAATCGCCCAAAACCGCTCACAAGATGAGTTGGGTCATCCACAAGCTCCGCCGAATGATCACCAAACTCCCAATCACCACCAAGCCGTCTAGGTGATGGCGATCACCAAGAGTAACAAGCTAGAACTCTCACTTGACCACAACGAGCCTAATGAGAAGGAGGATGCACACTTGCTACTCTCTAATTGCTAGTGAGGAACTCTCAAGCTTTGATTCTCAAACCACACTCCTCACTAGAGCTCTTGCACTCCCTTGCACTCCAAAGGTGTTTCTCAGCTGAACAAATGAGTAAGAGACCTCTAAAAGAGGTGGTGGGAATGTATTTATACACCCCACAGTCGAAACGAACCGTTACTTGCCAACTCAACAAAATACGGAGTGACCGGACGCGCCGGTCGAAGTGACCGGACGTGCCGGTCGAAGTGACCGGACATGCCGGTCGCTCGTAACGGTCAAAATTCTGAAATTTCGGCTGAGTGACCAGACGCACCGGTCAGGGGTGACCGGACGTGTCCAATCGTGCAGGGAGCTTACTGTAACGAGACCGGACGCGCGACCGCGTCCGATCGGTGATGACCGAACGCGTCCAGTCGTCCAAGGACCTTACTGGAACGTGACCGGACGCGCCGATCACACCCCAAACGCGTCCGATTAGATGGTTTCCCTCAAGTGACACGTGTCGGCCTGATCACCGCGTCCTGTCCTCGCAAGGACCGCGTCTGGTCATCAGCGCCGAAACACAGTCGCGGTTTTGAACTGACTGGATGCGTCCGGTCAAGCCGGGAACCGCGTCCGGTCAAAGGAAAAACCCTCTAAACACTCCGAAACGCGACGTAACTTGAACCAAGTTGCTTCCAACTGAACTTTGAGCTATTCTAGAGCTGCCTTGTGCTAAGTTTAACAAGTGTGCACCACACCTAAATATAGGACTCACCTAGGTCAAGCTTCCCGCTCATGCTCCCCTTTATAGTATGGCCAAAAGAGAAAATGAAGATCCTAACGACTATTCCGAATGAAACTCAACACCTTGACATCCGGAACTAACCGTCCTTAATCTTGACGTCACTCCTTTGAAAACCAAAATGATTTCCATTAAGGGGCATGAATACCATGGTGCCCAAAGCAGTTATCACCTCCATGACCTAACTTACCAAAGTTTCTGCAAAACACAGGTTAGTCATGATAATAAAGTGTTGTCATCAATTGCCAAAACCAACTCTCGGGGCCTAGATGCTTTCAATCTCCCCCTTTTTGGTGATTGATGACAACACTAAGATTCAAAAGATAGGAGTTGAGGTTTTCGAACATGCTTGGTTCAGATAAGCAAAAAGCAAGAAGCACTGGAGATTAGGAATTGCTTATGTGCCCCAAGCCAACAGAGTGTACTCATAAGATAAGACAAGAAAAGTTAGTACACAAAAAGATATAGCTCAAAAGAAATCAGAGTAAGGCACGGAAGCACAACCTTATGAGCTATAAACAAACAAGTGACATGATTTAAAACTGTGACTAGATAGAACAAATAGACTCAAAGTATCTCACACGACCACATGTCACAAGAATGCAAGTACTGTAATGTAAACATGATGCATGAATGTAGCACACAAATAAAAATAAAAACCCTCTATCAAAACTCCCCCTGAATCTACTCTCTCTCCCCCTTTGTCATCAACCGCCAAAAACTAATCTAAGGATCTGACGGGGGAACAGACGGAGTCGAGTCGGGTGTCGAGGACCGCGGAGTAATCACAAACTGTGAAGTATCCTCCTCGGACTCGGAGCTGTCAGGCTGACCCTCTGAAGAAGCACGTGGCTATGAAGCAGTCTGGGTCTGAACAACAGGAACAGGTGCTGATGTAGTAGCAACAAGTGGAGCAGTCTCTGTAACCTAGGTCTGAAGTGAGCCAACAGCTGGGGGATCTGTCAAGGCAACTGATGAAGGAACAGTCTCTATTGTGCCCGTCCCTGTCACAGGAGGAACAGCTGCCTCTGAAGCGGACAACCCTGACGAAGTAGCAAAAGTGGTGTGCGAGGGCGTCGGCTGACCAGTCAACTCGCTATATGTGGCACTAAAATCAACGAATAGTGTGCCTGTCAGTAGGTGAGGGCAAGGCTGGTATGAAGGAGTGAACCTCGTCTGAATGGGCGTGTAGCTCGGGGACTGGAATGACTGGGGGACCTGCTGCTGTGGAGAGGTGAACTGAAAACTCGACTGTCCCTGACTCGAAGGTCCACTCTGTAAAGCTGGAGTCAGGATAGAAGCAGGTGGAGGAACCCTAACTATGACTAGGTGACGCAGAAGATCCAAGTACTGCTGCTGGTTGGCTGCCTGCTGTCGCTGCATCTCTACCTGCTGACGCTGGATCTCAAGCTGCTGTCTCTGGAACTCGTCCTGTCGAGCCTGGATCTGAGCAAAGGCTAGAACTGTGTCCTGAGCTTGCCTCTATAGCTGAAGCTCCTGTCGCTCCTGTGCCTGGGTCAGCCTCTCAAGTATAGCCACCATGGCTGGGTCTGAGCGGGAGGCTGAACCAGAGCCACCGGCCTCATGGTCGTGAGGCCGAGGAGACCGATACCTGGGGATGGGCTGATAATCCTCATCAGTGCTGTCAGAGGCCTCATCCTCGGCTAGATCAGTAGGCTGAGCATCTAGATCTGCAAGCTCTGCCTCAGCAAGGCCCTCAACGGTGGCGTCCTGCTCAGCTGCTGTCTCAGGGACCTCAGGTCTCTCTCGCTGTCCTGGCACAGGGGCCTGCTCTCTCGTAACTGAAGCCCATAGCTGACGGATATCATACTCAGGAAAAGCAGTGGTAGTATCAGATATCTCAGCTCTAATCTCTGCAGGAAGCTCAAGTGCAGATCTGATGATGAAGCAAATCCAATGAGCATAGGGCAGCTGACGGTGTCCCTTGAAGCCCTCTGCCAGGGTGTCCTCCATCTCACTAAGCATAAGATCCCAAATGTCAAAAGGTGTCTATGAGAGGAGGTGGTGAACAACCCATAGCTGCATCCTGGTCAATCCCTCTCTGTAACCAAGCCTGGGAAGAAGTGTGCGCCTGAATATAGCATCCAGGACTCGGGCAAGCGGTGTCAAACTGGCAGGTGTGCGATGAGACCCTTCGCCAAAAGGCTCACGGAAGCAGGGTCGGATAAGATCTGTAGGTGGCACAGTTCCACCATGAGGGCGTCTAGGTGGAGCTGTCTGACCGAAACAAAGCTGATGAATCTTCGTGTCTGAAGCAAGGAGTCTGAGAATCTCCCGCACTCTGGTGCTATACAGTCTGCGGTCGCGGCCTCGGAATGCAAAGTGTATGAACTCATGGGCCGGATCAATCCATAATGAAGCATAGAACTCCCTAACCCAAGTGCCGCAGTATGCACCTGTCTGTCCAAGAAAATCTGACAAGCCCGGTAGAAAGGACAGGTGCGGACGAAGCTGCTCACCCACTACCTCAACAAGTGACTCAATGCGACAGACCCTCTGTGGTCGAAAGGCAATGCCACTGTCAACATAAGCTCTGTAAAAATCCTCCTGTAGAGGAGTATAGAAACCCTCTGAAGCTCTGGAGTCCCTCTGAGGTGGGAACCATCGGCTGACCTCAACAAATCTCAAACCTTGCACCTGACGTGCTGTAGCACCTCTCAAGTCAAAGTGCTCGATTGGGGGTGAACCTCTAGCCCTGGGAGGTGGACGTCCTCCACGACGCTGGCCCTCTGGCCTAGGAGTCACCTAAGCTCATGCACGTGTGGAGCGGCGACGCGGTGGAGTCTGAGCTGGCTGCTCCTCTGTCCCTTCTGGAGCCTCTGCAGGTGGATCAACTAACATAGCATCTGCATCCTCTGTGCCCTCTGTGGCCTCTGTACCGAGCTGTCGACCTTCAAGATGAAAGCGACGCTCGTTAATGCGAATACCTCTGCTCCTGCCTCCCCTCTCTGCCGGCTCTGCTGCATCTGCAACTGCCTGAGCTATCTCTGCATCTGTGAGGGTCTTCTTCTTCTTTCTGGCCATGACCTTTATGCGCTTACCACGCGCAACCTCAGACAGACGAGGAGGACTGTCGTCCCCATCACTAGGAGCACCACCGGCGTTCTTGCAACGAACCATGCTGTCAAACTATCGGGAATCCTCTGTAAGATGGTGTACTGACACTCAAGAGGCTTGGCCTCAATCCGTATCCGTAGGCTTGGCCTCGGATTCAACAACTGAACAGCAGTTACCCCGACACACCGATAAACTCGCTGAAAAGACGGAATAGATGGATCTGCTATAAACAACATACATAACTAAAAGGTACGAAACCCTAGAGATAGTAAGCATATAAGATAACGTATGAAACGAAGCACGATAGCTACCTCGGATCGACGAGAACTCGGTGAAAGGTAAGACGACCTAGTTCACGAGACTTCCCAAATTACGTTGGACGAGCTCTGATTTGCCGAAACAAGAGATAATTAGGATATCAAACAATGAGCTTACGGCAAACCCTAACAGGGAGAAACAAGGGATGCGAAACAACCTCACGAAGAAGACGTCGCGCGAAGAAACTTCGATGACGAACGACCGGGACGATGCTGCACGAACCCTAGGGTTAGGGTTAGGGCAACACGTGATGGCCAAGAACGAAGACGAGCGCGAGGGTGGCAGGGACCGGCCGGAGGTGGCGCAGGTGATGGTGGCCGGTTCACCGGCAGCAGCAGGCGCGACGGCGAAGGCAGCGGCACGGCAGTGACAAAGGCAACGGCGCGGCGCGGTGCGGCTTGGGCAGAACAGCACGGCGGGGCTAGGGCGGTGCGGTGGTGCAGATCAGGGCAGCTCGCCGGAGGAGGAGAGCAGGGCGTGATGGAGGCGCGAACCCAGTGACTAGGCGGCGGAAAACGGCGAGAAAGGCGGCGGCTAGGGCACGAGCGACGGTTGAAGAAGCGGATAGATTCGGGAACGAAGAAATATATGAGGGGTTAGATCCGCTCGACACGCGATGACCGGACACGGTGGTCGATTTGACCGGACGCGGTGGTGCAGCATCCGGTCACACTCCAGTAAGCACCTGGAGCGATCGGACGCATCCGGTTAAAACTGACCAGACGCGGACAGAGTCCGGTCGAGGGTTACCCGGGAAAGTCGTCACGAATGACCGGACGCGGTGGTGGTTATCGGGACCGGACGCGGTGGTCAACAACGGCGTGTCCGGTGCAGCGTCCGGTCACTAGGTCAGGAGATGGTCTTCTGGATGACCAGACGCGCTGGTGGTCACCGGGATCGGACGCGGTGGTGATGCATCACTGCGTCCGGTGCAACGTCCGGTCTAGCGTCCGATCACAGTTTTTCACCCTTCTTCAAACCGAACTTCGACGCGACTGCTCCCAATCAAGTTCCAATTCAAAGAGACACAAATAAACACCAATTGGAACCTGATATGAGTGACCTCACTCAAACCCTCAAGTTTTCAACATAGTTTGCCTTAGGCTAATATTATTTTTAAGAAAATAGGCAACAAACACCCGAGGAGCAACGTATGGCCATGCAATAGAGTTTTTGAACCCTTAGGAGCGTCAAAATGCTCTCTCTACCCATGGACAAACACAGAGGTTGCTCAAAGCCAAAACGAAAAGAAACGACAAAGCAACAACCATGCAAATGCAATGCAATACAAGTAAGTAAAGCTAGGTTGCTTGTCAAGTTTGATCCACGGTTAGGATTCTTCACTCCTCCAACGAAGGGTTATCGTAACCGTGTTAGCCAAGCCCTAGATGCATTGCAGATAATTAAGCATGACATATAGTACAATGCAATGCAAGGGACAACACAAGCTCATTTTTTAAAGTTACTAGAGTCAAGCACATTGAGTTCACTTCTCAACCTACAAAAGGTGGCCTCATCCAAAGGTTTAGTGAAGATATCCGCTAATTGATTTTCACTTCTTACACCTTCTAGTGATATATCATTTTTAGCAACGTGATCTCTTAGAAAGTAGTGGCGGATATCAATGTGCTTAGTGCGAGAGTGTTGTACCGGATTATTAGCAATTTTAACGGCACTTTCATTATCGCATAAAAGTGGCACCTTTTCAAGAACAATTCCATAGTCTAGGAGAGTTTGTTTCATATATAAGATTTGTGCACAACAAGCCCCCGTGGCAATATATTCCGCCTCGGCGGTGGACAAAGCCACACTATTTTGCTTTTTAGATGACCAAGATACTAAAGACCTCCCAAGCAAATGGCACCCTCCGGATGTGCTTTTTCTATCAATTTTGCAACCGGCATAATCCGAGTCGGAATAGCCAACTAGTTGGAATCTAGCTCCTTTGGGATACCAAAGACCAATGCTTGGGGTGTGCTTAAGGTATCTTAAGATTCTTTTTACGGCACTTAAGTGAGGTTCTTTAGGGCACGCTTGAAAGCGAGCACACATGCACACACTAAACATGATATCGGGCCTAGATGAGGTAAGGTATAACAAACTACCAATCATAGAATGGTAGAGAGTTTGATCAACCAGTTTACCTCCCTCATCTAGGTCGAGATGTCCATTAGATGGCATTGGGGTCTTGATCGGTTTGCATTCTTTCATCTTGAATCTTTTGAGAAGATCCTTGGTATACTTTTCTTGAGAGATGAAAATCCCTTCTCTCATTTGCTTAACTTGAAAACCAAGGAAGAATGTGAGCTCACCAATCATAGACATCTCGAACTCCTTCGACATCAGTTCACCAAATTCCTTGCAATATTCTTCATTTGTTGATCCGAAGATGATATAATCAACATACACTCGACAAATGAGGATCTCTCCATTAAGCTTCTTGGTGAATAGTGTGGTATTGACCTTCCCAATGGTGAAGCCCTTCTCAATGAGGAAGTCCCGGAGGCGCTCATACCACGCTCTAGGGGCTTGCTTGAGCCCATATAGCGCCTTGGACAACCTATAAACATGGTTAGGATATCTAGGGTCTTCAAACCCGGGAGGTTGATTAACATAGACTAGTTCATTTATGAAGCCATTTAAGAATGCACTTTTCACATCCATTTGATATAATTTCATATCATGATGTGATGCATATGCAAGGAGGATACGAATGGCTTCAAGTCTTGCAACGGGAGCAAAGGTCTCTCCAAAATCAAGACCTTCAACTTGAGAGAACCCCTTTGCAACTAGTCTTGCCTTGTTCCTCACTATTATGCCTTGATCATCTTGCTTGTTGCGGAACACCCACTTGGTTCCAATGACTCTTGCACCTTTAGGATGCTCTTCAAGTGTCCACACTTGATTGCGGGTGAAGTTATTCAATTCTTCATGCATAGCATTCACCCAATCCAGATCTTAAAGAGCTTCTTCTACATTCTTAGGTTCAACACAAGAGACAAAAGAGTGATGTTCAACAAAAGAAGCAAGCTTTTGAGATCGAGTCATTACTCCCTTAGTAGGACTCCCTATGATGAGATCTTGTGGATGTGCTTGAAGTAGAGGTGAGTTTCTTCTATCAACCACTTGAGGAGGTGGACGGGGAGCATCAACATCTTGAGCTTGTACCTCGGCTTGTTCATGAGAGACATAAGTGTCTTTATTTTCAACTCTCTCATTCTTGTCATCATCTTGAGGCACATGTGATGAAGATGGTTGATCAATAATTTTTACATCATCTTCATCATCTTTTGGCTTGATGTCTCCCACCGGCATGTTCTTCATTGCCTCCCTCAAGGGTTCATCACCTACATCATCACAATTCTCAATTGCTCCTTGGGAGCCGTTAGATTCATCAAATTCCACATCATATGTTTCTTCGACCAAACCGGTGGCATGGTTAAATACTCTATATGCTTTGGACTTTGATGAGTAACCAACAAGGAAACCAATATCACAACGTCTTTGAAACTTCCCTAGGTGTTGACGCTTCTTGTAGATGTAGCATTTACAATCGAACACCCGGAAGAATGAGACGTCCGGTTTCTTCCCATTTAGCAACTCATAGGGGGTCTTGCCAAGAAACTTTTATAGGAAGAGGCGATTTGAAGCATAGCATGCGGTGTTGATTGCCTCGGCCCACAACTTCTCCAGAGTATTGTACTCATCTAACATTGTTCTTGTAAGGGTGATCAAAGTCCGGTTCTTTCTCTCAACTACACCATTTTGTTGAGTATAGGTTGAAGAGACTTCATGCATGATTCCAATTTCATCACAATAAGCTTCAATGTTTGTGTTGTCAAACTCTTTGCCATTGTCACTTTTAATCTTCTTTATCTTAACTTCAAATTCATTTTGAGCTCTCTTTGCAAACTTCTTGAAGCAATTGGCCACTTCGGATTTGTCATGAAGAAAGAAGGTCCATGTGTACCTTGAGTAGTCATCCACTATCACAAGACAATAGAGATTTCCACCCAAGCGCTTGTAGGTTGTAGGTCCAAACAAATCCATATGTAGAAGTTCTAGCACTCTTGAAGTTGACATGAAAGCTTTGGTTGGATGAGTGTTTGCAACTTGTTTGCCCGCTTGACATGCACTACAAGGTTTGTCCTTTTCAAACTTTACATCCTTCAATCCTCTCACTAGTTCTTTCTTCAATAGCTTGTTGAGAGTGTTCATTCCAACATGAGCAAGCCTCCTATGCCAAAGCCAACCAAGTGAGGTCTTGGTGAATAAGCATGTCATCAAGTTTGCATCTTTGGAGGTGAAGTCAACAAGATAAAGATTGTTGTATCTAAAGCCTTTGAATATCACTTGCTTGTCATCTATCTTTGAAACTACCACTTCATTAGGTGTGAACAAGCATTGGAAGCTAAGGTCACAAAGTTGCCCAACGGATAATAAGTTGAAACTCAATGAAGCAACATAGAGCACATTTAAGAGTGAGTGATCATTTGATATTACAATCTTGCCTATACCCTTGACTTTGCTCTTGGAATTATCCCCAAATGTGATCTTCTCTTGACATATCCCATTCTCTTTAATGGAGGTGAACATACGAGGATCACCGGTCATATGTTGAGTGCAACCACTATCAATAACCCAATGAGATCCACCGGTCTTGTAGTTCACCTACACACAAGAGATCAAGCTTTTTGTTTAGGGACCCAAACTTGAGAGGGACCCTTAACTTTCTCAACTAGTAACTTGGCAACCCATATTTTCTTTGGCCTATTCTTGTTTGGGGGACCCAAGAACATAACTTTCATCTTTCCATTTGAATCTTTTCTTAGCATGTAATGAGCATTGAAGGCAAAGGATCTAGCATGCTTGGGCAAGGGTTGTGGTGGTAGAGTTTTGCACTCATGAGCAAAATGACCTTCTTGTCCACACTCAACACATCTCTTTGGCTTGGGCTTTGACTTGCTTTGTTGTTGTTGAGCTTTTGCCTTCTTCTCTTGATTTGCCAAGTACCCAATACCACTTCTATCCATCTTCATAATGGTGTTCATGAGTAGCTCACTTTGCAAATATTGACCTCTTGTGAACTTGCTTAGGCCGGTCTTGAGATGCTCTTTCTCTTGCTTGAGCTTTTTGTTTTCTTCAATGAGTGACTCATTTGTTGTTTGCTTCTCAAGAGCCATTAAACCTTTTAGCTTCTTGTTCTCATTTGCAAGCTTCTCATTTTCACTCTTGATCTTGGCATAATCATCATAGTTGCTTGACTCAACCACACTCTTGCCTTTGCTACTAGAACCTTGCTCAATGCTTTCAATGATCAAGTCATCACATGATGTAGCTATATCACACTTAACAACTTTGTTAGTAGCATCATGTGTCTCAAGAGAAAGTTCATTAGCAACCACAAGACTATCATAGTCAATTTTCAATGTTGTATATTTGTCTTTTAGAGAGTTATGCCTAGTGATGAGCTCATCATGCTTCTTCTCAAGTTTATCATGTTGATCTCTATGCTCTTTGTTAGAAGTTTTGAGCTCCTTGAGAGTGGAAGACATAATTTCATTTTGATCTTTGAGCTCACCACTAGTCTTTTGAGCACTTTCAAGCTTAGATGAGAGTGATTCGTTTTCATTTTGAAGTTCATCATTTTCATTTCTTGTCCTTCTTATGACTTTAGTGTATTTGTTTAACAATTTTACAAGTTCATCATAAGAAGGTGCGTCATATTCATCATCACTATCACTATCATCATCATCATCACTATCATGGTTTTGTACCTTTCATTCACCCTTAGCCATAAGGAATAGGTGAGTAGTGGACGATGATGGTGAGGAAGGCGGTGAAGGTGGTGATGGAGATGTTGGTGAAGATGATGGCCCCATCATAAATGCGGCAACCTTCTCTTTCTCATCACCGCTCTCATCTTCGGAGGACTCACAAGATGATTCAATGTCGGTGAGCCAATCACCAACAATATATGCCTTTCCTCCCTTCTTCTTCTTGTAGAACTCCTTCTTCTTGCCATCCTTCTTCTTGTATGGCTTGTTTTTCTTTTTCTCTTCTTCTTCATCACTTGAATCATTCTTTTTGCCCTTGTTCTTATTCTTGTACTTGTCTTTTGGAGGTCTAGGGCATTGATGAGCTAAGTGGCCAAGTTCACCACAATTGTAGCAATCCATCTCTGAGATTGGCTTCCTTTTGCTACTTGTGAAGAATTTCTTTTTCTTGCCATCGAACTTGATGCCACTCTTGTTGAGCCTCTTTAGCATTTTGGTGGTCTTCCTCACCATGAGGGCAAGTGATTCATCATCAACATCACTTTCACTTGAGCTCTCTTGCACCATCATGGCTTGGCCCTTCTTCTTCTTCTTGTCATGGCTAGCTTTGAAGGCCAAGTCCTTCTTCTTGGAAGATGATGAGCCCTCTTCCAGAGTGATGTGCATGTACATCTCATGAGCATTGATCTTCCCCAATACTTGTGTCGGTGTTGCGGTGGAAAGATCACTTTGGTGAAGCACGGTGACAATGTGACCATACTTCTCAACGAGAAGAACACTCAAGATCTTCCTTGCAACATCCGATTGGCTCATTTGAGTGAGCCCAAGAGCATTGAGGTCCTCTACAAGAACATTCAAACGAGTGTACATATCATTAGCACTTTCTTTGGGAAGCATCTCAAAAGAATTGATTTTCTTTAAAGCAATGTGATAGCATTCCTCATGCTCACTCTTAGTTCCCTCATGGAGAGCACAAAGGTTTTCCCACAATTCGTGAGCGTTCTTTGCATTGCGCACACGATTGAAGATATCCTTGCCTAAGCCCCGGTAGAGTGCATTATTGGCCTTTGCATTCCACCGGTCGTACTTCTCCTCGTCACCACTTGGGTTAGCGGGATCCCTAATGGCGGGAAGCCCTTGGATTGCGGCTCTAAGACACCCAACATCTATGGCTTCGAGGTATGCCTCCATTCAGATTTTCCAATATAGAAAATCATCCCCCTCAAAGGTGGGAGGTGGTCCTTCCCTGTTAGACATCTTGCTCTAGGCGGTAAAGCCTAAATTGGGAGCAACTCGGCTCTGATACCAATTGAAAGGATCAAGATGCCCAAGAGGGGGGGTGAATTGGGCTTTTCTAAAAATTAATTGCAAGAATTAAATCCTACAAGCCGGAATTCACCCCTAGTGCCTACTTGTGTTCCAAGAGATTCTACCGGTAAAAGTTTTGCACCCTAGTTTTCAATCCTAGTCTAGCATGGCAATTCTAGGAAAGTAAATCAAGCAATGAAAGTAAATGCTTGAATGTAAGGGCAAGGAACACGGCGATGTTTTTCCGAGGTATCGGAGAGTCGCCACTCCCCACTAGTCCTCGTTGGAGCACCCGCACAAGGGTGTAGCTCCCCCTTGATCCACGCAAGGATCAAGTGCTCTCTACGGGCTGATTCTTCGACACTCCGTCGCGGTGAATCGCCCAAAACCGCTCACAAGATGAGTTGGGTCATCCACAAGCTCCGCCGAATGATCACCAAACTCCCAATCACCACCAAGCCGTCTAGGTGATGGTGATCACAAAGAGTAACAAGCTAGAACTCTCACTTGACCACAATGAGCCTAATGAGAAGGAGGATGCACACTTGCTACTCTCTAATTGCTAGTGAGGAACTCTCAAGCTTTGATTCTTAAACCACACTCCTCACTAGAGCTCTTGCACTCCCTTGCACTCCAAAGGTGTTTCTCAGCTGAACAAATGAGCAAGAGACCTCTAAAAGAGGTGGTGGGAATGTATTTATACACCCCACAGTCAAAACGAACCGTTACCTGCCAACTCAGCAAAATACGGGGTGACCGGACGCGCCGGTCGAAGTGACCGGACGCGCCGGTCGCTCGTAACGATCGAAATTCTGAAATTTCGGCTGAGTGACTGGACGCACCGGTCAGGGGTGACTAGACGCGTCCGATCGTGTAGGGAGCTTACTGTAACGAGACTGGACGCGCGACCGCGTCTGATCGGTGATGACCGGACGTGTCCGGTCGTCCAAGGACCTTACTGGAACGTGACCGGACGCGCCGATCACACCCCAAACACGTCCAATTAGATGGTTTCCCTCAAGTGACGCGTGTCAGCCTGACCACCGTGTCCAGTCCTCGCAAGGGCCGCGTCCGGTCGTCAGTGCCGAAACACAGTCGTGGTTTTGAACTGACCAGATGTGTCCGGTCAAGCCGGGAACCCTCTAAACACTCCGAAACGCGACGCAACTTGAACCAAGTTGCTTCCAACTGAACTTTGAGCTATTCTAGAGCTGCCTAGTGCTAAGTTTAACAAGTGTGCACCATACCTAAACATAGGACTCACCTAGGTCAAGCTATCCGCTCATGCTCCCCTTTATAGTATGGCCAAAAGAGAAAACGAAGATCCTAACGACTATTCCGAATGAAACTCAACACCTTGACATCCGGAACTAACCGTCCTTAATCTTGACATCACTCCTTTGAAAACCAAAACGATTTCCATTAAGGGGCATGAATACCATGGTGCCCAAAGCAGTTATCACCTCCATGACCTAACTTACCAAAGTTTCTGCAAAACACACGTTAGTCATGGTAATAAAGCGTTGTCATCAATTGCCGAAACCAACTCTCGGGGCCTAGATGCTTTCAGATTGAAAGGGTCAATCAAATTCTAGAAGATATGTTAAGGTCATGTGCACTTAATTATTCAGACACTTGGGATGAGTGGTTACCTTTAGCAGAATTCTCCTACAATAATAGTTATCAAGAGAGTATCAAAATGGCACCGTTTGAAGCATTGTATGGCCGCAGGTGCAGAACTCCATTGAATTGGTCAGAACCGGGAGAAAGATGGTTTTTCGGTGTTGATCTTGTGAAACAAACAGAAGAAAAAGTTAGACAGATCCAGAATAATTTGAAAGTTGCTCAGTCCAGACAAAAGAGCTATGCGGATAAAAGGCGTAGACCTTTGGTATTCCAACTACTGGATTATGTTTATTTGAAAGTATCACCCATGAAGGGAGTTAACCGTTTTGGAGTCAAAGGTAAACTTGCACCGCGTTATGTTGGCCCATTTCAAATTATTGAGAGATGTGGAAAGGTGGCATATAAGTTAAAGTTGCCTGAACAACTGTCAACCGTGCACAATATATTTCATGTATCACAAATGAAGAAGTGTTTGCAAGTACATGATCAAGTTGTTGATGTTGATGGAGTTGAACTTGAACCGGATTTGACCTATTCTGAACATCCTATTCGAGTTTTGGATCAAAAGGATCGTGTTACCCGAAGTAGAACAACTAAATGGTACAGAATACAATGGAATCAACATTCAGAAGAGGAAGCCACCTGGGAATCGGAGGATTACCTGTTGGAGAATTTCCCATAGTTGTTTGCTTCTATCTAGGTTGCAATTTCTTCTTTAAACTGTAACCTATCCTTTTCAAATCCTTGTAGTGATGAAAAACCCCTACCTGTTTTGTAGACAAGTCTTGGACGTGCTTGCTTGACATGTTTCCTTTTTCCATTACTTAACTCAAGGCTTTAAATCTCGGGACGAGATTTCTTTAAGGGGGAAGGGCTGTAACACCCCTGGTGTTATAGTGCTAATTAATCTGCCATGTCATCATAATGCATTGTAAAGCATCCATGATCAGGTCAACCTTGTTATGCATCAACTAAAACAAGTTTACTTATCTAGATTGGATGTGCTTCTCAGTGGTGTGCTTCGAACCCGAAAACCCTAATTTCGAATGCCACCGCAAATACTTAGTCCATGCCCTGCGTAATTTGAGGTGTGTGACCGTGTTACACACTAGTGTCAAGTGTAGGGTATGAGCTCAAGTACAACACCTAAAATGAAGCTCCAAGTTTGAGTTTGAGTTGGAATCCAAAAGCTTATCACGAGTTTTCCGATTCGAATTTAAATTCAAATTTGGGGAAAATGTAAAAGAATTTCAAAAGCTAATTTGGTCAACCAAGAGTGGCATTTGGTCAACCATGTCATGTTGGTCCAAATTATGCCCTTGGGTGAGGTTTTGATCACTAAGTAAACACTAATCAAAGTAGAAACAAATTCCAATTGAAAATTCCTCTGAAAACCCTAAATTTCAAAACCCTAATTTACCCCTTTTGAAATAATTCAAAATCTAAGCAAAATTTGGGAAAAAGTTCAAAACCAAGTTTGTAGAACTTTTCAAGGGCTACAACTTTGGTGTTTTGAGTTTTCAAAGTTTTAGTGTAAAATGTGGAGCAATTTTGAAAATAAACAAATTTCAATTTCAACTCATTTTTGTCCCCGAACTAAGATTTCAAAATGGAGGCAGAATTTGAAAATGTTTTGAACAGAAAAGTTGTAGGTCTTGTTGAGATGTACAACTTTGGTGTTTGGAGATTTTGAAGTTTCAATATGAAATCAAAAGTAATTTCTAAATTATCAAATCCCAAAAATGTGCCCCCTTTTGATTTTAAACTCAAATTTCAAAATCCAATGAGAATTTGAAAAAGTGTTCAATACAAGACTTGTAGAGCTTGAAATTCTAAAGATTTCATAGATTGGACGTTTTTCAAGTTGTTACATGAATTTGAGAGTAATTTGAGAAAACAATTTGAAAATTAAAAATTTGGAGGGGGGGAGTGCTACAGTGCCACGCCAATGGCGGCCGGCCACCGCGCGGTATGGGCGCCTGCGAGCCGCCGTGGCCGCCCAGACCCTTCGCACGTGGTCGGGAGCGCCAGCGCGACGGCGTGAGCATTCCAGCTCTGTAGCCATTACCGTCGTCTATAAATACGTCGAGTTCACAGTGACGATTTTTGTTTTCCCCGTTTTCGCCACCGCCGCCACTGCAGCTCCACCGCTTCTCTCCGTCATCCCCGAGACCGCCATCGTCACCGCTGTGAGCTCCTGATCGTTTTCCTCATGCTATTTTAGCTGCTACCATGCTATACTGTCGAGTCGTCGGGCACCGTGCCCGTCGAGCCACCACCGTCGTCGGTGAACTGTCACCGAAGCTCGAACCATGGTGCTACCTAGCAAAACGGAGTCGTGGGAAGGTGTAGATGGTGATGGTAGGCTTAATTTGTCGACCGAAGCTCCGGTCACCGGCTGGCCACCGCGTGGAGGTGGGTGAGCGCGCGGGAGTGAGCAAGGGGCGGGAGGTTGGCGATGACAGGGCTGTTAGCGAGCGCGGGAGTGAGGGCGAGCGCGCGCGGGCGGAGCAGGCCGCGTTGCTGGGCCGTGCCGCTGGGCCGCGTGAGCGCGAGCGTGCGGGCGCGCGCGAGTGGGCCGCCCAGTGGGCCAAGCCGGAGGAAGCGAGGAGGATCAGCCCAGTTCGGTTTTCGGTTTTTGTTTTTGTTTTTCAAAATTATGAATAGTGCAGCTATTTGTTTATTTCTTTAAAAATTGTGTAGAGTTCCAAAATTCATGAAAATTTTTGTGTGAGTCTCTTAATATGTAAACTATCTAGGAAAAATGTTAAACCCTAAATTTGAGTACTTTGTGCAGTAGAATTAATTAGTTCCAATAAAGATTAAATGCAACTTCTAGGAATTTTAATAATTAATTTATTAATCCAAAAATTATGAAATTTATTATGACACTATTTTAAATCATTCTTAATCCATAGAAAAAGTTTGAACTTGTTTAGATAAAGTTTGATTAACTATTAATTATGCCCTAATTAATTAAATAGTAAATAAATGTTAATTTGAGAACTTTAAGTGTTGTGTGCCCTTTTGATTGAGTGATGTCATTGGGTCACTATTCTTTGATGATCTTTGGCACCTTAATTCCATGTTTGAGCTCGTTAGTAACTTACCTAGTGATAAAAGCTGGTATCGTTGGAGTTGTCGCTTCTAGTTAGTAGGTTTTCTGTTTGCGACTGTACCGTGAAGGGAAGTTGTACTCAAGTCGTAACTCGTGGCATGTTATCATCAAGCATCATGTTTATCATCGAGCATCATGTTAAAGCATGTTATGTACTCGTGTAGTTCCCGCTTTTGAAGAAGTCGCTATTGCCGAGCAAGCTTCCGGAGAGGAGCTATCGTCGGTGGGTTCTGGACCAGACGTTGGAGTCCTCGAGTCTGAGTCAGTCGTCGTGTCAGAGGAAGGCAAGCCCCGGTGCATTTAAACCCTACCTTGAATTTTTACAAAAGTTCTATTTATTACTATGGTTTACTGCATTAAGTAATTAGGAGTTGAGTGATAACCTAATTGCTGCATTATCATCCTTGATTATTGCGATATTAACCTTGATACCTGTTTTACGGAAAATGCATAGTATGCTTCGCTATGCTTAGAAGTTAAGCTTTTAAATAAAATGTTTACATAGCCATGACGGCATACTTAATGAATATTGAAATATGAGAATGAACTTGAAAGATCGGGCGGGTGGTTTGGCCACTGCTAACATGCATCAGGAAAGAAGTCTCAATGTAGTGTTTCCGTCTTATCAGTTAAGGACCGTCCGTTGTAAGTCGGCCTGTGTTTCGAGACTTTGCAACTAGCCTCATGCCTTGGGTAAGCTCAAAATGTTAGTGATTCCATTACGAGAACGTCTAACCTCACACTGGGAGTAGAGAGATGGCGGGAGTAGCATGTACCCTCGGGGCTAGAATCGGGCCGGGTTCGAGGAGTACTGTACTCTCAGGTGGCTAAAAGGATCAAGATGCCCAAGAGGGGGGGGGTGAATTGGGCTTTTCTAAAAATTAAATGCAAGAATTAAATCCTACAAGCCGGAATTCACCCCTAGTGCCTACTTGTGTTCCTAGAGAGTCTACCGATAAAAAGTTTTGCACCCTAGTTTCCAATCCTAGTCTAGCATGGCAATTCTAGGAAGGTAAATCAAGCAATGAATGTAAATACGAGAATGTAAATGCTTGAATGTAAAGGGCAAGGAACACGGCGATGTTTTTCCGAGGTATCGGAGAGTCGCCACTCCCCACTAGTCCTTGTTAGAGCACCCGCGCAACGGTGTAGCTCCCCCTTGATCCGCGCAAGGATCAAGTGCTCTCTACGGGTTGATTCTTCGACACTCTGTCGCGGTGAATCACCCAAAACCGCTCACAAGATGAGTTGGGTCATCCACAAGCTCCGCCGGATGATCACCAAACTCCCAATCACCACCAAGCCGTCTAGGTGATGGCGATCACCAAGAGTAACAAGCTAGAACTCTCACTTGACCACAACGAGCCCAATTGAGAAGGTGGATGCACACTTGCTACTCTCTAATCGCTAGTGAGGAACTCTCAAGCTTTGATTCTCAAATCTCTATCCTCACTAGAGCTCTTGCACTTCCTTGCACTCTAAAGGGTTTCCTCAGCTGATCAAATGAGCAAGAGACCTCTAAAAGAGGTGGTGGGGATGTATTTATACACCCCACAGACGAAACGAACCGTTATGCGCTGACTCAGCAAAACACGGGCTGACCGGACGCGCCGGTCGAAGTGACCAACCGCGCCGGTCGCTCGTAACGGTCGAAATCCGAATTTTCAACTGAGTGACCGGACACGCCGGTCAGGGGTGACCGGACGCGTCCGATCGTGCAGGAAGCATACTATAAACGCACCGGACGCGCGACCACGTCCGATCGGTGATGACTGGACGTCATCTCAGGACCTTACTAGACTGTGACCGGACGCGCTGATCACACCCAGGTCACGTCCGATCAGGTGTTTTCCTCAAGTGACACGTGTCGGCTTCTGACCACCGCGTCCGGTCCTCGTAAGGACCGCATCTGGTCGCCAGAGCCAAACCCTAGTTGCGGAATTGTACTGACCGGACGCGTCCGGTCATGCCGAAGACCGCGTCCGGTCAGGGGAAAACCACCCTAAACTTTCCGAAACGTGTCGCAACTTGAACCAAGTTGCTTCCAACTGAACTTTGAGCTATTCTAGAGCTGCCTAGCGCCAAGTTTAACAAGTGTGCACCACACCTAAACATAGGACTCGCCTAGGTCAAGCTACCCGCTCATGCCCCCCTTTATAGTACGGCCAAAAGAGAAAAACGAAGATCCTAACGACTATTCCAAATGCATCTCAACACCTCGTCATCCGGAACTAACCGTCCTTAATCTTGACGTCACTCTTTTGAAAACCGAAACGATTTTCATCAAGGGGCATGAATACCATGGTGCCCAAAGCAGTTATAACCTCCATGACCTAACTTACCAAAGTTTCTGCAAAACACACGTTAGTCATGGTAATAAAGCATTGTCATCAATTGCCGAAACCAAACCTTGGGGCCTAGATGCTTTCAATCTCCCCCTTTTTGGTGATTGATGACAACACTAAGATTCAAAAGATTGGAGTTTAGGTTTTCGAGCATGCTTGGTTCACATAAGCAAAAAGCAATAAGCACAAAGGGTTAGGAATTGCTTATGTGCCCCAAGCCAAAAGAGTGTACTCATAAGATAAGACAAAAAGCGTTAGTACACATAAAGATATAGCTCATAAGAAATCGGAGTAAGACACGGAAGCACAACCTTAGAGCTATAACTAAAACGGTGACATTAATTAACACAGTGACTAGATAAAACAATAGACTCAAAGTTTATCACACGACGACATGTCACACGAATGCAATGACTGAAAAGTAAACATGATGCATGAATGTAGCACACAATTAAGAACGAAAACCCTCTAACAAAACTCCCCCTGAAACTACTCTCTCTCCCCCTTTGACATCAAGCGCCAAAAAACTAATCTAAGGATCTGACGGGGGGACAGACGGAGTCGTGTCGGGTGCTGAGGTGCGCGGAGTAATCACGAAGTGCAGAGAATCACCCTCGGAATCTGAGCTATCTGGCTGACCCTCTGAAGAAGCACATGGCTGTGAAGCGGTCTAGGTCTGATCAGCAGGAACAGGTACTGTCGTAGAAGCAACAAGAGGATCCGTCTGTGTGACCTAAGCCTGTAACGAGCCAATAGCTGGGGGATCAGTCGAGGCAACTGACGAAGGAATAGTCTCTATAGTACCGGTCCCTGTCACTGGAGGAATAGCTGCCTCGGGAGCTAACAACCCTGAAGAAGTAGCAAATGTAGTAGTGTGCGAGGGTGTCGGCTGACCAGTCAACTCGCTGTAGGTAGCACTGTAGTCACCGATTGGTGTGTCTGTCAGGAGGTGAGGGCGAGGCTGGTCTGAAGGTGTAAACCCCGTGTGAATAGGAGTGAAACTCGGGGACTAGAACGACTGGGGAACCTGCTGCTGTGGAGATGTGAACTGGAAGCTCGGCTGTCCCTGACTCGACGGACCACTGGACTGTAAAGCATGAGTCATGACAGAAGCAGGCAGAGGAACCCCAACAGTAACTAGATGGCGCAGAAGGTCTAATTACTGCTACTGACTAGCTGCACTCTGTCGCTATATCTCGTACTACTGTCGCTGCATCTCAACCTGCTGCCTCTGGATCTCAAGCTGCTGACACTGAAACTCGTCCTGACGAGTCTGTATCTGTGCAAGTGCTACAGCTGTGTCCTGAGCCTGTCGTTGTATCTGCTACTACTGCTGCTCCTGTGCCTGAGTCAGCCTCTCAAGTATAGCCACCATGGCTGGGTCTGAGCGGGAGGCTGAACCAGAGCCACCGGCCTCGTGGTCGTGAGATCGAGGAGACCGGTACCTGGAGATGGGCTGGTAGTCCTCATCAGTGCTGTCAGATGTCACATCCTCAGGAAGATCAGCAGGCTGAGCATCAAGATCGGCAAGCTCTGTCGTAGCAAGCTCATCAACTGTGGCGTCCTACTCAGCTGCTGTCTCAGGAACCTCAGGTCGCTCACGCTGTCCTGGCACGGGGGCCTGATCTCTAGTGACTGAAGCCCAAAGCTGCCGGATATCATACTCAGGAAAAGCAGTAGTAGTATCTGATATCTCAGCCCGGATCTCTGCTGGAAGCTGAATGGATGATCTAATGATGAAGCAGATCCAATGTGCATAGGGCAACTGATGATTTCCCTTGAATCCCTCAGCTATGGTGTCCTCCATCTCACTAAGTATGAGATCCCAAATGTCAAACTATGTCTGTGAGAGAAGGTGGTGAACAACCCATAGCTGCATCCGAGTCAGTCCCTCTCTGTAGCCAAGTCTGGGAAGAAGAGTGCGTCTGACTATAGCATCCAGAACTTTGGCAAGTGGTGTCAGGCTGGCAGGCGTGCGACGAGACCCTTCGCCAAAAGGCTCATGGAAGCAGGGTCGAACCAAGTCTGTAGGAGGCACTGTCCCGCCGTGAGGGCGTCTCGGTGGAGGAGTCTGACCAAAGC
This sequence comes from Saccharum spontaneum, assembly GCA_022457205.1. Lineage (NCBI taxonomy): Eukaryota > Viridiplantae > Streptophyta > Magnoliopsida > Poales > Poaceae > Saccharum > Saccharum spontaneum. Next base: position 22,859,296 of record CM039599.1, on the reverse strand, counting down.
ACAACTGATGTATCTTCGTGTCGGAAGCTGGGAGTCTGAGAATCTCCCGCACACTAGTGCTGTATAGTCTGTGATCGCGGCCTCGGAATGCAAAGTGAATGAACTCATGGGCATGATCAGTCCACAGTGAAGCATAAAACTCTCTGACCCATGTGCCGCAGTATGCACCTATCCATCCAAGAAGATCTGACAAGCCTGGTAGAAAGGACAGGTGCGGACGAAGCTGCTCTCCCACAACCTCAACCAGTGACTCAAGTCGATAGACCCTCTGTGGTCGAAAAGCAATACCGCTGTCAACTAGAGCTCTGTAGAAATCCTCCTGGAGTGGAGTATAGAAACCCTCTGAAGCTCTATGATCCCTTTGAGGTGGGAACCACCGACTGACCTCCACGAACCTCAACCCTTGCACCTGACGTGCAGTAGCACCCCTCAGGTCAAAGTGCTCGACTGGGGGTGAACCTTTAGCTCTGGGAGGAGGACGTACTCCACGACGCTGGCCCTCTGGCCTAGGAGTCACCTGAGTACGTGCACGTGTGGAGCGGCGACGCGGTGGAGACTGAGCTGGCTGCTCCTCTCTATCCTCTGTAGCCTCTGGAGCCTGTGGAGCCTCTGTAGCCTCTGTAGGTGGATCAACTGACATACCCTCTGTAGCTCCAGTATCCTCTGTGCCCTCAGTGGCCTCAGTCCCAAGCTGTCGACCTTCAAGATGAAAGCGACGCTCGCCTATGCGTATGCCACTGCTCCTGCCACCCCTCTCTGCCTGCTCAGCTGCATCTGCAATGGCCTGAGCAATCTCTGCATCGGTAAGTGTCTTCTTCTTCTTTTTGGCCATGATCTTGATGCGCTTCCCACGCGCAATCTCAGACCGACGAGGAGGACTGTCATCCCCGTCACCAGGAGCACCACCGGCGTTCTTGCAATGCACCATGCTGACAAACTAACTGAAAACCTCTGAAAGATGGTGAACTGTCACTCGAGAGGCTTGGCCTCAATCCGTATCCGCAGGCTTGGCCTCGGATTCAGCAAACTGATCTCACCCTGACACGCCGACAAACTCGCTGCAACGACGGAATAGATGGATCTACTATAAGCAACATATATAACTAATAGGTACAAAACCCTAGAGATAGCAAGCATATGAGATAAGATATGAATCGAAACGCAAAGCTACCTCGGATCGATGAGACGACGGTGACAAGATGAGGTGACCTAGATCGCGAGATTCCTCGAATTCGCCGAACGAGCTCTGAAAGGACCGAGTCGATGATAAGCAATGGAACGTTACGGTCAAGGTTAGCCCTAACGACGGAATTGAATAAAGTTGAGTGAAAACGAACGAGTTCTTCACCTCGAAAATTAGGGTTAGGGCAAACCCTAGAAAGAGAGCGCGGCCGAAGAAAAAATCGAGGGGCTAGGGTGGATGCTAGGCACGAGGGAGGACGTAGCTGCTGCTGTGGAAGACCGGCGAGGCACGTGGAGCCAGCAGACACGCCGGCGGCGGCGGTAATCGGCTCACGATGGCGAGGAGAACGGGCGACGGTGGCGCAGCTCGGCTAGCGCGAGCGCGGCTGGGCAGCAACGCGCGCGGGCAGGGAGGCGAGGAGGCGTGGCGGGGTCAAGGCAGGGCTCGCCGGAGGCAAGGAAGACGGCAAGGGCGCGGCGGCTCCGGCGATTCGACGGTGACTCGGCGGATTAAGCGAGTTAGGGCAGGCGGCGGCGGAATCGTGCATGCGGATGAAAAACACGGCCGAGGACGAACTGTTTTATGAAGGGGTTAGATCCGCTCGACGCGCGATGACCGGACGCGGTGGTCGATATGACCGGACGCGGTGGTGCAGCGTCCGGTCACACTCCAGTAAGCTCCTGGAGCGACCAGACGCGTCCGGTTAGGACTGACCGAACGCGGTCAGAGTCCGGTCGAGGGGAATTCGGGAATTCATCGCGAATGACCGGACACGGTGGTGGTAACCAGGATCGGACGCGGTGGTCGACAGAGGCACGTCCGGTGCAGCGTTCGGTCACTAGGTCTGGAGTTGGTCTTCTGGATGACCGGACGTGCTGGTGGACGCCGGGACCGGACGCGGTGGTGAAGCATCACTGCGTCCGGTGCAGCGTCCGGTCCAGCGTCCGGTCGTGTTTTTCGCCCTTCTTCGTTCCGAACTTCGACGCGACTTCTCCCAATCAAGTTCCAATTCAAAGAGACACAAATAAACACCAATTGGAACCTGATATGAGTGACCTCACTCAAACCCTCAAATTTTTCAAAATAGATTGCCTTAGGCTAGTATTGTTTTTAAGAAAATAGGCAATAAACACTCGAGGAGCAATGTATGGCCATGCAATAGAGTTTTTGGACCTTTAGGAGCGTCAAAATGCTCTCTCTATCCATGGACGAACACAGCGGTTGCTCAAACTTAAACTAAAAAGAAACGACAAACAAACAACCATGCAAATGCAATGCAAGACAAGAAAGTAAAGCTAGGTTGCTTGTCAAGTTTGATCCACGGTTAGGCTTCTTCACTCCTCCAAAGGAGGGTTATCGTAACCGTGTTAGCCAAGCCCTAGATGCATTGCGATAAAATAAACATGGCATATAATACAATGCAATGCAAGGGACAACACAAGCTCATTTTTTAAAGTTGATAGAATCAAGCACATTTAGTTCACTTAACCTACAAAAGGTGGCCTCATCCAAAGGTTTAGTGAAGATATCCGCTAATTGATTTTCACTTCTTACACCTTCTAGTGATATGTCATTTTTAGCAACGTGATCTCTTAGAAAGTGATGGCGGATATCAATGTGCTTGGTGCGAGAGTGTTGTACCGGATTGTTAGAAATTTTAACGGCACTTTCATTATCACATAAAAGTGGCACCTTTTCAAAAACAATTCCATAGTCTAGGATGGTTTGTTTCATATATAAGATTTGTGCACAACAAGCCCCCGCGGCAATGTATTCCGCCTCGGCGGTGGACAAAGCCACACTATTTTGCTTTTTAGATGACCAAGATACTAAAGATCTCCCAAGCAAATAGCACCCTCCGGATGTGCTTTTTCTATCAATTTTGCAACCAGCATAATCCGAATCGAAATAGCCAACTAGTTGGAATCTAGCTCCTTTGGGATACCAAAGACCAATGCTTGGGGTGTGCTTAAGATATCTTAGGATTCTTTTTACGGCACTTAAGTGAGGTTCTTTAGGGCACGCTTGAAAGCGAGCACACATGCACACACTAAACATGATATCGGGCCTAGATGCGGTAAGGTACAACAAACTACCAATCATAGAGCAGTAGAGAGTTTGATCAACCGGTTTACCTCCCTCATCTAGGTCGAGATGTCCATTAGATGGCATTGGGGTCTTGATTGGTTTGCATTCTTCCATCTTGAATCTTTTGAGAAGATCCTTGGTATACTTTTCTTGAGAGATGAAAATCCCTTCTCTCATTTGCTTGACTTGAAAACCAAGGAAGAATGTGAGCTCACCAATCATTGACATCTTGAACTCCTTCGACATCAATTCACCAAATTCTTTGCAATAATCTTCATTTGTTGATCCGAAGATGATATCATCAACATACACTTGACAAATGAAGATCTCCCCATTAAGCTTCTTGGTGAATAGTGTGGTGTCGACCTTCCCAATGGTGAAGCCCTTCTCAATGAGGAAGTCTCGGAGGCGCTCATACCACGCTCTAGGGGCTTGCTTGAGCCCATATAGAGCCTTGGACAACCTATAAACATGATTAGGATATCTAGGGTCTTCAAACCCGGGAGGTTGATTAACATAGACTAGTTCATTTATAAAGCCATTTAAGAATGCACTTTTCACATCCATTTGATATAGTTTCATATCATGATGTGATGCATATGCAAGGAGGATACGAATGGCTTCAAGTCTTGCAACGGGTGCAAAGGTCTCTCCAAAATCTAGACCCTCAACTTGAGAGAACCCCTTTGCAACTAGTCTTGCCTTGTTCCTCACTACTATGCCTTGGTCATCTTGCTTGTTTCGGAACACCCACTTGGTTCCAATGACTCTTGCACCTTTAGGATGCTCTTCAAGTGTCCATACTTGATTGCGGGTGAAGTTGTTCAATTCTTCATGCATGGCATTCACCCAATCCGGATCTTGAAGAGCTTCTTCTACATTCTTAGGTTCAACACAAGAGACAAAAGAGTGATGTTCAACAAAAGAAGCAAGCTTTTGAGATCGAGTCATCACTCCCTTAGTAGGACTCCCTATGATGAGATCTTGTGGATGTGCTTGAAGTAGAGGTGAGTTTCTTCTATCAACCACTTGAGGAGGTGGACGGGGAGCATCAACATCTTGAGCTTGTGCCTCGGCTTGTTCATGAGAGACATAAGTATCTTCATTTTCAACTCTCTCATTCTGGTCATCATCTTGAGGCACACGTGATGAAGATGGTGGATCAACAATTTGTACATCGTCTTCATCATCTTTTGGCTTGATGTCTCCCACCGGCATGTTCTTCATTGCCTCCCTCAAGGGTTCGTCACCTACATCATCACAATTCTCAATTGCTCCTTGGGAGCCGTTAGATTCATCAAATTCCACATCATATGTTTCTTCAACCAAACCTGTGGCATGGTTAAATACTCGATATGCTTTGGACTTTGATGAGTAACCAACAAGAAAACCAATATCACAACATCTTTGAAACTTCCCTAGTTGTTGACGGTTCTTGTAGATGTAGCATTTGCAGCCAAACACCCGGAAGAATGAGACGTCCGGCTTCTTCCCATTAAGCAACTCATAGGGGGTCTTTCCAAGAAACTTTTGTAGGAAGAGGTGATTTGAAGCATACCATGCGGTGTTGATTGCCTCGGCCCAAAACTTTTCCGGAGTGTTATACTCATCTAGCATTGTTCTTGCAAGGGTGATCTAAGTCTGGTTCTTTCTCTCAACTACACCATTTTGGTGAGGAGTGTAGGTTGAAGAAACTTCATGCTTGATTCCAATTTCATCACAATAAGCTTCAATGTTTGTGTTGTCAAACTCTTTACCATTGTCACTTCTAATCTTCTTTATCTTGACTTCAAATTCATTTTGAGCTCTCTTTGCAAACTTCTTGAAGCAATTTGCCACTTCGGATTTGTCATGAAGGAAGAAAGTCCATGTGTACCTTGAGTAGTCATCCACTATCACAAGACAATAGAGATTACCACCCAAGCTCTTGTATGTTGTAGGCCCAAACAAATCCATGTGAAGAAGTTCTAGCACTCTTGAAGTTGACATGAAAGCTTTGGTTGGATGAGTGTTTGCAACTTGTTTGCCCGTTTGACATGCACTACAAGGTTTGTCCTTTTCAAACTTCACATCCTTCAATCCTCTCACTAGTTCTTTCTTCAATAGCTTGTTGAGAGTGTTCATTCCAACATGCGCAAGCCTCCTATGCCAAAGCCAACCAAGTGAGGTCTTGGTGAACAAACATGTCATCAAATTTGCATCTTCAGAGGTGAAGTCAACAAGATAAAGATTGTTGTATCTAAAGCCTTTGAATATCACTTGCTTGTCATCTATCTTTGAAACTTCCACTTCATTTGGTGTGAACAAGCATTGGAAGCCAAGGTCACAAAGTTGCCCGACGGATAATAAGTTGAAACTCAATGAAGCAACATAGAGCACATTTGAGAGTGAGTGATCATTTGATATTGCAATCTTGCCTATACCCTTGACTTTGCTCTTTGAATTATCCCCAAATGTGATCTTCTCTTGACATATCCCATTCTCTTCAATGGAGGTGAACATACGAGGATCACCGGTCATATGTTGAGTGCAACCACTATCAATAACCCAATGAGATCCACTGGTCTTGTAGTTCACCTACACACAAGAGATCAAGCCTTTTGTTTAGGGACCCAAACTTGAGAGGGGCCCTTGACTTTCTCAACTAGTGACTTGGCAACCCATATTTTCTTTGGTCTATTCTTGTTTGGGGGACCCAAAAACATGACTTTCATCTTTCCATTTGAATCTTTTCTTAGCATATAATGAGCATTGAAGGCAAAGGGTCTAGCATGCTTGGGCAAGGGTTGTGGTGGTGGAGTTTTGCATTCATGGGCAAAGTGACCTTCTTGACCACACTCAACACATCTCTTTGGCTTGGGGTTTGACTTGCTTTGTTGTTGTTGACATTTTGCCTTCTTCTCTTGATTTGCCAAGTACCCAATACCACTTCTATCCATCTTCATTACGGTGTTCATAAGGAGCTCACTTTGCAAATATCGACCTCTTGTGAACTTGCTTAGGCCGGTCTTGAGATGCTCTTTTTCTTGCTTGAGCTTTTTGTTCTCTTCAATGAGTGACTCATTTGTTGTTTGCTTCTCAAGAGCCATCAAACCTTTAAGCTTCTTGTTCTCATTTACAAGCTTCTCATTCTCACACTTGATCTTAGCATAATCATCATAGTTGCTTGACTCAACCACACTCTTGCCTTTGCTACTAGAACCTTGCTCAATGCTTTCAATGATCAAGTCATCACATGATGTAGCTATATCACACTTAACAACATTGTTAGTAGCACCATGTGTCTCAAGAGCAAGTTCATTAGCAACCACAAGACTATCATAGTCAATTTTCAATGTGGTGTATTTTTCCTTTAGAGAGTTATGTCTAGTGATGAGCTCATCATGCTTCTTCTCAAGCTTATCATGTTGATCTTAAGCTCTTTATTAGAGGTCTTGAGCTCCTTGAGATGAGAAGACATAACTTCATTTTGATCTCTAAGCTCACCACTAGTCTTTTGAGCATTTTCAAGCTTTGATGAGAGTGATTCATTTTCATTTTGAAGTTCATCATTTTCATTTCTTGTCCTTCTTATGATTTTAGTGTATTTATTCAACAATTTTACAAGTTCATCATAAGAAGGTGCATCATATTCATCATCACTATCACTATCATCATCATCATCACTATCATGGTTTTGTACCTTTCGTTCACCCTTGGCCATAAGGCATAGGTGAGTAGTGGACGATGATGGTGAAGAAGGCGGTGAAGGTGGTGATGAAGATGTCGGTGAAGATGATGGCCCCATCACAAAAGCGGCAACCTTCTCTTTCTCATCATTGCTTTCATCTTCGGAGAACTCACAAGATGATTCAATGTCGGTGAGCCAATCACCAACAATGTATGCCTTTCCTCCCTTCTTCTTGTGGAACTCCTTCTTCTTGCCATCCTTCTTCTTGTATGGCTTGTTTTTCTTCCTCTCTTCTTCTTCATCACTTGAATCATTTTTCTTGCCCTTGTTCTTGTTCTTGTACTTGTCTTTTGGTGGTCTAGGGCATTGATGAGCTAGGTGGCCAAGTTCACCACAATTGTAGCAATCCATCTCCGAGATTGGCTTTCTTTTGCTACTTGTGAAGAATTTCTTTTTCTTGCCATCGAACTTGATGCCACTCTTGTTGAGCTTCTTTAGCATCTTGGTGGTCTTTTTCACCATGAGTGCAAGTGATTCATCATCGACATCACTTTCACTTGAGCTTTCTTGCACCATCATGGCTTGGCCCTTCTTCTTCTTCTTGTCATGGCTAGCTTTGAAGGCCAAGTCTTTCTTCTTGGAAGATGATGAGCCCTCTTCCGGAGTGATGTGCATGTACATCTCATGAGCATTGATCTTCCCCAATACTTGTGTCGGTGTTGCGGTGGAAAGATCACTTTGGTGAAGCACGGTGACAATGTGACCATACTTCTCGACGGGAAGAACACTCAAGATCTTCCTTGCAACATCCGATTGGCTCATTTGAGTGAGCCCAAGAGCATTGAGGTCCTCTACAAGAACATTCAAGCGAGTGTACATGTCATTAGCACTTTCTTTGGGAAGCATCTCAAAAGAATTAATTTTCTTTAAAGCAATGTGATAGCGTCATCACGCTCACTCTTAGTTCCCTCATGGAGAGCACAAAGATTTTCCCACAATTCATGAGCGTTCTTTGCATTACGCACACGATTGAAGATATCTTTGCCTAAGCCCTGGTAGAGTGCATTTTTGGCCTTTGCATTCCACCGGTCATACTTCTCCTCATCACCAATGGGGTTTGCGGGATCCTTGATAGCGGGAAGCCCTTGGGTTGCGGCTCTAAGACACCCAACATCTATGGCTTCGAGATACACCTCCATGCGGATTTTCCAATATGGAAAATCATCCCCCTCAAAGGTGGGAGGTGGTCCTTCCCCGTTAGACATCTTGCTCTAGGCGGTAAAGCCTAAATTAGGAGCAACTCGGCTCCGATACCAATTGAAAGGATCAAGATGCCCAAGAGGGGGGGTGAATTGGGCTTTTCTAAAAATTAAATGCAAGAATTAAATCCTACAAGCCGGAATTCACCCCTAGTGCCTACTTGTGTTCCTAGAGAGTCTACCGATAAAAAGTTTTGCACCCTAGTTTCCAATCCTAGTCTAGCATGGCAATTCTAGGAAGGTAAATCAAGCAATGAATGTAAATACGAGAATGTAAATGTAGCATGGCAATTCTAGGAAGGTAAATCAAGCAATGAATGTAAATACGAGAATGTAAATGCTTGAATGTAAAGGGCAAGGAACACGGCGATATTTTTTTGAGATATCGGAGAGTCGCCACTCCCCACTAGTCCTCGTTGGAGCACCCGCGCAAGGGTGTACTCCCCCTTGATCCGCGCAAGGATCAAGTGCTCTCTACGGGTTGATTCTTCGACACTCCGTCGCGGTGAATCACCCAAAACCGCTCACAAGATGAGTTGGGTCATCCACAAGCTCCGCCGGATGATCACCAAACTCCCAATCACCACCAAGCCGTCTAGGTGATGGCGATCACCAAGAGTAACAAGCTAGAACTCTCACTTGACCACAACGAGCCCAAATGAGAAGGTGGATGCACACTTGCTACTCTCTAATCGCTAGTGAGGAACTCTCAAGCTTTGATTCTCAAATCTCTATCCTCACTAGAGCTCTTGCACTTCCTTGCACTCTAAAGGGTTTTCTCAGCTGATCAAATGAGCAAGAGACCTCTAAAAGAGGTGGTGGGGATGTATTTATACACCCCACAAAGAAACGAACCGTTACGCGCTGACTCAGCAAAACATGGGCTGACCGGACGCGCCGGTCGAAGTGATCGGACGCGCCGGTCGCTCTTAATGGTCGAAATCCGAATTTTCAACTGAGTGACCGGACGCGCCGGTCAGGGGTGACCGGACGCGTCCGATCATGCAGGAAGCATACTGTAAACGCACCGGACGCGCGACCGCGTCCGATCGGTGATGACCGGACGTGTCCGGTCGTCTCAGGACCTTACTGGACTGTGACCGGACGCGCTGATCACACCCAGGTCGCGTCTGATCGGGTGTTTTCCTCAAGTGACACGTGTCGGCTTCTGACCACCGCGTCCGGTCCTCGTAAGGACCACGTCCGGTCGCCAGAGCCAAACCCTAGTCGCGGAATTGTACTGACCGGACGCGTCCGGTCATGCCGAAGACCGCGTTCGGTCAGGGGAAAACCACCCTAAACTTTCCGAAACGCGTCGCAACTTGAACCAAGTTGCTTCCAACTGAACTTTGAGCTATTCTAGAGCTGCCTAGCGCCAAGTTTAACAAGTGTGCACCACACCTAAACATAGGACTCGCCTAGGTCAAGCTACCCGCTTATGCCCCCCTTTATAGTACGGCCAAAAGAGAAAAATGAAGATCCTAACGACTATTCTGAATGCATCTCAACACCTCGTCATCCGGAACTAACCGTCCTTAATCTTGACGTCACTCTTTTGAAAACCGAAATGATTTCCATCAAGGGGCATGAATACCATGGTGCACAAAGCAGTTATAACCTCCATGACCTAACTTACCAAAGTTTCTGCAAAACACACGTTAGTCATGGTAATAAAGCGTTGTCATCAATTGCCGAAACCAAACCTTGGGGCCTAGATGCTTTCAGTGGCGATGGACACGTTCTGGTTTTGGGAGATCTAAATGAGGGTTGATATATGCAAGATTCGGTTCTACATATATCATGATGTTAGAGATCCCCAACTGGGTATAATCGGTTCGAATCGTCATTGCTCCTCGGTTATGGAGACTTGATCACCTGACTTACAGCGTAGTTAAGAACTGGAATGGAAAGAAAGAATAAGAAGTGTTTTGATGATAATTACTTTGATCTAGATTAGGATCACCTAGATTTGGTTAATGAACCATCAATGGTAAAAGTAAAATGTTGAAGATAAGGACTTACCTTAGTAAGCTTTTCTGCAAAAGAAAATTTGATTCTGGATTACCCGTACCTTGATTCCCTAAAGCTAGCATGCCCTTGGAGTCTTTGTCTTAGTCGGGTAAGTCTTGTTGAGTACTCTCGTACTCAGGGTTTGTTGAACCCCTTGTTGCAGGTGCGGTTCATGAACAAGTCTGCTTCGAGGTGTGATGTAATAAAGTTACTACCGATACTTCTCTACTACTGGTTTGTAATAATGTTACATAAGGTTTGAAGTTTGAAAACTGGTTTGTAACCCTAAGTTATTGTAAGACTTCCGCTACTTTACTCTGTTGAATATTTTGAATAAACTGTTGTAATATTGCAATACTCCGATGATTGGATCCTGTTCGGAGGAAAGCAGGCCTTTTAAGTTATGAGGGACATAAGTACGGCTGTCAGAGGTCATTATGACAATGACGAGTACATGTGGGCCATCATAATTAGGAGGTTCTGTGACAATGCCTTTGATCACTTTGTAAGGACCCTCCCAGTTGGGTGACCATTTGCCAAACTGATTGCTCTTCGATCCAATAGGTTGTATGGGTTTCCACACTAATTCTCCTACTTGGAAGGATTTGCTCTTGACTTTCTTGTTGTATACTCTAGCAACTCGAGCTTTATCTTTCTCTATCTCCTTGAGAGCTTTTAATCTTACATCAGTTACCTGATCGATGTTATCCATCATCAAATCATGATATATAATGACTGATAGATCATTTTGTTTAGCAAGCCTGTATGCATCCAAATTCACCTCGATAGACAACATGGCCTCTTGACCATATACCAACTCAAAAGGAGTAACTTTTGTAGCACCATGCCTTGAAATGTGATGTGCCCATAGAGCTTCAAATAAAACTTCATGCCACCTTCTTGGATTCTTCTCAATCTTTTTCTTGATGAGCTTGATCAAAGTTTTATTACTAGACTCAGCTTGGCAATTAGCTTGAGCATAGTATGGAGATGAATTGAGCAACTCGATCTTATATAATTCGGCAAATTCCCTCACCTCTTTAGACACAAATAATGTTCCTTGATCTGTAGTTAATGTTTGAGGGATGCCGAATCTATGTATGATATGCTCGATAATAAACTCAATCACTTCCTTGTGTGTCATATTCTTCAAAGGAACTGCCTCGGTCCACTTAGTGAAGTAATCCGTAGCAACCAACATAAACCGGTGTCTCTTGGAAGATGGGGGATGAATTTGGCCAATAAAGTCTATCCCCCAACCATGAAAAGGCCATGGCTTAATGATAGGATGAAGCATAGCAACAGACACAAGCTGAATATTCCCAAACCTTTGGCACTCTTCATAACCTTTGTAGTATAAAAACAATCGGCCATCATGGTAGACCAATAGAAACTGGCTCTACGCAATAACCACTTCATCTTCGGGGTCGATTGATGCGTACCACAGATGCCTTTATGGACTTCTCCCATAGCCACTCTTGCTTAATCAGATCCTAAGCACTTCAGTAGCAAATCTTCGGCGGTTCTTCGGTAGAGCTCATCGTTATGCAACACATATTTGAAAGCACTCCGCCGAACACTCTTGTCAACTTTAACACTTGAATCATGTAAATACACTAACAAGGGAGTCCTCCAATCACATAAATCGGCCCCAACATCACTAGAAGTTCCGCTAGGCCGATTTGAAAGCTTCTCGAGCAGATTGGCCGGGTCGACCACAGGTGAGTTGGCTAAGCTGACTGGGCTGTTGTACAGGGGAAATCAGCTAAGCCGACTGGTCCAGTCGGCTTAGCCGACTGGCTAGCTTCCATCAGGGGTCGACTAAGCCGACTAGAGCAGTCGGCTTAGCCGACTCGTCAGTATCTGCACGAAAAAATTCTGAATCTCATGCATCAGCTTTTCTTGGATATAAAAATTACGCTCACCGACGTCATAGCCAGATGCTGTTGAGCTAACATGTTGGCCCTTTGATTTTCATACCTCAAAACATGCTGAATTTGAAATTCGGCAAAATAACCAATGATATTGAGGCAGGCGTCAAGACAAACTCTTAGTGATCCTTCTAAGCATTGAAATTCACCAGCAACCTACTGTACCACCAGCAAGGAATCACCATAGGCCTCAACATGTTTTACTCCTATGGACTGCAACATAATCAATCTGAATAATAGAGCTTGATATTCGGTTTGATTATTAGTGCAATGAAAATTCAATCAGCTTGACATCTCAATTTCAGCACCACTAGGGGAAATAAGCACAATACCAACACCTTGGCTATCTTTGCAAACTGATTCATTAAAATATAATTTTTAGGGAGTAAAAGTAAGGTAATTGATCTCATCATCCAAATCAATACCATGCTCAACAATAAAATCAGCAAGGACTTGACCTTTCAAAGCTTTCAATGGTTCATAAGTCAAGTCATATTCAATTAGTGTGTATACCCATTTGCCTATCCTTCCACAAAGAATTGACCGATATAACATGTGTTTTATCACATCGGCCTGGCAAGCAACAACACATGTACTAGACAAAAGATAATGTCTCATCTTGGAACAAGCATAGTACAGTGATAAGCACAATTTTTCTATATGGGCATACCTTGTCTCGGGATCAAGAAGATGGCGACCAAGATAAGCAATTACATATTCTTTACCTTTGTCTTCTTGAGTCAAAACTGCCCCGATTATCTTCTCTTCGGCAGCAATATATAATTTGAAAGAAACACCTCTCCTTGGTGCACGAAGAACCGATGGTGTTGACAGATATTCCTTTATATTCTCAAATGCTTCTTGTTGTTCTGCCCCCTAAGTAAATTCAGATTCATCCTTTAGTTTCAATATGGGGTGAAAAGAATAATCTTCCCGAACAAGTTGGCAATGAATCTCCTCAAGTAGTTCACTTTTCCCAAGAACTTTTGCAAGTCCTTCTTGCATGTAGGTGCCTGAACTCCCTTGATCTTTTCTATCTGCTTGGGATCAATCACTATGCCTTTATCATGAATAATAAAGCCCAAAAACTTTCCAGTCGATACTCTAAAAGCACATTTGAGTGGGTTCATCTTCAATCCATAGCGGCGCATCCTCTCAAAAGCAAGATGCAAATAGGCCAAATGAGGTTTATGGGCAGCCGATTTAATCACAATATCATCAATGTAAACCTCCATAATCACCCCAATTAGATCTTAGAAAATCAAATTCATAGCTCTTTGATAAGTAACACCTGCATTCTTTAACTCAAATGTCATCACAACCCACTCAAAGAGACCAACAAACCTAGTACATATGAAGGCCATCTTTGACATATCTTCTTCTGCCATGAAAATCTAATTACAATCGGTGTTACCATCAAGAAAGCTAATAACCTAGTGTCCTGAAGCATCATTGATAAGCATATCGGCTATAGGCATAGGATACTCATCTTTCGGAGTAGCTCTATTCAGATCTCTAAAATCAATGCAAACTCTGATCTTCCCAAAATCTTTCTTCTCAACAGGCATAATATTAGAGACCCACTCCGCATATCTGCATGGCTGAATAAACCCCGCTTGCAAGAGCCGATTGATCTCTTCTTTAACCCGATCATAAATTATAGAATTAAATGGGCGGGGGTGTTGCTTATATGGCCTGAATCCATCCTTGATGGGGAGCTTATGCTCAACAAGCTCTCATCTTAGCCCAAGCATCTCTATATAATTCCATAAAAAATAATCAACATATTCCTTGAGAAGCGCGATTAGCTCAACTTTGTAATCGGCTTCTAAGTTTTGGTTTATAAACGTCGGTCGGGGCACAGAGCTATCCCCAATATCAACCTGCTCCAGAGGGTCGGCCGATGTAAATCCTTGGCCCAACTTATTGAGCTCATCAAAGTCATCAATCGCTTCACAGGCATCGGTCTTATTAGCCCGATACTAATCAACACAATGTTTCAACCATTCAATATTTGTATCCATTAATAAATGATTACATGATGATATTGAGCCGATTATCAATCAGCTTCAAAGATACAGGAATAAAACCACCTTGCCTAGTAACACTAATAAATTCATAACCAGAAAGATCTCTACCAGACAAGCAACCAATAGCATCATGCCCCCAAGCATAGGAGCATCAGCTGTAGCTACTTCAGCCGATGAATCTGAATACACAATCTCCATGGCATCATCTACCCATTGGATAAGACACTGGTGCAAGCTAAATGGTATGCAACAATTGGCATGGATCCAATCACGCCCATGTATTAAACTATAGCTACCTTGCACATCTGCAACGAAGAATGCCATGGCTAGGGTTTTGCTTCCAATAGTGAGTTCCACGTTAGTAATCCCTCTAGCTAGGATAGAAGCACCTCCTCCAACACGAGTGATCGTCATGTTGGTCTTGACCATCTCTTCATCGGTGCCACCAAGCTTCTTGTAAAGCGGATATGGCATCACATTCACAATTGCCCCATTGTCCACCATGTTATGGACCAAAGTACCATTGATATGGCCCTTCACATGCAAAGGATTGAGATGAATGACAGGATGTTCTGGTTTCTTGAATGTGACATCTTGTATCGGGAAGTTGAACACCGCTGCGGCTGAATCATCCTCAATGATGTAGTAATCGGCGGACAAAACAACCACATTGACCTTCCCTCTTTCTGGAGTAACTTCATAGTCAACCATCTCCTCATCGGGAACCTCAGGCACCTCCATGCCAACCATAGCAGCAAAGGTGGAAGCAAAATCATCAGAGGACACCTGGGAGGCCACCAGGATCGTAGGAGTTGGCTCAGCCAACTCTAGAGTCAGCCTGGCCGATTCTAGGGCTTCTGGAGCAGTGTCAGCAGGGGGAGTCGACTTAGCCGACTCTGGCACACCCAGGCCGGTAGGAACAGGTGCAGTCGGCTTAGCCGAATGGCTCAACATAGGAGTCGGCTTAGCTGACTGGCCAGTGGTAGCAGTGGCATTTTGATCTTTTAGAGGGCTTTCGACGTGCTCGGGGTTTAGGACTTCAACCTCCATCTTGGCAAGCATCTCCCGCTTCTGTTGCTTATGCTGAGCGCGCTGCAACTTATGCCATTGGGTTTTATTTAACCCACGAGGACACCACATGGGTTGTCGATACTTGGAATCTCCTTCAACGCGCTCCTTCTTCTCTTCTCTAGCAACTTCTTTAGGAGCTTCACCTTGCTTTTGTGCTGACAGTCGACCCATCATGGTCAACGATGGGAGCTTCCATGGAGCCAATTGTGATGACTGATTGAGGCCTAGATCTTGGCGGAGAAACAACAAGAGCCTCAACCTTCAACATATATTTGCCGCATTGGTGCCTATTCTGAACCTTTTGAAGCTGGAGTCTTGAACGGAACCACCTGGCTTTGATTTGCACCGCTAGAGCTTGATTGACTATTGTTCAATTGGCTAAAGACAGAAGATCTTGGAACTGATCCAGCAGGCTCTTCCCACCTTTGTTGATTAGGCACAGGCGCTGTCAAGGGATACGACACCCAAACTCCATAGGACCCCATTGTGGTGTGACTAGAGGTGGAATCAGGGGTCCCCAATGAGATACACGAGGAGCAACTCTCTGAACTAGAGCTGCTGGTTGCATCACCGCTAATTGCTTAGTCTTATCTTCTTGCTTGGGCGAAGTAGATTTTCTTTTTTTAATGGATGATTCTTGGAATCGGCCTTTTCTTGCTTATACTTGGCCATGAGCCTATCAAAAGTGCATGATGGCCTCACCACAAGCTCCCCTTGGTTCTTCTTCTCATTTGTCTTCCAAGTACCAATCTCCGGCCTGTGTGGAACAAACATGCGCAAAACCTGAACACCGGAGGGACCAGAGCTACTGGAACTAGGGGAGTCGGCTAAGCCGACTGGCTCTGCTGTAGGGTGAAGTCAGCCTGGTCGACTGCTCTAGTTAGCCTAGCCGGCCTCTGCTGTGCCGCCACTATTTCATACCACCGCTGGCTTCTCAAATACTGCGTTGATCCAATAGTGATCTTCAATTTATTCTTGCCTTCATCGTCCTTCTCCAGCACCACCTTGCGCCCTAAATTTGTTTTGACATTCGGTGCTACACGTGGTTTGCCGATAAGCACATTCTTGCCTTGAGTTGTATCAGCTTGCTCAGGACGAATCAAAACAACGGGTGGTCCTGCTTCAATTGTATGCATTGAAAAAGGGACCTTATCAACTTGCATATCATAAAGACTCAATCGTCCCTCATTAGTGGCATGAGAAAAAGAATTATGATATTTACAATAAGCTCTTCTTTTTAACTCATCAGCTGAAGGCTATGTATAATTAATTCTAATATAACCGAATTTCAACAATTCATCAAAGATTCGGTTACATTTAGAAAAATCAAAAGTAAACTTCATCTATTCACCCCAATTCTTATGAATCGGTTTGAGAGATGGACAAGTGACCATCTTATTCTTTACTGGCCATTTAATTTCAGTAGGGCAAACTTCTCTGTTATCATCATCAGAACAATTGGAATGATCATCAACAATGTCCACATTATATGATTAGACTTATAAGTATCACAAGATTCTATATGGTGTGATTCAGCTGAAACGACCCTTTGCAATAGTTGATTAACATTCATAAACTCATGATGTTCAAGTTTATCTCTAATACTAGGACGTAAACCAGCAAAGCATAAGTCAATTAAATCTCTTTCAGAAATCATTAAATGAAAGCATCGGTTTTTAATTTCTCTAAATCGTTTAACAAAATCAAGAACGGACTCATCACGACCTTGATGAACCGATGCAATATGAGACAATCTAGTTTCATGGATACCGGTATAAAAATGACTATGAAACTTTTTTTCTAATTCAGCCCATGAACCGATAGAACAAGCTGGTAATGAAGTAAACCATACAAAAGTTGTGCCAGTAAGAGACAATGGAAAATTGCGAACTTTCATAAAATCATAGGCACTAGCTTCACCAAATTGCGCAAGAAACATGCTAATATGCTCCATGGTAGATTTACTGTCATCACCACTAAATTATTAAAATCAGGTACCTTCCACCCATCAGGTGCTTTCATGAAATCAAAGTGTAAAGGATACGGCTTGCGGTAAGTAGTCCTACTGGGCTTGATTTGTACACCTAAAGTCTCTTCAAGTGATTTAGATAATTCTTCCCTAAGCTGATTCAAAGTGTCATTGTAATTGGTAGAGGGAGCAACAGGTGCAACAGGTGTATCATCAAGTATGGGGACTCGACTTGGTGACTTCGGCGGGTTGGGGAGAATGTTTTGCCCCGCCGAAGCTCGACTTGTTGTTGGTCTTTGATCGGTTCGAGTGTTTCAAGCCGAATTTTGACCATAGACAACCACTTGATTAGATGGAGCACTTCCAGCTAAACCGGTCTTATTGATTTTAATTGCCGAAGAGACCGATTTGCCTTTATTTGCTGCTGCATATAAACCTTAATTGTCATAAAAATTCGAAGGCATGCCAAATTTAGGTTGTTTAGAGGAAGAATCAACACCCGATGCATTGCCATCGGTTGTTTTCCCTTCTAACTTATCAAAACAAGCCATGATCATGTTTACAGCAATCAAAAGATTATTATCTATTACTTTCTTATGATCATCCATCATAGTAGCGTAATAGGCATGCATAGGGTAAGGATCAATAATGTCATCATACTTAGGTTCAAAAGATCTTACATTTGGTGTAGCGGGTGCAGAAGATGTAGAAGTGATCAACTCGCTGAAATTCGGCTCCCTGAATTAAGTGACCTTTTCTCGCCGATCTTTAGTGCAACTTCAAGAAAAGCCTTTAGAACAGCGTTGAACTTGGCCTCCACTTGTTGCTTTAATTCTTCAGGGAGCTCATCAATGTTCATGGGATGGTTAATGTTGCCCTCATGAGGGACCTTGGTCCTATCCCTAGTATCTTCACCGTTGCTTCTCATGTTGCTGGAGGAAAACTTGATCTTTCGCCTAGCGTTCCCCAACGGAGTCGCCAAAAAGTATGTTGACGCTGAAGATTACTCCAAGCCAACACACTAGTGAGGGCCTTGGATGTCCGAGGAGGTTGCAAACAACCTATAATGTAGTAAGAACGCAGCGTAATCGGCTGAACCAATCTAGAGACCGATAGGGCCGATGTGGAGCTCGATCTTGGCTGAATAGACTCCCGACTACTCCAGGAAGGATCCATGAGGGAAGAGCACGTGGAGGATCTCTTAGGACCAGCAAGGCCACTGTGGCAGAACCTCCTAAATAATATGGCCCACATGTACTTGTTATCATCTTAAAAGACCTCTAACCACCATACATGTGTACCACAGTACTTAAGAAGTCTGTCGGGTGTCCTCGGGAAACCCGAATCATCCACATTTTTACAACTCACACAGGATCAACAAAGGAGTAACTACAACATCACAACATTTGTTACAAAACTTTACATCAGAGTGCCAAAGAATAACAACAATAGATTTACAAATCAGGATTAAGTTAACTTTTACAAACTTAACTTAAATGGCGGAAGTCGAGTAGAACTACAGAAGACAACTTAGATAGAGCACCTAAGTTAGGGGATGATAACCAGATCACGACGAGCCTACTAACATGACCTGATTAGCAGCACTAGTCAGCACCTGCAATAGGGGTTAACAAACCCTGAGTACTCAATTGTACTCCGCAAGACTTACCTGAAGAAAATAAAAGACTCAAAGGATATGCTGGCTTTAAAGGAAATAGTAGAGTTAGGAAAAGAGGAGTTTTGCAGAAAAGCTTTACTATGCGTGGATCCTTACTTTCAATCTGTTGACACGGCTTTTGGCTCACCGAGAATATGTGCAATATTTGATTTAAATAAATATAAATAATATATATGGCCTAATTCCATATAAATAAGAAATGAATAATAAGAGAAATGATATTGGCTATGGAAATCAGTGCATCCAAGAGCGCACGACAAGCAAAGGTGTGTGCGTGTGTATTTCATACGTATAAATCAAATACCATGTACTCATGTGAATACGTGGCCGGTTGGTAAATCATCCAATTAGGAAAATAAAATACTTTGTTGATTGACTAAAATAATCAATCATTTTCAATGTAAAAAAAATGATGTGGTGATTAGTAGAAAATTAAGAAGAGGAAAAGAAAGCTGGAACAAAGGAAGGAGGACATATACGTATATATGCATGAGCAGGACTATACCTTGGCAAAATATAGTGACAAATGCACAGCCATTATATGCCACAATAAAAAGGCCCGGCCGTAAATACATACACGCTTCCATGCGCATGGATTAAAATAAAAAGACTATGCAACGTATGTGTGGTGTACATGCATACAATTAGCGTGTATAGCTACGTATGCCGGCCAGGAGACAAACCACTCCCTAACTATTTTCCCTAATTAAATTAATTATTATTTCAATCAAAGATATACAAAGTGGCCCACAAAGCCATGGGATAGAGAGCCGCCGGTCTCGTCGTGTTCCAAAATTTTGACCACATCAGGCAACCAAGTTGACGAATGCAACTTCCCCGGACTGCACGATCACCACAGACGCGCGCTCGTTTGATTTAAAAGATGGCGCCGGTGCAGCTTAATGGCGGGATTAGCAAATACAAAATTAAACTCAAGGAGCGCCAAGTCCCCTAGCAACCACTGGCCGCTCCACTCTATAAATAGCAGGCTACAGCCATCGTTCAAAAGCCCCCGCTCCCAGATTTAGAGTGCTGCCAGGCTGCCGCTCTCGCCATATCCGAGAAGAAACCGCTAGGCTGCTGGGCTGCGCTCACCAATAGATAGTGCCGTCAGGCTACCGGGATCACCACTCACCACCGCCCAAAGCAAGTACCGTCAGGCTGCCGGAACGCCAAGGAGTTGCTGCTGTGAGGCTGCCTCTCGGCTGCCGCATCATCAGAAGCCAAAAGCCCACCGTCGCTGCACCAGTTCGAGTTCCAGAGAAGGTGAGAAGCGCATCATGGTGCTCTTCTGATCTTCTTCCCCCTCTTTATCTTCACGGTTCCATGGCAACTTCATCAACACCGTGATCAAGGCCTCATGCGTAGCTTCACTCTATTGAGTTAGTTGCCATGAGATGATTCAAGACCCCATGCCAGATTTGTCATACAAACTGGACAGGGAAGAGCCTTGTTCCCATGAACAAGAGCTATGTTCATCATCATCTTCAAAATCAAGGCCTCAGATGTGGCTTCGCTCCCTCGAGCAAGTTCCCATGAGATGTCTCAAGACCCCATGCCGGATTTGTCATACAAACCGGACAGGGAAGAGCATTGTTCCCAAGAACAAGAGCTAAGTTCATCATCGTCTCCAAAATCCTACATATGTTTTGGCCACGGCACCGCCAGCCTATTTTTATACCGTGCATCAAAGAAAAATAGATAACTTGCATGCTACGGCCGTGAAGAAAGTTCACGTGCTGGTTTATATTAAATCAAATAAATAACCGTCTGTGCATCAGAGGTTATGTTAAAAGAAAAGATAGCCATATACTGCATATATAGGAATCTTCGGCCCATGCATATGTAATGTGTCGGGAGTACTACTGGCTGGCCAGCATCTTCCGGCACCATAACCAATCATCATTTCCATGTTAAATGTATCAAACAAAAGAAAGATCAAACGCTCATTGCATGGTTCATCTCCAAACAAGCATTCTGCAACTAAAGGTTGCATTCTAATATATTATATGGCTAGCACCTGCTTGCACGCCATAAGCAATAAAATATTCCAACATATATGCTTCATCTGGCATGCATGTGTGCTGTTGTCCGCCTTAGCTACTGCACAAAAATATAATATATATGATGCCAAAGTAGTGATTGCATCCATGAATAATAATTCTAGCAATTAAATCAAATTGAATAGCATCATATGTGCTAATCCATGGCCAAAATACATTGTCACGAAATAAATCAACCACATCAGCCACGGCCTATCCGGGGCTGCATTAACCCAAAATAAAATATTGCAACACATGATGAGTGCATCATACATGTCAAAACATGCCAATCCATGATCTTGTATGATATAACGAGACTATGTCAAACTTAGTCTTTAAGATAAATTACATGCATGCATATCATGTACTGGCCAGTATCCGCTTTTTACACAAACCTTGCATGCCGCACAGTCATCAAGGATCATGTGTCCAAAAGGTTGTGCATGTTATGCTTCGTTAGCTAGCACCTCCCTTGCACAGACCCGAAACTTGTCTTGCATGCCTCGCTTTGCATTTACAGCGACATAATCAAATTAAAGTACAAGTGCCGAACAAACCAAGATGCTAAGTTAGGGTTGCATCAAAACTGTCACATCTGCCGCACCATGCAAATAGAAGCAAAGGCTAGCGTAAAGATTGCATGCATCTTGCATCTTAGTTTCGTTGCATTCACCCAAAACAGGTGGATTTAAATAAATAAGAAACTGAAGAAAATTAGTTTCTTCGTGCTAAATACCATGTCATGACCGCTAGTGCTAATTAGCCTGTTGCGGCGCCATGGTAAAATAAAATAACCAAACGTTACAAACCCTTGAACTTAGCCCAAACTAAATAGGCTTTGTCATGTTTATCGTAATTTCCAAACATGTCATCTATGCCCGGCATAGGCTCTCCAAATGCCGTGCATCATGTATAGGTCAATTAAATATTGCATCTTAGTTAGCTCATATAGTCACATCCATAAACGACTAGGCCTAGTTAAGTTGTTAATAAATTAAATTAAATTGCTTGATACATGCTAGTGCGTGGCCAAATACCATGCTATGAGTATGCATGTTAACTTTGATAAAATAAATTAATTGAATGCGCCTCGGCCGCGTCGATGATGCAACATATCTTTTTAGGCCATGGCAAATAAATATTTTGTCTTGGCCCAAATAAAATCATGCACCATATGCTGAGTGCTTCAAAATATGTCAAATTAGGATCTCTCACATGATCCAAATGACTATGTTAAATCGTAAGTAAATTACATGCACGCCATACCAAATACACAACTTGGTCCGTCAAAATGCCTAAGCAAGCCAGTTGTATGTCACTCATATCTACAAAGAGTATGCATTAGCTTACCAGAAACGAACTCATGTCATGGTTATAAGAGATGACGCCATCATGTCCAAGTTCATGCTCAGCATGCATATGCATCCATCTACGACTACAAGACATTGAAGACCTTTGTTTTCCTTTTTGTAGTTTGTAATATGAAGCCATATGATGTAACCTTATTTTCCATGTACTCATGTTGGAACTCTTAATCAGGGGTGTTCTCTTCGGAGATGTAATTAACATAATTTTTATGCAAATATAAGAATTATGGAAGTATGGACTCGCAATACCTGTTCTTTTATTTTTGTCCCAATTAAATTTAACCAAAATCAAATTTGTCTCTGCTGACGCGGAGGCGGGTCTTAGCCGCCCGTTTCCCCGCCATCAGATTCTGGCACGCCTGGTGGGACCTACTTCTCCCCTCATCTTTGAGTTCCAACATGTTTACATCATATGGATTTGACCAAAATTGTCAAATGAAATTATTCCATATGCATACATATTTTGCATTCAAGAAAACTCATATATGGTTTTCTTATACGAAGGTATGGCTGGACGCATCCAAGAGTTTGTCACCATCCGCATTGGTTCCCTTTGGATCGATGTTCCCATGGGTCCTGCTCAAGTCTCCAACAGTGCAAGTTCGCTCAACACCACAGCTGCCTCTCCAGCTGTGGTTACTCAAGACCAAGAAGTTAACTCCAAGCCTGAGGAAGGCTTCACTCCTGTCATGTCCAAAGCTGCCAAGAGGCGGGCAAGGAGGGTTGCTGCCAAAGCAAGGATGATGGCCTCCAATGAACGTGCTACCAGCTGGCGCAAGGCCACACCTGTCAACAAGGCTGCACCTACCAACGTTGTGGCTCCTAGCTCATCCAAGCCCAAGGGTGATAAGCCCTCAAACTCCAAGAAGGCGCCAAGTTTTCGCCCTGCGACATTGGGGGAGTGGCCTGTTTATGCCAAAAAGGCACCATCGCCCAAGCCGACATTGTCAAGGGTGTCCTCAGCATCAACCCCAACGACAAAGGGGGTGATGCCATCATCTGCCACTCCTGCACCAAGCATGGCTCCACCCATGAAGGCTACTTCAACCACAACTTTCCCACCTCCAAATAGGGGAATTGTGTTGCGGGATCCACCCCAATGCCCGCAGCCCAACAACAAGGAAAGAGTCAAAGTGGTGGAAGAAAAAGATCACTCACACAAAGGAAAGGCCGTGGCGACGAAAGGTGACACGTCATCCACTGACAGTGATTCATCCATCAAGAGCCGACTTCGGGTTGAAGCTCCAGAGTTCATCCCCACGCTGGTCTATAATCCCAGCAATGAGCCACCCAAGCATGAGCTACGGTGGCAAGGGATTCACCTCTCCCTCAATGATATAAGAAGGGGACACGTAGATCCTGCCGCAACACTCTCTGATCCCATATCATCAGAGGTGGAACCATCGCGGCCTTCTGTACAAGATTCTGTATCTCCAAAGCGTCGCCGCCGAAGGCAACGCAACATCCATGAAGCGTGGGTGAACTTCAACAACTCAATTGATTCCATGACTAATGCACAACGTGCTTATGTAGTAGATTCAATTTTGGCCCAACAAAGCAGAGAATATCGCAGGGTCCAAAATGCTGCGAGGCAAGCTTTTCAAGCGTCCATGGAAAGGGTAATATGCCAGGATCTAAGAAGCTTGTTGCCTGGAGCATCCACCTCTGCTGATAATATGGAAGGTGAAATCATGCGTCGTGCTGAAGCCCTGGCCAAATTGCCCGAGCATAAAGAGTTCATAAAAAAGGACTCACGACGTAGCAAGTATGCCAAACAAGCTGCCAATGTACGTGCAAGACGTGCCAGCTTGAAGCAAAGAGAGCTAGCAATCCCGACCAACTCTACATCTAGTAAGGTACAAGGGGCTGCATCATCAAGCCATGCTGATGGCGCCCGAAATGAGATAAAATCAAACACTCCAAGAATAGAGAGTACAACAACAATGCCTTATCAACCCCCTCATAAAAGGGTGGTGAGCAATCGTTTCGAGGTGTTCTCTTCCATGCCGGTGAGTGTGGAGGAAGAAGCTTGCAACACAAGTGATGCTTCCTCAGCTTCTGCGCACTTCAAAAGGAAGAAGCCTCGCAAGCAAATTCCATTGGGTCATCGCCCTGTGACTCGAAGCCAAACAAACTCTGGTAATTCAAAAAATCATGAGGTCTATGTAGGGTCTTATAATCCCCTATTTGATGATCATTCTAATTTTGAAAATGAATTATTAGATACTGCAGGCTCGGCGGATCCAAACCCCCCAAATGGTGACGATCCACAAGCCTCAGGTGATGATGGCTCACCCTCTCCGCATAGCGAGAGTGAGTCTGGCAGTGCTGAACAAGTACTGGCCACCAATCACGGACAATCTGTTGAAGAGCAAATGAACCAAATGATGGCTGCTCTGCAACAAAAAGAAGAAAAATTAGCCACTCTCCGCGAGCAGGTGGCCAACACCAGAAATCGTACAAGTGATGTGAATGCTTCGACCAGTCATAATGGTCCCCATCCCCATCCCCAACCTGAAATTACACTCGAATCCATACAGAGGATGATTTCCGAAGGGGTAAAGGCTCAATATATGCAAACACATTACTCCATGCGCCCAGGGTATGTGAAACCATATCCTCCGGAGGTGGACATGGTACCATTTCCGAACAACTATCGCCAACCGCAATTTAGTAAATTTAATGGGACTGGGTCACCACATGAACATGTGGCCCATTTCCTTGCTGCTTGTCAAGATACAGCCCACAATGGAGCTCTTCTCCTCCGTCAGTTTGTGCAAACACTATCAGGTCCAGCTTTCACATGGTACAGTAAGTTGGCACCAGGCTCAATCCGTACATGGGAACAAATGCAGGATGCCTTCCTAGAGCGCTTTTATAGCACTCAAAGGATGGTGGGAATAACTGAGCTAACTCAAACATTGCAAAGGCCAAATGAGAAGGCAGCAGACTTCATAAACAGGTGGAGGAATTTAAGCCTCCACTGCCCACAGCCAATCACCGAACCTGAAGCGGTTCGTATGTGTATGAACAACCTAAGTCCAGACATGGCCATTCACCTGCAGGGTGTGAGGCCAATAACATTTGAAGAATTGTCCTCAAAGGCTACAGATATAGAAAACTACATGCATCACCTGTCCCGTCCGCCAAGGACATTCAGTAAGGCACCGTTGGACAAAAATAACCAACGAGATAAACCAACCTCCTCAAAGCCAAATCAAATGCAGGCCATGGAGGCGAGTGTGGTGCCCCAAAAATTCCGAACTGGGGGCACGGCCACAAGAATACCAAGCAAAGGAGGTGCACCCGCTCCTAGGAGGCCAACTCTTAGTGAGCGCCAAAATCAGAAATACTCCTTCCCTGTTGAAGAAGTGGATGATCTCTTCATAGGATTAAGGGAATTGGGACTTATTGAGCTCCCCAAACCAAAGAGGCCTGAAGAAGCTTCTAAGTGTGATGATCCAAATTTTTGCCACTATCATCGCATCCTAGGTCATACGCTTAAGGACTGCTTTGTGGTCAAGAACGTGATACAAAAGCTCATAGATGATGGCACCATAGACGCTGATCAACAAAAAGGCATGAAGGGTGGAAAGAAAACGGCTACATCAAATGTCGCCACCTTCCAAAATGATTCAGTGAGTTGTGCAACTCCAAAAATGTGGCCAACTTATGATCAGTATATGATATCAAAACCTGAGCATGTTAATATGTCTTTCTCAGGATATCCAAAACAGCAAGCTGAGCGCCAGCATGAAGGCAAGGCTTTCCTTCGGTGGATCCACTCCCCAAAAGGTGGACCATCAAGTTCCCAAAGATCAGGAGAGCGTCGACAGCAACTCTCAAGACGACTTGCTCTACGACGAATGATGGAAGAAGGCGAAGGCCCGCGCTTCTACCAAAATACCAAGAAGTGCGAGGCCGACCCCCCCAAAAAGTACGATGCCTTCCCTATCGGAGTTTTTGAGGATGATGATGATGAGTCTCTTCATTTCCCCGAAGAAGATACATTAGAAGTTGATGAAGTTCAGCTTAGATCAGGCCGTCAACTGCCTAGACCATCTCCTCAACAAAGAAATCCCCCAAATGTAACTCCGAATGATGTGACTGACCATGTTCCTGATGTGTCGGTCAGATATGATGTAATCTCGCACTTGAAGAAAATACCAGCTATGTTGTCTGTGTATGATGCTTTGTGTCTCTCTTCTGATTTACGAAAAGCATTTATTACTGCACTTTCGTTCCCTGAAGATTATAGGGTTGAGGTTTCACAAGCAGAAATAAAATTATCTCAAACTCAAAGTATCACATTCAATGATGAGGATCTGTTATTAGGAAATAAAAAGCATAACAGACCGCTTTTTATGTTCGGTGAGATTGATGATCTCCTCGTTAATCGTATAATGATTGATGGTGGTTCAGCCATAAACTTGCTGCCTATGCGCACTCTCAAAAGGATAGGGTATTCTAAAGGAGACTTATGTCGCTCAAATGTTGTTATTCACGGCTTCAACCAATCAGGCCAAGAAGCGTTGGGTACCATATCTCTAGTTCTGAAGTTTGAAAACTTTATGACATATGTAAAGTTTTATGTGATTGATGCAGCAACCTCATATAATGCTCTCATTGGTCGCCCTTGGCTGCATGAAAATGGGGTTATTCCATCTACCCTCCATCAATGCATCAAGTACAAAGATCCTTCGGGAGACATAGTAAGGATTTTTGCAGATAAAAAGCCGTTCACTACAGCAGAAACCTTCTACGCTGATGCAAAGTTCTACTTTGAGCCTGTTGATAAAGTCTCAAAGCCAAAATCAACATTGCCATTAGAACAAAATATCCCAAAAATAGAAGTTGGCGAGACCACGTCAAGCCAAAAGGTATATCGGTATATACCGAGCAACCAAAGAAAGGAAGGCGATCCAATATTTCGCGTCATAAATAAGAAACCCCCTCAAAATAGAGGTATTTCATTTCCAACTCCCTTACCTCCTTTGGTGCAATATAAAATAAAACAAGCCCAAATTGAGAGGGATGATAAAAGAAAAATGTCTGCACATGTTACTTTGTTAAATAGAGATGATCAAACATTGCCTATCTCTTTATATGATGACAAAGTTCTTTACATTATGCAACAGATGGGATATGATATATCTGCTGGTCCATCTCTTTGTAATGGCCGGGGGCAGCTTGCACCTTTCGAAAAGCTGTTGTCCCAGGCTCAACTTGATGCTCTACATCAAGATGAAGTATTGAAAGAAGAAAGATATGGATTAGGCTATGAAGTTAATATGACTTCAGCTGAACCTCTTGATGCTGCCGAAGCATCTCCACAAATGGAAGATGGGAATCAGCCAACCATTGATGAGTTGGAAGAAATTAATATTGGCACGGATGATGATCCTCGTCCAATCTTCATTAGCAAGCATTTATCTAAAGAAAGTAAGGAAGAATACCATAAATTTCTTTATAAAAATAGAGATGTGTTTGCTTGGTCTTATGAAGAAATGCCAGGTCTAGATCCCGCGGTGGCTGTACATAAATTGGCCGTCCGAAAAGATGTTCCTCCGGTGAAGCAGGGACAAAGAAGATATCGTCCAGAACTTCTACCACAAATAGAAGCTGAAGTTGATAAACTCATAACTGCTGGGTTTATTCGAGAAGTGAAATATCCCAAATGGGTGTCTAGTATTGTACCCACTAAAAAGAAAAATGGGAAGATACGTGTATGTGTCGATTTTAGAGATTTAAATAAAGCATGTCCAAAAGACGACTTTCCAATTCCAATCTCTGAAATCCTCATTGACGCAACTATGGGATACGAAATATTCTCCTTCATGGATGGTTTTTCTGGCTACAACCAAATAAAGATGTCGCCAGAAGATGAAGAGTTAACAGCATTCCGCACACCTAAGGGCATATATTGCTATAAAGTGATGCCCTTTGGATTAAAAAATGCGGGTGCCACATATCAACGTGCAATGACCATTATTCTAGATGGGTTATTGTACAAAATCGTTGAGTGCTATATAGATGATATTGTCGTCAAATCTAAGCGCGAGAAAGATCACTTAAAACACTTGGAAATGGTGTTTGAGCGGCTTAGAAAGCACAAACTGAAAATGAATCCTATGAAATGTGCCTTCGGGGTATCCTCAGGGAAATTCCTTGGTTTTGTGGTCACCAAACATGGCATTGAAATTGACCCTACCAAAATAAAGACAATAGTCGACATGCCTCAACCAACAAACTTGCATGAATTAAAGAGCCTCCAAGGCCATTTGGCATACATAAGGAGGTTCATCTCAAATCTGTCCGGGAGATGCAAACCTTTCTCCCGGCTCATGAAAAAAGGAATCCCATTCCAATGGGATCAAGCATGCAAAAACGCATTTGATGATATAAAGAAGTATCTAACAAATCCTCCTGTCTTATGTGCGCCAATCAAGGGGCGGCCGCTAATCCTCTATACAGCAGCCATGCCAACTTCATTGGGCGCTCTTTTAGCACAAACCAATGATGAAGGGAAAGAAGTCTCCCTATATTATTTAAGCCGCACCCTACTGGGGGCAGAATGCAATTACCCGGATATAGAAAAAATATGCCTAGCGCTTGTATTTGCAGCTCAAAAGCTTCGCCATTACATGCTAGAACATACGGTACATCTTGTCTCGAGAGCTGACCCACTCCGACATATTTTAAGTAAAATGACATTATCAGGTAGATTGGCCAAGTGGGCGATGTTCCTCTCACAGTTTGATATTGTGTTTGTGCCTCAAAAAGCCGTTAAGGGCCAAGCTTTGGCTAATTTTCTAGCCGCACATCCTATACCTGATGACTTTCCTATTGACGATGATCTACCAGATGAGGTAGTCCTCACCACTACCGTGTCTAAATCGACATGGCAAATGTATTTTGATGGTGCTTGCCGAAAGTCAGGAGCAGGTGCGGGAGTCGTGTTTGTCACTCCCGATGAGGCAATACTCCCATATTCTTTTACTTTAACTTCGGCGGTCTCAAATAATGCTGCTGAGTATGAGGCTCTAATTATTGGGCTAGAAATTGCCCACAATATGGGCCTAACTGCAGTCTCTATATACGGAGACTCCCAATTGATAATCAATCAATTGTTGGGAACATATACGGTAAAAAAGCAAGGGCTTTTGCCATATTTCAAAAGGGCAAAAGAACTAATGGCTATGTTCGTTGATCTCAAAATTCAGCATGTTGTAAGAAGCCAAAATGAGAAAGCAGATGCATTGGCAAGTTTAGCTGCCAGCATGTCATTAAATTCATATCAAACCATGGATGTCCATGTAGAGGAACGGAGAGTCCTCCCCATACTAACTGAGGAAGAGGACATACCATCTACTTCAGCCATGGTTATAGATGCGTGCGAAATAGAGATGGGTGATTGGAGAACACCTTTTCTAGATTATTTGCTTCATGGATATTTACCCTTGGATTCTAGTGAAAGGTCTAGGATTCGAAAAAGATCAATAAATTATACGTGTATAAATGATGTGCTTTATCGGCGTTCATGCGATGGTATTTTACTTCGCTGCCTTGCAGGCAATGAGGTGATTGAAGCCTTGAATGAAGTGCATTCCGGAGTGTGTGGCGCACACCAATCTGGACCCAAGCTGCATTACCAACTGAGACATTTAGGTTATTATTGGCCTACAATGTTTGATGATTCTATGAAATTTGCAAAGAAATGCCATGAATGTCAAATACATGGTAATTTCATACATAAGCCGCATGAACCATTACATCCAACCAATATGTCTTGGCCCTTTGAAATGTGGGGAATGGATGTAGTCGGGCCTATAAATCCCCCGTCCTCCAAAGGACACAAGTTCATTCTTGCTGCGACCGACTACTTCTCCAAGTGGGCCGAAGCCGTAGCACTAAAAGAAGTCAAAGCGGAGAATGTAGAAAATTTTATAAGGAGAAACCTCATATATCGATTCGGGGTTCCAGCTCGAATCATATCTGACAATGGAACATCCTTCAAGAATAGGCAAATAGAGAAGATGTGTGCCAAATTTAAAATTAAGCACCACTTCTCCACAGGTTATAATCCGGCAGCTAATGGTCAAGCTGAAGCATTTAATAAAGTGCTATGCAAGTTGCTTAAAAAGATGGTCTCGCAAAATAAGAGACACTGGCATGAAAAGTTATTTGAATCCTTGTGGGCATATAGGACCACGACTCGAACGCCAACGAAAATGACTCCTTATTCACTTGTGTATGGAGGAGAGGCGGTCCTGCCACTGGAGGTGCAAATTGCCTCCTTAAGAGTTGCTATCCAAGAGAAACTCAATGAAGATCAATCGGCAAAATCACGCTTAGAGGAATTAGACAATCTCGAAGAAAAGCGACTTCGTGCATTACAAAACTTGGAGGCATATCAAGCTAGAATGTCTCGAGCTTTTGATAAGCGCGTAAAAAGAAGGTCGTTCAAAGAAGGGGATTTGGTTCTCGCGGTCATTCGGCCTATGAATATTACTCATCGAATGCAAAGCAAATTCGAGCCTAAATGGGAGGGTCCTTATATTGTGAAGGATGTCTACTCTAGTGGTGCTTATAGAATCATATCCCCGGATGGTGAATATTGCCCACCGCCGATAAATGGAAAATTTCTAAAGCGATACTATGCATAGAAAATATGCACATTATGCTCCATCGCTTCATGAGCTTAAACTGTAGCATCAAGAAAAAAATGCTCCATTGCTTCACGAGCCTAAACTGAAGCTGAAAAAATCAGTCATATGCTCCATCGCTTCATGAGCTTAAACTGTAGCATCAAAAAAAAATGCTCCATCGCTTCATGAGCTTAAACTGTAGCGTCAAAAAAAAAATCACAACACTCCATTGCTTCACGAGTTTAAACTGAAGCCCAAACAAAAAGAAAAATGCTCCATCGTTACATGAGCCTGAACTCTTAGCGCCAAAAAAAAAGTATACATAGCTCCTACGTGAGCCTAAACTGTAAAGGAAAAATAATCTCCTTCATGAGCCTAAACTGTAAAAGGAAAGAAAATATGCTCCTTCGTTAGCTTAAACTAAAAAAAAACATAGCTCCATTGCGAGATGACCATGAACTGTTTGCATAAAAAAAATGCTCCCATACATCAAGAGCTTAAATCATGACCATGGAGGGAACATTTCAAACGTTGCAGCTTCTAAGACCCTGAAATCTAGGATCAGGACGGCAGCAGGTACAACACTTGCACATATAGCCTCCGTATAAAAATGAGACTGTGCCAAAGCTAGAAAAAAATGCCATATATGTGCAGATCAGCTTGTGCGTCAAGTGCCCCAAATATGTTTTCTAAAAGAAAATAGAGAGATCACAAATAAAGAAAAAATCTCAAGTTTCGAGCTCCAGATCGTCAACATACACAAAATAGTTTTCGCATCTGGACCTCGAGGGGGCATCTGTTGACACGGTTTTTGGCTCACCGAGAATATGTGCAATATTTGATTTAAATAAATATAAATAATATATATGGCCTAATTCCATATAAATAAGAAATGAATAATAAGAGAAATGATATTGGCTATGGAAATCAGTGCATCCAAGAGCGCACGACAAGCAAAGGTGTGTGCGTGTGTATTTCATACGTATAAATCAAATACCATGTACTCATGTGAATACGTGGCCGGTTGGTAAATCATCCAATTAGGAAAATAAAATACTTTGTTGATTGACTAAAATAATCAATCATTTTCAATGTAAAAAAAAATGATGTGGTGATTAGTAGAAAATTAAGAAGAGGAAAAGAAAGCTGGAACAAAGGAAGGAGGACATATACGTATATATGCATGAGCAGGACTATACCTTGGCAAAATATAGTGACAAATGCACAGCCATTATATGTCACAATAAAAAGGCCCGGCCGTAAATACATACACGCTTCCATGCGCATGGATTAAAATAAAAAGACTATGCAACGTATGTGTGGTGTACATGCATACAATTAGCGTGTATAGCTACGTATGCCGGCCAGGAGACAAACCACTCCCTAACTATTTTCCCTAATTAAATTAATTATTATTTCAATCAAAGATATACAAAGTGGCCCACAAAGCCATGGGATAGAGAGCCGCCGGTCTCGTCGTGTTCCAAAATTTTGACCACATCAGGCAACCAAGTTGACGAATGCAACTTCCCCGGACTGCACGATCACCACAGACGCGCGCTCGTTTGATTTAAAAGATGGCGCCGGTGCAGCTTAATGGCGGGATTAGCAAATACAAAATTAAACTCAAGGAGCGCCAAGTCCCCTAGCAACCACTGGCCGCTCCACTCTATAAATAGCAGGCTACAGCCATCGTTCAAAAGCCCCCGCTCCCAGATTTAGAGTGCTGCCAGGCTGCCGCTCTCGCCATATCCGAGAAGAAACCGCTAGGCTGCTGGGCTGCGCTCACCAATAGATAGTGCCGTCAGGCTACCGGGATCACCACTCACCACCGCCCAAAGCAAGTACCGTCAGGCTGCCGGAACGCCGAGGAGTTGCTGCTGTGAGGCTGCCTCTCGGCTGCCGCATCATCAGAAGCCAAAAGCCCACCGTCGCTGCACCAGTTCGAGTTCCAGAGAAGGTGAGAAGCGCATCATGGTGCTCTTCTGATCTTCTTCCCCCTCTTTATCTTCACGGCTCCATGGCAACTTCATCAACACCGTGATCAAGGCCTCATGCGTAGCTTCACTCTATTGAGTTAGTTGCCATGAGATGATTCAAGACCCCATGCCAGATTTGTCATACAAACTGGACAGGGAAGAGCCTTGTTCCCATGAACAAGAGCTATGTTCATCATCATCTTCAAAATCAAGGCCTCAGATGTGGCTTCGCTCCCTCGAGCAAGTTCCCATGAGATGTCTCAAGACCCCATGCCGGATTTGTCATACAAACCGGACAGGGAAGAGCATTGTTCCCAAGAACAAGAGCTAAGTCCACCAACATGTCAAAGATACTCTTCGCTGCACTCCGCGCATGGGTTCAAATCAACAAGAACACCTGCCATGAGTTGCACGGGAGAAAACAAACAATTCTAAGCCAAACGCTGCCTAAAAAATGGCCATATAATGTACATTCAGTCCTCTAGCTAGTTAGCGTTTTCATGCATAAAGCTAGCTAGCCTACATCTGCATGCTACTGCCACGAAGAAAGATCATGCATGGGTTTCTATTAAATCAAAGAAACAATCATATGTGCAAATGAAATTATGTCAAAAACAAGACATTGACAATATGCTGCATATTCAGTCCGTTAGCTAGGCATGCATATCATGTACTGGCCAGCATCCGCTTTTTACACAAACCTTGCATGCCGCACAGTCATCAAGGATCATGTGTCCAAAAGGTCGTGCATGTTATGCTTCGTTAGCTAGCACCTCCCTTGCACAGACCCGAAACTTGTCTTGCATGCCTCGCTTTGCATTTACAGCGACATAATCAAATTAAAGTACAAGTGCCGAACAAACCAAGATGCTAAGTTAGGGTTGCATCAAAACTGTCACATCTGCCGCACCATGCAAATAGAAGCAAAGGCTAGCGTAAAGATTACATGCATCTTGCATCTTAGTTACGCTGCATTCACCCAAAACAGGTGGATTTAAATAAATAAGAAACTGAAGAAAATTAGTTTCTTCGTGCTAAATACCATGTCATGACCGCTAGTGCTAATTAGCCTGTTGCGGCGCCATGGTAAAATAAAATAACCAAACGTTACAAACCCATGAACTTAGCCCAAACTAAATAGGCTTTGTCATGTTCATCGTAATTTCCAAACATGTCATCTATGCCCGGCATAGGCCCTCCAAATGCCGCGCATCATGTATAGATCAATTAAATATTGCATCTTAGTTAGCTCACATAGTCACATCCATAAACGACTAGGCCTAGTTAAGTTGTTAATAAATTAAATTAAATTGCATGATACATGCTAGTGCGTGGCCAAATACCATGCTATGAGTATGCATGTTAACTTTGATAAAATAAATTAATTGAATGCGCCTCGGCCGCGTCGATGATGCAACATATCTTTTCAGGCCATGGCAAATAAATATTTTGTCTTGGCCCAAATAAAATCATGCACCATATGCTGAGTGCTTCAAAATATGTCAAATTAGGATCTCTCACATGATCCAAGTGACTATGTTAAATCGTAAGTAAATTACATGCACGCCGTACCAAATACACAACTTGGTCCGTCAAAATGCCTAAGCAAGCCAGTTGTACGTCACTCATATCTACAAAGAGTATGCATTAGCTTACCAAAAACGAACTCATGTCATGGTTTAAACAAATAATAAGATATTCACACAAACTTTGCATGGACGAAATACATGCACATCGTGGTCATGCCGGGGAATCAAGTATGTCTAATTATGCATTAGATGAAATTACTTTGTTTTAAATTACAGCTAGATCATACAAATAAACTCAAATAAATTGATTTCATCATATCAAACTCTATACCATGATCGCCCGTGCTAATTAATTTGCTGCGGCGCCAGAGTTAGAATAACCAAAATGTCATGAACATCGATATAGACTTAGCTAAGTCAAATAAGCTTTGTCACATTTATCATAATTTCCAAGCGCATCATCCATGCCAAGCGTAGGCCTTCCAAGTGCCATGCATATAATGGATAAATTAAATATTGCATCTTAGCTAGATTGCATCCATGAATGTTCATGCTTACCTAAGTTGTTAAAAAGAGCAAACCAAATTAAATGGGATCATATAGCACTGTGCATGCAAATCCCTGGCCAAACGCCATACCATGAGTGTGCATGCGAACCTTGATAAAATGAATTAATTACATGCACTCCGGGGGAGCCAGGCGTTGCAACATGTCTTTTGAGTCTTAGCAAGGTCAAAATATGTTGTCCTAGCCTAAATAAAATATTGCACCAAATGCCAAGTGCATCCATAAACATGCATATCAAAACATGCTAAATCATGATCTTAAATGATCCAAAGAGACTATGTCAAATTTAGTCTTCAAAGTAAATTACGTGCATACATATATGATATGATGCACCAAAGAAATGTTTATCATTCTAACATATCAGTTCCTCTTAGCCGACATATACACGTGTTGCACCACGTAGTGGACGAATTAAATACATATATATCTTGGTCCGCTAAGAAGCTAAACACGCTGTGAACCAATCATATAAGGAGTATATGTTACTCCTCGACAAATGGACTCATGTCATGGTTAATAAAATGACATTCATGAAGCCCAAGTATGCAAATTTATTTATCCGCAGCTACAAGACTGAAGACTTTGTTTTCTTGTGTAGTTTGTAATAGCACACCATATGATGTAATCTTATTTTTCATGTACTCATGTTGGAACTCTTAATCAGGGGTGTTCTCTTCGGAGATGTAATTAACATAATTTTTATGCAAATATAAGAATTATGGAAGTATGGACTCGCAATACCTGTTCTTTTATTTTTGTCCCAATTAAATTTAACCAAAATCAAATTTGTCTCTGCTAACGCGGAGGCGGGTCTTAGCCGCCCGTTTCCCCGCCATCAGATTCTGGCACGCCCGGTGGGACCTACTTCTCCCCTCATCTTTGATTTCCAACATGTTTACATCATATGGATTTGACCAAAATTGTCAAATGAAATTATTCCATATGCATACATATTTTGCATTCAAGAAAACTCATATATGGTTTTCTTATACGAAGGTATGGCTGGACGCATCCAAGAGTTTGTCACCATCCGCATTGGTTCCCTTTGGATCGATGTTCCCATGGGTCCTGCTCAAGTCTCCAACAGTGCAAGTTCGCTCAACACCACAGCTGCCTCTCCAGCTGTGGTTGCTCAAGACCAAGAAGTTAACTCCAAGCCTGAGGAAGGCTTCACTCCTGTCATGTCCAAAGCTGCCAAGACGCGGGCAAGGAGGGTTGCTGCCAAAGCAAGGATGATGGCCTCCAATGAACGTGCTACCAGCTGGCGCAAGGCCACACCTGTCAACAAGGCTGCACCTACCAACGTTGTGGCTCCTAGCTCATCCAAGCCCAAGGGTGATAAGCCCTCAAGCTCCAAGAAGGCGCCAAGTTTTCGCCCTGCGACATTAGGGGAGTGGCCTGTTTATGCCAAAAAGGCACCATCACCCAAGCCAACATTGTCAAGGGTGTCCTCAGCATCAACCCCAACGACAAAGGGGGTGATGCCATCATCTGCCACTCCTGCACCAAGCATGGCTCCACCCATGAAGGCTACTTCAACCACAACTTTCCCACCTCCAAATAGGGGAATTGTGTTGCGGGATCCACCCCAATGCCCGCAGCCCAACAACAAGGAAAGAGTCAAAGTGGTGGAAGAAAAAGATCACTCACACAAAGGAAAGGCCGTGGTGACGAAAGGTGACACGTCATCCACTGACAGTGATTCATCCATCAAGAGCCGACTTCGGGTTGAAGCTCCAGAGTTCATCCCCACGCTGGTCTATAATCCCAGCAATGAGCCACCCAAGCATGAGCTACGGTGGCAAGGGATTCACCTCTCCCTCAATGATATAAGAAGGGGACACGTAGATCCTGCCGCAACACTCTCTGATCCCATATCATCAGAGGTGGAACCATCGCGGCCTTCTGTACAAGATTCTGTATCTCCAAAGCGTCGCCGCCGAAGGCAACGCAACATCCATGAAGCATGGGTGAACTTCAACAACTCAATTGGTTCCATGACTAATGTACAACGTGCTTATGTAGTGGATTCAATTTTGGCCCAACAAAGCAGAGAATATCGCAGGGTCCAAAATGCTGCGAGGCAAGCTTTTCAAGCGTCCATGGAAAGGGTAATATGTCAGGATCTAAGAAGCTTGTTGCCTGGAGCATCCACCTCTGCTGATAATATGGAAGGTGAAATCATGCGTCGTGCTGAAGCCCTGGCCAAATTGCCCAAGCATAAAGAGTTCATAAAAAGGGACTCACGACGTAGCAAGTATGCCAAACAAGCTGCCAATGTACGTGCAAGACGTGCCAGCTTGAAGCAAAGAGAGTTAGCAATCCCGACCAACTCTACATCTAGTAAGGTACAAGGGGCTGCATCATCAAGCCATGCTGATGGCACCCGAAATGAGATAAAATCAGACACTCCGAGAATAGAGAGTACAACAACAATGCCTTATCAACCCCCTCATAAAAGGGTGGTGAGCAATCGTTTCGAGGTGTTCTCTTCCATGCCGGTGAGTGTGGAGGAAGAAGCTTGCAACACAAGTGATGCTTCCTCAGCTTCTGCGCACTTCAAAAGGAAGAAGCCTCGCAAGCAAATTCCATTGGGTCATCGCCCTGTGACTCGAAGCCAAACAAACTCTGGTAATTCAAAAAATCATGAGATCTATGTGGGGTCTTATAATCCCCTATTTGATGATCATTCTAATTTTGAAAATGAATTATTGGATACTGCAGGCTCGGCGGATCCAAACCCCCCAAATGGTGACGATCCACAAGCCTCAGGTGATGATGGCTCACCCTCTCCGCATAGCGAGAGTGAGTCTGGCAGTGCTGAACAAGTACTTGCCACCAATCACGGACAATCTGTTGAAGAGCAGATGAACCAAATGATGGCTGCTCTGCAACAAAAAGAAGAAGAATTAGCCACTCTCCGCGAGCAGGTGGCCAACACCAGAAATCGTACAAGTGATGTGAATGCTTCGACCAGTCATAATGGTCCCCATCCCCATCCCCAACCTGAAATTACACTCGAATCCATACAGAGGATGATTTCCGAAGGGGTAAAGGCTCAATATATGCAAACACATTACTCCATGCGCCCAGGGTATGTGAAACCATATCCTCCGGAGGTGGACATGGTACCATTTCCGAACAACTATCGCCAACCGCAATTTAGTAAATTTAATGGGACTGGGTCACCACATGAACATGTGGCCCATTTCCTTGCTGCTTGTCAAGATACAGCCCACAATGGAGCTCTTCTCCTCCGTCAGTTTGTGCAAACACTATCAGGTCCAGCTTTCACATGGTACAGTAAGTTGGCACCAGGCTCAATCCGTACATGGGAACAAATGCAGGATGCCTTCCTAGAGCGCTTTTATAGCACTCAAAGGATGGTGGGAATAACTGAGCTAACTCAAACATTGCAAAGGCCAAATGAGAAGGCAGCAGACTTCATAAACAGGTGGAGGAATTTAAGCCTCCACTGCCCACAGCTAATCACCGAACCTGAAGCGGTTCGTATGTGTATGAACAACCTAAGTCCAGACATGGCCATTCACCTACAGGGTGTGAGGCCAATAACATTTGAAGAATTGTCCTCAAAGGCTACAGATATAGAAAACTACATGCATCACCTATCCCGTCCGCCAAGGACATTCAGTAAGGCACCGTTGGACAAAAATAACCAACGAGATAAACCAACCTCCTCAAAGCCAAAGCAAATGCAGGCCATGGAGGCGAGTGTGGTGCCCCAAAAATTCCAAACTGGGGGCATGGCCACAAGAATACCAAGCAAAGGAGGTGCACCCGCTCCTAGGAGGCCAACTCTTAGTGAGCGCCAAAATCAGAAATACTCCTTCCCTGTTGAAGAAGTGGATGATCTCTTCATAGGGTTAAGGGAATTGGGACTTATTGAGCTCCCCAAACCAAAGAGGCCTGAAGAAGCTTCTAAGTGTGATGATCCAAATTTTTGCCACTATCATCGCATCCTAGGTCATACGCTTAAGGACTGCTTTGTGGTCAAGAACGTGATACAAAAGCTCATAGATGATGGCACCATAGACGCTGATCAACAAAAAAGCATGAAGGGCGGAAAGAAAACGGCTACATCAAATGTCGCCACCTTCCAAAATGATTCAGTGAGTTGTGCAACTCCAAAAATGTGGCCAACTTATGATCAATATATGATATCAAAACCTGAGCATGTTAATATGTCTTTCTCAGGATATCCAAAACAGCAAGCTGAGCACCAGCATGAAGGCAAGGCTTTCCTTCGGTGGATCCACTCCCCAAAAGGTGGACCATCAAGTTCCCAAAGATCAGGAGAGCGTCGACAGCAACTCTCAAGACGACTTGCTCTACGACGAATGATGGAAGAAGGCGAAGGCCCGCGCTTCTACCAAAATACCAAGAAGTGCGAGGCCGACCCCCCCAAAAAGTACGATGCCTTCGCCATCGGAGTTTTTGAGGATGATGATGATGAGTCTCTTCATTTCCCCGAAGAAGATACATTAGAAGTTGATGAAGTTCAGCTTAAATCAGGCCGTCAACTGCCTAGACCATCTCCTCAACAAAGAAATCCCCCAAATGTAACTCCGAATGATGTGACTGACCATGTTCCTGATGTGTCGGTCAGATATGATGTAATCTCGCACTTGAAGAAAATACCAGCTATGTTGTCTGTGTATGATGCTTTGTGTCTCTCTTCTGATTTACGAAAAGCATTTATTACTGCACTTTCGTTCCCTGAAGACTATAGGGTTGAGGTTTCACAAGCAGAAACAAAATTATCTCAAACTCAAAGTATCACATTCAATGATGAGGATCTGTTATTAGGAAATAAAAAGCATAACAGACCGCTTTTTATGTTCGGTGAGATTGATGATCTCCTCGTTAATCGTATAATGATTGATGGTGGTTCAGCCATAAACTTGCTGCCTATGCGCACTCTCAAAAGGATAGGGTATTCTAAAGGAGACTTATGTCGCTCAAATGTTGTTATTCATGGCTTCAACCAATCAGGCCAAGAAGCGTTGGGTACCATATCTCTAGTTCTGAAGTTTGTAAACTTCATGACATATGTAAAGTTTTATGTGATTGATGCAGCAACCTCATATAATGCTCTCATTGGTCGCCCTTGGCTGCATGAAAATGGGGTTATTCCATCTACCCTCCATCAATGCATCAAGTACAAAGATCCTTCGGGAGACATAGTAAGGATTTTTGCAGATAAAAAGCCGTTCACTACAGCAGAAACCTTCTACGCTGATGCAAAGTTCTACTTTGAGCCTGTTGATAAAGTCTCAAAGCCAAAATCAACATTACCATTAGAACAAAATATCCCAAAAATAGAAGTTACTTGTGAATACATTGGACTCTAGAAACTAACATACGAAATTTTCCTCATGCCAAAAAATCACCCATACATCCATTGCGATGTTTTTTTCTTGTAAAAATCAAAATAAACAACAAATACAATTTTACGGGTCTTTGAACCATTGACATTTTTCTATGAAACAAAGATTTTCACCAAAAGTTGTTGATGTTCAGTTTCTATCAGAAATCGAAATTATTCCTATTAAAACATAGATTAACAAATGGTCCAACTAATCAACGTGTGAACCGAAATATTTAAGTAGTTTGTTGCCTAATTCAATCCAAAAAAATATCAATGAATAGATTAATTGTTCACACGTCAACAACTACCTACTTGCATACTTTAGTTAAGTATTAGAACTATAGATTTTTATAGGTCCTCACGATATTTAAACCGTTAAAAACACATGAATAGCATGAAAATTAAAGTTAATAAGTTATGACAATACGTTTAAGTATTCGGTGCTTTGCATTGGGAAAAACAAATCTATCAAGATTGTACTATTTTAATTAGGGCCTCGTTTAGATGCACCCAAAAGTTAGAATTTTTTCACTCTCTCTCCATCACATCAATTTTTAGCCGCTTGCATGGAGTATTAAATGTAGGTAAAAAAAATAACTAATTACACAGTTTAGTTGGAAATCACGAGGTGAATCTTTTGAGCCTAGTTGGTCGGACAATATTTGTCAAATAAGACGAAATTGATACTATTCATCGGGTTGAATTTTTTTGCAATCTAAACATGGCCTAGATACATGTTAATAGGATATTGATGTATTATTACAAACATTATTTGCGTGTGCGTATGCGTGCTTATGTGCCCTTTGTTTTGTCTTTTCATAAATATATTGTAGTTTTCTCTTTCGTTGTAATGCACTAGCATGTTTTGCTAGTATCAAATTAAACCTAGTTACGTACGCTATGGGCCTAACTAAGACTGCATTACGTTACGCGTCGCCGTCGCAAGAATCTCCTCTCCGGTACAAAAATATCCAAAAGCAGCTTTCTGGTCCCGAGCGAAGTGTCTAGAACCATCCAGCTAGCATCTCTTCGTGTTAGTCGCAAGAAAAAAAAAACATATCTTCGTCTTCGCACTACCGTAACCGGATTCGTCCGATCAGCGCGTGGACTCCGCCGCGGGCCACGTTGCTGTCGCCGGATTCGTCCGATCAGCGCTGGACGGCCCGCGGGCGGCCACGAGACCCCCCCCAGTTGACCCCGTGCTGGGTGTGCCTGGGGCCCTGGGCCGTGGGGCGGTTTGACGCGACGGCGACGGCGACGGCCGGGCGGTGTGCGGGCCCCGCTGGGGGTGTGCGTGTCGAGTAGGTGACGGACCAGGAGTGCGCTGTCGCGGCGTGGGGCCCGGCACCGTGCGCGTACTGCTCTCTAGTACTGTATCTTCTTGATCGGCAAAGGTGAAGGCGGATGATTGTCTTGGAGCTGGGCCAACCAGCAACTCCGTTGCAAGACGAGTGCTGTTCTAAATTTAAATATTTTTTAATTTAACTAAGTTTATACTGTACAATAGTAAATCAACACATGGTATCTATAGATTTAGTATAAACATAACTCTATGATCAAATTGTACGGTAAAAATATTAATATGCTTAGCATAATGATCGATCAAACTTAAACCTACCTGACTCCTTAAAAAACTAACAATCACACTCTTTCACAAGACAGGTGGAGTACGTTCAAATACTCCATCTGTCTCAAAAAGGTGAGATTTTGATTTTATCCTAGTCAAACTATCTTATGTTAGACCAAGTTTAAACAAAAGAATACCAAAAAAATATATTCCCTCCATACAAAAAACGGTAATGATACAGTGCATACGTCCGGACATGGACGGACGCTCCGCGACGCAAACAACGCGCGTGACTTGCCCCGTGCCGTATCCATTCATTGACCCCGCCCCGACCCGCCTAGCCCCACTCGCTCGCCTCCTCCGCTCCACACCGCTCTGCCTCCTCCACGCGAAGCCGCTCGAGCGCGCGCACTCCTCCTCTGTGCGCCGGCGAAGCTCCGCCTCCGTGCGCCGGCGAGCTCCCCCTCCCAGCTTTCCTCTCTCACCCTCTTCCTCCCCCTTCCCGCTGCACTCCCTTGGTGGCGGATCCTCAGATCCAGCGGCGCGGGTGCTCTTCTCTGCCCTGGAGCTTCCT
This sequence comes from Saccharum spontaneum, assembly GCA_022457205.1. NCBI lineage: Eukaryota > Viridiplantae > Streptophyta > Magnoliopsida > Poales > Poaceae > Saccharum > Saccharum spontaneum. Next base: position 22,816,745 of record CM039599.1, on the reverse strand, counting down.
CCTCCAACTCGACGACGGCATGGGGGGCCTCCCCCGTGGCGGATCCATGGTGCACCAAGCCATCCACGGTGGATCCATGGTGGCGGTGCAGATCCAGTTGGGGGTGGTGTTTTCCACTCTTGCGCGCCTCGCTCACCTCGACGACGGCTTTGGCGAGCTCCCCTGGTGGTGGATCCATGCAGCAGTGTTGCCCCTCGTGGTGGATCCATGGGGGCGTTGCAAATCTGGCGGCCTTCTCCCTCTCTTCTCCCCTTGTTTCAGTAGTTTTTTTCCTGTTGTTTCATTTGCTCGAAAGGTATGTTTCTATAGGCAATCTGGGATGTTTTTCTGGTTGTTTCAGTAGTTCAAGTTGGGTGTTTCAGTAGTTGAAGCTAGATGTTTCAGTAGCCAATCTAGGGGTGTTTTATAGGTGTTTCAATATTCAATCTCGGGTGTTTTCTAAGTGTTTCAGTAGTTCAATATGGGTGTTTCACTAGCTCAATTTGGGCGTTTCAATAGGAGGATTTCAAGCGTTTCAGTAATCCAAACTGGAGTGTTTCAGTAGTTCAATCTTGGTGTTTCAATAAGATGTTTTCAAGTGTTTCAGTATTTAAAACCGGGGTGTTTCAGGGGTATCTCAGTAGTTCAAAACTAGGTGTTTCAGTAGTTCAAAACTAGGTGTTTCAGTAGCATGTTTTAATTGTTTCAACAGACATAGGATGTATGTTGCAACAATTGTATTTGAATGTTTCATAGGTAGATCTAGGTTTTTGCATCTCTCTCCCTCCCACCTATGTTGTGTCTTCTCTCCCAGAGTCTTTTTTGCATCAGACGTCGGTGCTAGGGGTTGACGAGGTTGGGGGCGGGGCAGATCCGTTGCGCGAGGTGGTGGAGATGGCTTCCTTTCTTCGTCCATGTGTGGTGGGGATGGGGGAGGTGTTGGTTCGCTAGTTCCTTCCGTTTTTATTTTCGTTGAGGCGGGGGTGGGCCATTGCAATAGGAGGCGAGGGTGGTTTGCTGTGGCGTCCGGCCACTAGCGCCCGGATCCGGACGTCCGGGCGATAGCAACGCCCTAATATCTACTCGGTGCCATAAATATTAATATTTTCTCTGTAATTTTGATTAAATTAAGAATAGTTTGACTTGGAACAAACCGAATTATTATTTCTGGGGGCAGATGTAGTACTTGACGATTGTGTACATTTTTTTTGTTTTGGTAAAGTTTCAATTTTACCGTGTTAATGGACTATAGTGATACTATAGCGGCTGAGGAGATCTCTATGCTAAATACTATAGCACTATTTAGAACACTGATTTTACTATTTGCTAGGCTTATACGAAAACTCAATGTTTGTTGGTCATCAGGAAACTCTATAGTTTGCACTTTGCACCTATATGTTTCTAGAAGGTTATTAATCATCCCATGTACCAATGAGAGGACTACAACATGGCCCCATAGTTAACTTTACAGTACATGACACACGTATATACAGTTTGCGTGTTTTGATCATGGTGTCAAGTATTTAAAATTGGAGGGAAGCATAAGTTTTTCGTTATTAGGTGATGGATGCATGTTACCGCTCTTATGCAAACGTAAAGAAATTAAGTTACATGATCCGTAACCCTTAAAACAATGAGTACACTTACAGGTGTCACATTAAGAAACCATCCTTAGAAATTAGGATGAGCATGAGCACGGTGACATTGCATTCATGGATGAGCGTGGGCCGTTTGAGCGAGCACGACACGAGCGTCGGTAGGCTGCAACGCGGGCGGCATGCACAATCACAAAGTTTCCGGAACGATTGGGTCATGGAACAAGGATCGAGGAATGTGAAACGCTCCTTGAAAAAGAATTTTCCATTGTCGGGACGAAACTGATCCACGTTCCCGGAACGTGGAACGTGGCACCGTTCCACGTTCCGGTGATTATGGCGGCATGTCGGCGAGCAGCACCGTGTAAGCGCAGCAGAAGTCCCGTCATGTGTTGGATGACGAGTCATTTCTCGACTAAGAAACGGTTCTCTTCTTCTTCTCTCTCCGTTTTGAGTTTTCACGTGTCATCTTTGTTTAGCTGACACATGTCATTTAATTCTACGAAGACAATTTCCTCCTTTAGGTTGAGACTGCTCTAATACCATCACGTAACAACCAAAGACAACGTAACACGTGATTTTGTTGATACTGTGATCGCATCCCACGCCAAACCTGTTGCATAGATGGGATTATTACTCGCCAACACACACCATGCTCAAAGTGAGGGCCAAATGAGCTCGTGATGGCATGCATGCATGCTGCATGGCGCAAGGCAAGCGAAGTCGATGTCTGGCCGTGGCGGTGCATGTGCGACACGGCCAGTCTCGTCCACGGTGGCACACTGTTCTTTCGGTTATCGGTCGACGTGGACAGCAGGCAGCGTGCGACGGTTCTGTCTGCCGCCGATGAGGATGACGACGACGGGGGACGTACGTGTTTCTTTCCCGATGCGCAGTGGCACGTCTCGGAGCGCGCGAAAACGTTCGGCGCGGCGCGGCGCAGCAGCACTGTGTTGGCCCGGCGGTGTCCTGCATGCCATTTTTCCCACGGAAAACCAAACGCACTCGCCCTGGATCCAGCCACTTGCCATGCATTGCCCGTTTCGGCCATTTCTTTTGTTTGGCCCTGCTAGCTGCTACTGCTTGTTAGTCGTCTTGTCGAGAGGGGGAGAGGAAAGACGGCCCTTTCTAGCCCTGTTTCCTAACCGTCGCACTCGCGCGCTCTGTTTCTCTCTTTTGTGCCTTTTTTTTTTCTTCCATTGATTGACTTGGGAATTCATACTGCGTGTGGTTTGTGGAGTCACCTCAGGCTTCATGAGATGATGCATTATGAGTTTATCCTATAAATTTTGGTGGAATCAACTCATTCCTCATACATATACTAATTACTCATTCCGTTCCAAATTATAAGTCGCTTTGACTTTTTTTTCATCCATTTTGTTGCATAATGGGATGAACAAAAAAAGTCAAAGCGACTTATAATTTGGAATGAAAGGAGCATTAGCTTATGAGGAATGGGGTGGTGATGGATCAACTCATTTCATTCTACAAACTAAATACAAAAAGTGAAGAGTGAGAAGATGATAGATTATCTCATTCCTCGAACAAACACAACCAATTTTCGTAATGAAAAGAGTACGTACGCATCGCATTCTTATATACAAACAAGAAAGGTTGGCCACCCCAATTCCAATCTGACAGACGTTTCCTTCGGAGCTAGCGAACGCTATTGTCTGACCATAGACAGGAAGCTAACCATAGTCTTTATGATTTGATTCGATGGTCTGACCATAGCCGGGTCAGGCGTCCGAGTGTTTCCTATAACGCATTCATTTTTTTTTAAAACATTTCTGGTCGTTTTTTGCATTTCTCTGACGGATCCTTTATATATACGCAAATCAAATTCAGTGTCCCTCCAAAATATCCTTCAACGGTCGTCGTAGTGGACACGTTCTCACTCTGTTTTTTTTTCTCGATCTACTTTCATTTTTCTTTCTGTTCTATCATTTGCCTTTTTATTTCTTATATTAATATATCTATTTTTCTTCTATATATTACGAACAAAAAAAATTAATTAAGAAACTTGTCGATAAGTTTTGTATAAAATTTTTGAAAGAAGTCGAACAACGACAAAAAAAAAAGTTTCGTAAGGAAAAGCGTATGCATGTCTGCCGGATCCAGAACAAAATCTTAGCTAGGTATGGCAGTCCAAACCATTACCTGACCACGTTTGATGTCATCTTGCTAATTTGGCACACTAAATTGTTGCATTACCTCCTTCCACTAATCTAAAAAAATACTTCACATCACAGTATTTGACATAGCAATTAGCCAATTAGGAATAGTCAATTAGCACTTCATATCTTTTCATCGGAGGCTTTGCACACTACTTCACTCCATGGTTCTCTGCTGGACTTATGCGGCACCGCGCTCCACTCCACCAGACCACCACTAACGCAGGTGTGTGCAAACGCCCGTGGCGTAGACCCTCTTGTCCCACTTCAGCTCGTGACCTGCAAGCACGGTTCGTACCGGTTCGCTGACAAGTGGAGCTCGGCTTAACCTGAGGCGTCACAAAACGGAGCTGCCGGATGCGGGCTCGCCGCTCGCGGTCGAAGACTGTTAAGTATGACGGCCCAATAATAAGGGTCAAGTTGGTCTGCGTGTTTATAGACCCAGGGACCATGGGCTAGCCCACGACCCACTGTTTCGGCCTGGCTCAGCACGACACGAAGCCTAGTGTGGCCGTGCCGGCCCGGGAGGGGCGCGGGTCGTACCTGGCCCACTGTTTAGACGTACTTGCACACAATAATGCATGCATCCATTATACTATTGTAGATTTGATTGAATCCTCAAGACCATCTGATCTATCAGCTTGTTTCTTTCGCTGAACGAAGGACGCGTTGGAGGGTGTGAACTAGAGACAATATATAATCAGGCCTGTGGAATTATATTTTGGTCTCTTTGTTTTTGCATTATTTATTCGATCATGTTTAATTGCTTAGTTTAGACGTACCTAAGTACTTGCACACATATATTATATTTAATAATGCCCAGCGCATCTGTTGAAGTCAATTAGATCACCACACCGGTAAAGAGCTAGGTCGCTTGATATAGACGGACTAAACATCAGCCTAGCCGACTTTTGGGTCAATCACCGTTTATAGCGTGTTCGCACACGAACGTTTTACCTGATGCCTCTAGCAATGAACATGATAATGCAAGACACCGTCAGAGTTGCCTTGTCAATAGCGTGATACGTGAACATGCAGCGTGCTTTTCAACCAGCCATGATCCTCTCATATAAATATATTGGGTGATCTTATCTCGACATGACCCTTTTTTCCACACAATCTACAAGTTTCCCATGTGATTGGATATGTTTTCAAAGAAAAAACACAAAATCAGGCTTGGACTGCTAAAATCGACCTATACTGGTTTTTCTAGGATGTTGCCAATTATGTCTAAAGTGTTTCAAATTTGACTTTTTTTGCTATATTTTTTGTTTACATGTGTTTTTTTAAATTTATCTTAACTCCTCAATCATATTTTGGTCATCAACACATTCATTATATATTGTATATTTGAATTCCCTAATATCACCTTGTTTCTTCCGCTGAACGAATGGACGCGTCGGAAGGTGTGACTGTGAATGCCAATAAACAAGCTGGTGGAATGTACTCCCTTGATTCTGAGGTAACATTCGTGCTGGTCAAACTATTTTAAGTTTGACTAAGTTTGTAGAAAATATTAACAACATTTGTATCTTAAAATAAATTTATTATAAAAATAAATTCAACGATGCATCTAATGATCCTAATTATGTATTATATATATTGATATTTTTCTTATATATCTGATCAAAATTAAAAGTGTTTAATTCTTTAACAATGACAATTATTTTCTAACGGAGAGAGTATATATATATAATGCATTCGCGGAGAGAGACAGTGATTCCAGTGCAAGTAAGAGTAGTTGACGTACTATCAGACCGAGATTCCACTCCCGAGTGGAGAACATACACGGTCGGGAATGATTCCAGCCCTTCCAGCAACAAGTGCAGCATATGCATAGTAGCAGGAAGCGACCCTTTCAGAGTCCATCATGATAGGTCGACTGCATGCTGCATGCACGGGTGCATGAAAGGAATAAAGTGGGAGTGGCCACCAGCTTTAGAGTGTTTCACGGGATCCCAAGCTGCTCCTACCATCAACCTGTGGACTGTTTGTTCCTCGCTGACGCTCGCCGCGCGCTAGTCGCCACACACACGCGGCTGCCACGAAATCCTAGCTTTTGCGTACCTGTTGTGGCTGCACAAGAATTTTTTTTAAAGGACGGTAAAAGCTTGACCACGATTTCTATTAAACGAAGAAAGAAAAAAAGACAAGTGCTAGCCCAGGTTTTTATAGAAACTAGGTCAGAAAAACCATACAACTAAGGAGAGTGTCCTACTCATCCTGTATAACTGTTACAACTCACGTCACCACCAACTTAGTCGAAACGACCTAACTAAACAACAGCAACCCAACTAATAACAACTCCAACTTTATCGAGGCGACCCAACTACCACGTTAACAAGGTCAACTTACAACTGCATACGGACCGAGGAAACAAAGACGACCTGCCAGGCGACACTAAACATCACAACAAGGGGCACCACCAGGCCAGACGACAAGGAGCAACCGCGGAACTGGAAAGCCTAGCAATGCCTCTAAGAAGGAAACAACGCTAAAAACGCCGACAAGCTAGCCCATTAGGAGAAGGTTTTCACCTGCAACATCCAGCACACTGGTAGGAGAGGTAGAAAAGGACGTCTCCAAGGAGATAAACGACGTCCGCAGATGTCGTTGTCCAACCTTTCGCCCTGACCTCAAGCAACCTCCACACCATTGCCGCTGGAGACCCAACCCTACCAAGGAGGCAGGATGCGGTGATGAGTCAGAAGCAGCCCTGCCCGACCACCGCCCCAAAGCCTTCCAGCAGCAAGTAGATTCGGCTAGCTCTGCCACGAAACCCGCCCGAGGAGGGAGAAAGGCTGATGGCGGGGAGAAAAGGGCCGGGATCAGAAGAAGCCCCAGTCGCCTAGCCTGCCGCCATCCCAACCCCTGCTAAGCCGGCCCCGTATGAACCACGCCGCGCAAGGCCTCCATTAGCCTCCGCACCGAGCAGCCACGTTAGCAGAGGCAGAACGGATCGAGCGCCAGAACTTGCCACCATGAGGTCGGCAAGAACGAGCGCCCTACCCGCAGCTGAGGCTGGCAAGAACGAGCGCCCCACCCTAAAAGCTCTATGTTTGGTGTTGGTAATTAGTGACAATGCCTAAGTACTAATCCTATGCCTAAGTTGTATGTAGCATATGAGGATTAGTACATTCCAAGGTTGGTGGCAAGATGAACATGGTGATCATGATGGCCACACTTGGATTTGGACGCAACTCTACGTGATCAAGACAAAGGTATATGCTTAAGGGTTGTGTTTTAGTAACCAAGACACCTAGTGGGTGTGGTTACATTATAGGATAGATAGCCGTACTATAAAGAGGGGAATGACGCGGCTATTGAACTCCTAAGTGCCTCTAGGTGTGCATTTCATGTCATATGCATTTGGATAGAACTAATAACGCCTCGAAAAATGATTGTGAAAATACTAACACACATGCACATTGTGATGATCACTTGGTGATGTTAGCACGTTTGCGAAGGCGGTTGAGTTTGAGCGGTAGAGAGGGTTTGGGGTCCTCTCTCCCTCCCGCCGAGCTTGCGAGGCGGGATTCAGGCGTTTTTGAGGAATTGAAACGCCTATTTTCCACTACATCGGAAGTCAGAAATCGAACGGAAAGCGAACGGAGGTCACAGTGGTGACCGAACGCTGGACCGGACGCGGTCTCCGTGTGACCGGACGCGTCCGGTCAGTGTTTAGCGTCGGCGCATGTTTCAGCTTTTTGATCGGACGCGCGGCGTGTCCGGTCACTGTCGACCGGACGCGTCCGGTCGATCAGGGAGCTTACTAGACTCCAACCGGACGCGGGCACTGTGGCGTCCGGTCAGTTCTCTAGCGCGTCCGATCTCTGTTTCGTTGTGCACTGCTCTGGGTTGACCAGCGCGTCCGGTCCGTTACGGGACCGGCGCGTCCGGTCGTGACCAGCGCGTCCGGTCATTGCGACCAGCGCGTCCGGTCGGTGTTTCGAAAAAGAGCCGTTGCGCGATCGGCGCGTCCGGTCCACGCGACCAGCGCGTCCGGTCAGCGCGACTGCGGCTGTTTAAGTTCCTAACGGCTATATTCGAAGGGGTACGTCTATATATACTCGTTGGCCGGCTCAAGGCTCTCTCTCTTGGACATTTGACATACTCGTGAGCACTTTGAGCTAAGCAACTCCCCTCCCACTCATCTCTCTTGCTTCTTTGCTTATTCGAAGTGAGATTGAGTGATCCAAGTGCATTTGCATTGTGAGATAGCATCTAGTTGGCACTTGGTGGTTGATTTGCTACGGGATTCTTGTTTCTCTTGGTGGTTGCCGCCACCTAGACGGTTTGGAGCAGCTTGGAGGCGTTGGCAAGAGTTGGTGATTGTTCTTGGCCACCTCCTGTGTTTGTGAGGGGTTTGTGCCTACCTCGGTGAAGTGCCAAAGACAACATTAGTAAATTGCTCGTGTCATTGCAACCTTTTACCATTTGGTAGGTTCTTGTGGCGCCTTTTGAGAGGCTCGGTGTGAGACCGATTAGCCACTGAACCACGTGGTAAAGAGGGACACAACGGGGACTAGCGTGCCGGCAAGCACGTGAACCTCGAGATAAATCTTTGTGTCATCATTCTTATTGTGATTGATCGATCCCGGTGGCTGTGTATTGTGGAATTCATCTCTTGATCATATTGTTTGGTTGGCTCAATACTTCGCCCCTCGGTGATACCCCTCTAACTCTCTCTTGTATTAATTTCTTAGTTACTTTGTTAGAGTAGCTCTTTTGTGTAGCTTGCTAGTTGTAGTTTCCTTCTCGGTTTGACTTGTGCGGTTGAGTGCAAATATACTAGAATTGTGAATTGGATAGGTGGCTTGCAAACACCCCATAGGCTAAGCAAAACACGCATCTCGCTATTTGTTATATTGATAAAATTGTTTAGCTTGTCTTTGTAGAAATTTTTAAAAGGCTATTCACCCCCCCCTCTAGCCATCAAGACCTTTCACACCCGTAGCTGCATCTCCACACCGTAGTGCCCGCGTCCGCCAACGCTGACGCCGCCCACCATCACGCTGATGCACCCGCGACCAAGACATCGGATCAGGCCAAGTCAGCCACCGAGAGTTGCCGTCCTGGATAGCCAACGCCATCCAGACCGCTGACTCCAGCCGCCTCCCCAACCACAGCCAGCCCCCAGCCAGGCCAGCCGCGCGGACACCGTCCTCTGCCCGGAGGGCACTGGATCCGGCCACCCAGGCACCGGATCTGGTCGCCCAGGCCCTGGATCGGACCAAGATAGAGCCGCCGCCACTGCTAGGTCATGGAGAAAGGGGAGAAAACAGGGGAGAGGAAGGAGAGCCCACGCCACTACTTCACCGGCACCACGAGGAGGAGCCCCGCCGCCACCATCCTGGCAAGTCACACGGCCCTGCCGACGGCCTGCTCCGGCGGTGGTGCGGCGGGAGAGGAAGGAGGAGGGTGGGGGCGGCGCTGGGGCTCGGTTCTGCCCGAGTCGCCCGCATGGGTGGGCGACGCGGGGGGTCTGCAGAGTTGCACAAGATTTCAGTTCATTTCTTTGTTAATTTTCGCCACATCCACACTCGTGACAGTTGTTGCAAGATTAGCGTTGCTCTTGTTGGCAAAGCTTGCTTGGGAACGACCAGACTGACCCAATCGTTTCTCAAGAAACTAGACTTTTCAAATTTAACTAGGTTTGCAGTAGAAAACAATAGCAATATTTCTATATATCTCTTAATAAGTTTATCATGAGAATATATTTTTAAGATTGATTTATGAGAATGTAAACAGGTTCGAGGTTTCGGTCAATCTAAATTCTTGAGAAACGAGGTGCGAGTCAAGAATTTTAACTAGATATACATTTCTCTTTTTAGATGTGGACTAAATAAGTTTGATGATCTAAATGGATGATCTACAAGTTTAGGGGTTGGGATGAAACAAATGAACAAGTTTTAGGACTTAAATAGACGATTTGTGAGTTTAGAAATTGGGATGACACAGATGAACAAATTTGAGGATCTAATTAAACGGGTGATTTGCGAGTTTACGGACCAGGATGACATAGGCGTGTAAGTTCGAGGACGGCCAGTGAACTTTACATTTTTCTATATTTATTCAAATTATAAAAATCTGACTCTTAGAAAAGAGAAATGTACTGTATTTTTTGGGCGACAGAGAGAATACTCATGATACAGATTCTAAACCACAGGCGACAGCGGCGAAGGCTTTGTCACTCTGATGGCTCTGTCGCATGGCCAACTTTGGAGGGAACGAAAGCGCCAGGACCCTTCGATCAGGCCAGGTCATGCCAGTCTCTGGCTGCTGCAGCTAGCGGTTGATCAAGCGGGAAGGTTAAACTTGGATTGGATCACGGTAGGCGCAGTCGGCTGTGGCCTACGTAGTTCATGCTGCCGCTGTCCTGGTTGTTCTGCTCATGCTCGATCTACCGATCATGTATTTTTCAATAATAGAGCTGCATTATATTGCCCGAAAAGGTACTTAGGTGCGTTTAGTTGGTGAAAAGTGGGTAAAAAGTTACTGTAGCACCTTTCGTTGTTATTTGGCAAAATTTATCCAACCATGGACTAACTAGGCTCAAAAGATTCGTCTCGACATTTACAGACAAACTATGCAATTAGTTATCTTTTTTACCTATATTTAATGCTTCATGCATACGTCCAAAGATTCGATGTGATGAGTGGAAGAGAAAATATTTTGGGTTTGCATAGGAAGTGAACACACCCTTAATGCGTTTGAAACACCAGTTCCTGCAGCCCATCTGATGGAGCTAATTAAATGACGCAAAAGTTCATCTCCACCATATCATCAATATAAGCTAAATGAGACATAGTTCATCGCCACCATATCATCCTATATGTACATCAAGTATAGCTTGATCGACGCACAAAGAATATGTCTTTCAGTTACCCTACATTAATTTCAGAACCATTTCAGACATTATTTGCCATAACAAAGCCTCCAAGAGGTTGTTGAAAACGTGATCCTGAATCGGATCGTAACTCCTTCGCAAATCGTAGGATCACAACCATTAGAATTACAAAATCATATATTCTAGTTAATAGAATTGTAGAACCTATCATGATCGTAAAGTTGTAAATCAGATGATAAAATCGATATTTTAACAACTATGCCCTTAATACTAATATATAAGGCTTTGTATGTGCCCCAAGACAGTGTGCATATAACTGGGAACATCGCCTAATTCTATCGTATAAAGTGAAAAGAGCAAAGAAACAATTAACACTGATGGAGACAATTGTACGAGGAGGGCGGTTATAATTCTTTTATAGGAGAGGTACAACAAATTACTCACATGGAGGGACTCCAATTGACTGCCATCGTCCATAATCTTTGGCAACACTAGCTCCCAGACGTCTAGACGGGATGCCCAAAGCTGCTCCGCCGCGTTCGCTTGGATTCGCGCACCGCCCCGCAGCTCCGTTTCTCGCGAACGCAACTGAATCATCCACTTCAGATCTGTTGCCCACGCTGCTCTGATGACTTGCCCCCGCCTCTTCCACACCGTCGGCGGCGGCCTGCGCCTCCTCCACATGTCAGTGGCCGCGGCTTGGCCCTGCCCGTCCTCATAGACACCAACTTCGACGGTTTGCACTTGCAACATGAAACACTCGAATGCAACATACATTTAAAATAGATGAAACATTTGGGACATATGCTTGCAACTTGTCTGTGAAACATACACAACATCAAGATAAAACAATTGCAACATAAAAAACACTTACTGCAACATAAGACTGAAACAACAAAAACATTTGGAACGTACTATTACAACATATGTGTGAAAATATTTGCAACATCTAGATAAAAAACGACTACAACATACGTCTGGAAACAGATGAAACATTTTGAACAAACGCTTGTAACATGCTTCTGAACCACTTGCAACATATGCAATATCCCTTGTTCTACTTTTGCAGCATCCATAAGAAACAAGTGCAACATACCTTTGAAACGAATGAAACACCTGAAGCATACATTTGCAACATAGGGGAGGGGAAGCCTGGTCCGGTCAATTCTAGCCGTTGGGTGAAAGCTCTAGTTTGGTTTTGGTTAATTGATGAAACCTATTAGGACTAACCATATGCTCTAAGTGTGGATTTGAGATAGGTTGGTCCAACCCAAGTGAAGGAGCTAGGTGACACTCATGGATGGAGATGGCCACATGAAATGAAAATCATGGTGATGGTGTGAACACATGTGATGATCAAGCTCCGGGATTTGAAAAGAAGAAAAACAAAAACAATATGTACTCAAGACAAAGATGATATTCATAGGGTCATTTTGTTTTCGGTGATCAAGATAATATAGAGAGTGTGATTACATTTAGAATACAAGGTCGTACTATTAAGAGGGGAGCTCTTATCGGACAACTCAATCATCTAGTGCCATTAGGTGTTGAAAAACTTGCATTGCATTTTAGGCCAAGTGCACAATCGGTGATGTTAGAGATATGGGCTAGGGGTACCTGCACTGCCCATATATATAACTATTGCGAAGCTATCGGTCCAGGAGCCGTAAAGGAGGAGGCCCGCAAGGGCTAACGTGATTAACCAACGTGGAGATTAATACAAACTAAGGCGGGCAGATCTAGACGATAACAAGGATCAATCTGTTGTAACAAACTAGAAAATAATCTGTTAGCCCGATTGTTCTCTCTGTAACCCTACCTCTCCTGCTTATATAAAGGAGGGTAGGGATCTAGGCTCGGGATCCAATCTTCGACCTATTCCATCTACCTTGTAGCTAGAAGCAACATCCGCTGTAATTGAACATATGAATATAAAAGCAGTCGCACCACTATAGTAGAGATTAGCGCGCACCGTGTCTCGAACCAGTATAATTCCTTATATCTCATGTGCTATCACCTGATTCCATCTAATACGTTTTAGATGGGGATTTTCTTCTGGGCGGTGGTGCTCTGGGGCCCCGGCGGCGGCGTCGTACAAACTCCTGTTGAGCAGATCCATCTATCATCGACTACTTCGGAGCCATGCATGTGGGCACAGCCGCCAAGGCGACGCACGCGAGGCGTTAATTGGGCCTTGTTTAGATCCCAAATTTGGGGTCCAAACTTTGCATAGTAGATGTCCCGTCACACTGTAGCAAATTTGTTTTTATTTGGTAATAATTGTCCAAATATTGATTAATTAGGCTTAAAATATTCGTCTCGCAAAGTACGACAAAACTGTGTAATTAGTTTTTGATTTCATCTACATTTAGTACTCCATATATGTGCCGACATTTTGATGTGACAGGGAATCTTCTTTTTGCATAGTGGAATTTAGGGTGAATTTGGGTATCTAAACAAGGCCTTGGCCACAAGCAAATAGAGGATGATGCACGATCTACACTTGCGTATTAGCTAACATGAAAGTGAGAGAAAAAATATGACTATTTAACATCGCTAGACCCACGTGCTCCTTTCGCATAATCTTGAAGTATATGAAACAGATAAGCTATTTGCTCGTAGCCAGTGACTACTTTCTTTCCTACTTTTTTGCTTGCTACGTTATATCTAGCTAACCAAATAGTTAGTTGTTGGGACGCCTTAAGTCATCTTCCTTGTGTTCAATCAAATATTCTCTGGTTCTTGATCTTCGAGTGCCTCGTGAATAATATTGAAAATAATCTCGTGGCACGCCACGATCTTTGCGTCGTCTCGTGACAGCGCTTGTCGCTAGCCCGCCGTAGCCATCATCGACAGCTCGCTGCGGCCCTCGGTTTCCGGCGGCGGCGCGCAAGGAACGTGAGATCAGGTAGTGTTTAGATGGTGTAAAAGTTGGCGTAAAATTCTTGTAGCACTTTTCGTTGTTATTTGGTAAAATTTATCTAATCATGGACTAACCAGGTTTAAAAGATTCGTTTCGACATTTACAGATAAACTGTGCAATTAGTTATTTTTTTACCTATATTTAATATTCTATACATGTATTCAAAGATTCGATGTGACAGAAAATCTCGTAAAATTTTTGAAATTACGAAGGAAGTAAACACTGCCTCAAGCGGCGGCCCGATACCTACGACTTGATCGACTCGGCGACTGGATGCAAGGAATCGCCTCGAAGCCCTCCCAAGATCCAGCATTAATAGCACGACATGCCAGGCGTGCGATCTACAGTATCATGCAAGGGCGTTGTTTAGGCCGCGTTTAGTTCGGAGGCACCGACTTGAAATAGTGCGTAATAAATACGTACAGTAGTATTTTGTTTGTGTTTGGTAAAAATTATCCTAATTTTGACTAATTAGTCTCAAAATGTTCGTCTCGCAAAGTATAATAAAATTGTGCAATTAGTTTTTAATTTTATCTACATTTAGTACTCCATGCATGTGCCGGTATTTTGATGTGATGAGAATCTTCTTTTTGCATAGTGGAATTTAGGGGTAGAAATTGTGTGTAAAAATAAGATTCCCATCACATCAAAATACTGGCACATGCACAGCTGAAATTAAAAACTAATTACACAGTTGTGTTGTACTTTGCGAGACGAACATTTTGAGCCTAATTAGTCAAAGTTTGAACAATTTTTACCAAATACAAACGAAATACTACAGTACACATTTATTACGCACTGTTTCAACTCGGGTAACCCGAATGCGGAACTAAACGCGGCCAAGGCTAACTTGCATGTACGGGCGTATGCACACATGCACCCACGGAGGATGCAAGCATGCCGAGCTGCCTGATAATAAGCTAAGGGCTAAAATTTAGGTAAAATTTCTGTAGCATTTTTTATTGTTATTTGGCAAAATTTATCTAATCATAGACTAACTAGGCTCAAAAGATTCGTCTCGATATTTACAGACAAACTGTGTAATTAGTTATTTTTTACCTACATTTAATGCTCTATGAATACATCCAAAGATTTAATGTAACAGTTACTGTACAAACTTTTTTAAGACCTTTTTGTCAGCTAAACAGGCTCTAAGTCTTGCACTCGTGCTTCTATTTTCTGATTATAAGCATTCTATTACATGTTTGCTTCCTTGTATCTACATCCGCCTTTGTGATTATCCACAGCGGCAATTGTCGACGACAACACCGTGGATCACATCACCGGCTCATCGCCGCCAGGCAGCAGCACTCATCGTCAGCGGCGACCCCTGTTGCTATCCCGCCTCGTCGACCCCACTAAGTCATGGCAGCATACGGCAACACCCCCCACTAAGTCACTTTTTAATTAAATACTCAATCCATGATGTTTGAATTTTTTTAACTCAAGTTTGACTACTCGTCTTATTTAAAAAATTTGTACAAATATAGTCAAATTTAAGTTATTTTTAATTTATCGTGGCTTAGTTTATTAATAAAAGTTCTTCAAGAATAACTTAAATTTAACTACGTTTGCATAAATTTTTTTGAATAAGACAAGTGGTTAAACTTGGGGTAAAAAAAAAGTCAAATGTCTTATAATTTAAGATGGAGGGAATATATTTTTTTATATATTTGCATATCTCTGGATATTTCTATTTGTCTTTGTGACTGTTAGCAGCAGACGGTCCTTATCATCGACTGCGGCGACACTCGCCGTGCCATCTGCGACCCTCGCCCTCGCTAGCAACTTGCTGCGGTTCTCATCATCGACCTGACGTCCCGAGGCCACTGACGGCGGCACATCGAGACTCTCATCGAGAAAATAATGCAAGTCTATGGCAAAGCTATTGAAGCGTGCACGAATATAAGCATGCACGATAGCTAAAGCTTTAGAGTATGAATATAGAGTAAAAACTGCTGCACTTGGTACTTTAAAATGATATTCTATCATTTCTCTCACTCTATATTTAGAGTAATACAGTGCTTACTCTATACTCTATAGTGGTGGGCCTCACTAACTAAACAAAGGGAAAAATGCTATAACTCACAAACCAAAAATCCAAATTAAATTTTGATTGCACCATTAAATTCGCCTCAATAAATCCTTCAAAACTAGATCACACATGGATATATTTAGATAAAGTGACAAGTGGATCCCACAGTGGATAGAGGATGATATAGAGGATGGATGAGTGTGGGAGAATTGAGTATAGAGGAGAGAATCTTGCTGACTAGGACATATAGAGGATGAATATAACGGTCCATGAGTGCGGGTAGTCTAAGTGACGTCTTTTTTTTTTTTGCTTCAAATTAAAAATATATGCACATCTTTAAAATATGTACATGCGTCTCTGTGACTAGTCATAGCAGGAACCCAGCTACCTTTCTCATCATCACACGACGCCGATTCAACGTCACGTGATGGCATCGTTCCTAGTAGCACGGAGTTTATCGTCGGTAGCACGCGGCGGCCCTCGTCGAAAATGCTTGTCGATCCCCGACGACACTCATTGGCATCTCCGCCCGTTGCCGACTCATCAGCCCTCGTCGATTTCCTTCGCGGTCGACTAGTCGTCGCCCCACAGTGGCCCCCGACAACGACTATTCAGGCACATCATCGACAACAATGGCACCGACGCGTTGGATCAGCTGAGTCGCTTCCATAATTAGTGTAAATTGATTATTCGTAAATGAGAATGGTCAGAATTACTCAAACATTTATCTGATATTTTTTAGTTTTTTTATTTTCTGTTTGTTTTATTTGGTTCCCCTTTGGAATATTTTAATTTAGCTACCTACAGATAATTTGGATATTTTTTGTTTGTGTTTAATATTTTTGCATTATTTTGATAAGTTTTATGTTCATTTGATCTGGATCCTCTGGTTACGAGAGTCGAGTGTTTCGTGGATCAGAAACACTTGATTTTGTTTCTGTTGTCAATCAGGTGTTTAGATGGCATCAAACACTCGGGTGTCATATGCCCCTAGAATATCCAAGTGTTGAGTAGATAGATTCTAATTATTTGCCAAATTCAAAAGAACTGTATATGCATATCAGATCGAAGGTAAAAAAGAATCACACATCATGGCATTATACATTCATACACATTGTTATAATATGGTCGAGGAGGTCCATCCTTTACACATAAGATTCCACAAGTTGCTCACAGCAGACATACTGATATCTACTGATGACACCTTAATCTAGCTAGTGGAGGTGAAAGAACAACCTAGCATCATATCATCAACAAACTTATTAACCTTTTATTTAAATTTAAAGTAGCAAGTATTACTAGGAAATGCAATAAACATTGCTAATTCTAGAACACGTTTCAGCTAGCTATATATATATATATATATATATATATATATATATATATATATATATATATATATATATATATATATATATATATATATATATATATATATATATATATATATATATATATATATATAATTTAGTCCATAACCTGGAAGCACACTACTTAGCTAATTAACTACAACAGGAGCATGCAATTCACATCCTACGTACCAGCAACAGACATCATTCACACATATAAAGATCGATCAATATTGCAATGCCTAGACACACGATGAGTTCTTCGATGCATGGATGGATATAGTTCAGGATTCAGCTGCTGGTGGTGGCTGGCGAAACTTGACCTCCGACGACGATGACGTTGAGATGGCCTGTCGGATCTGCAGGCTACCAGATGAAGCTCATCTCGGCATTGGCGCGTGCGGCGTCATCGTCGTCGTCGCGGGATGGGGAGTGGACGTGGCGGCCCTCGTAGGTGGTGATGACCATGCGGGGGTCCTCAGCTAGCCGCTCCACCCGCTTCTTCACCCGGCAGTTATCCTGCGTGCACCGGTAGTAGCTCCTGCATGCATCATATCATAAATTCAGGTACTCTACTAATAGTAAAATGGATGCAAATCAATTATACATGCATTTATATAAACGATAGATCAACTGATGGTACGGTGCTTGATTAGTCGTTTAATTTGCTGGTAACGACGAGAGGGTTGCTGTTTTGTTTTGTTCCCTACTATTGATTAGGCGAAGTTTTTTTTTTAGTAAAGACGTGTATTTAGCTATGAAATGTATGGTCAAATTAAGGCAGAAAAATCATGGCACAATGATATTGAGGCAGTGTAACACCCGGCCCGTTTGGTTCGACTTCCATGGCCTCCGGCTCTTTATGCACTACTATTTAGCACTGCAACATAAAACGGCTCCGGCTTTGTAGGTCTAAAATGAACTACACAGGGAAAAGGAGAGTACAGAGCTAGCTTCTTGGGGGCTTCTCCGGCTCCTGTGTACAGTTAAGGAGACGGAGCCCCAAGAGCCACACCAAGCCGGCCTTAAATCAAACGGTTGCCACATAAACTGTGACAAAATGTGCTAGTAACCAACCAAACAGACTTGAGCCTAGGTCAATTTATCTTTTACCATCACCATGATTAATTTTCGGTATCTGAAATTCCTGACATGTAGCTTTGTTGTGATATTATTATAAAATCAATCTTAAAAAGCGTGCACAGTAGCGCTAGTCTAATTGACCTAACCTAGCTAGCTAACCATGGTTGAAAGAATGAAAGAAGCTGTCATGGATATTTGCTTTGAGCACAGCTAACTTTGCTATACACATGGACACATGGACACATGCATGCATGGGACACGGCAGAACACGACACAGTAGACAAGCTAGTAGTGTAGACTGTAGACTGCTCGTGTTAATAGTTTGTTCACTACAACTCTACAACTAGCTAGTTCTACCTTTATAGTTTTTTCACGACAACTCTACAATTAGCTATAGTTTAGCGTAGTACAGCTCTATTTTAGTTTGCACTCACCACTTTTACTACTCCGTCCATTCTAAATTATAAGTCGTTTTGATTTTTCTGGTTCATCCATTTTGCTATGATGAACTAAAAAAGTTAAAACGACTTATAATTAGGAACCGAGGGACTCGTATATATAATTATCATCATATAACTAATAATTGTCAATATAGTAATACTGAGGTACTTCCTATGTACTCCTGCTAGTAGCTGGTAGTTAAAAGTACACCGATGGGAAATCTCAACCATGGCCTGACACATCAACGATGAAAATGTAGAGATTATGAGGCCGTGTTTAATTGGTGGAAGAAAATTTTTTTGATGTCACATCGGATGTTTTATATGATGTCGGAAAGAGTTTTCGGATACTAATGAAAAAACTAATTACATAACTCGTGGAAACCGCGAGACGAATTTATTAAGCCTAATTAAGCGGTCATTAGCACATGTGTGTTACTATAGCACTTAAGGCTAATCATGGACTAATTAGACTAAAAAGATTCATCTCATGGTTTCCAATCAAACTGTATAATTAGTTTTTTTTCATCTATACTTAGAACTCCATGTAAGTGTTCAAACATTCGATGTGATTGAGTGAAAAAATTTTAGGTGGGAACTACACACGGCCTGAAGTGAGTAATGATAATATTCCGGGGCTACATACCCAGGTAGCATCATTTCACTCAGCTTAAGGGCCATAGTAGTAGATTGATAAAGATGCGGTAATAATTACAAGAACAAAAAAAACTTGGGCCCAATTTGCAAAGCTCAAACCCACCTTTTCATCATCATCTTGCCCTTTACCAAACAGTAAAGATTCTCTCCTACCAAGGCCGGCCAGCCATTTCAAACTTCAAAGTATATATATATATATATATATATATATATATATATATATATATATATATATATATATATATATACAGTGGAGAAACTAATTAATTAATATAGATGGTAACATTTTCCTTTTTTGTAAAAAAACTACAGGTTATATATTATTTCACAATTTTACGGTGTGTCGTAATCCATTATTTATGTTTATGTATGCTCTTTTTTGATTAGTTGCTTTGCTCTCGGTAAGTATTTATTTAAAAAAACAATAATAAAAAAATGGAAAAGATGGATGATTGCCAAGATTAGCCAAGATTAGAAGAAAAGGGCATGGGTATGGTGTGATTCAGACACCAGAGGTAGGGGAGGAGGGTTATATTTCTTAGTGGCATCATTGCAGTGGCTAATCAGATTGGACTGGATGCTGGGCTCATGTCTGCGGCAGCGGGTGGGTGCTGGGTGGGTCAATGCTTGGCGTTGCCTGCCATGATAGCCATTCAGGGATCGATCGGATTCACACGCATACACACGACACACGCTTCTAGGTACGTGTACGTGGTGGTTTCATCATTTGGATCAGCTGGGTCGTTCTGGTCACGAGAAGATATAAATCATGTCAACATATTGTCATGTCATCTCTACTTCTCGACTAACTTCCTACTGCTTGTGACTATAACTATGAATAACTATGAGGCCGTTTGCTTCGCTGAAAAACCATAGTTAAAAATATTGTTCACTAATTTATTATAAATTAAAAATACTATTTCAACTAAAAAGCAAACTAAAAAGTATGGACGATGACAAGCGAACAGGGCGTACATGTCTACTCGCTCCTAAGCTAGCAACAAGTGATTTGTTTTTAGAGTAACTGCAATAAATATTTTTTATTTAAATGTATGGACGACGACGACCTCCTTATTATTGGTTCATAATTAATAATACTTGCACTCTCAACAAAATGTAATTTCCATACTTGCAGTCGCTGTTGCCTAGCTACAGTAGTAGGCATGGACGAGTGGCCGTTAGTGGGTTAGATGGTGCAATGAGTATTCAACCTCCTGCTGCTGCTGCTACTACTTGTTAGGATGCATGTCATTCTCTCTAATACAGGACCCACATGAAATGTACTGGTTGATCCTTAAGCTTATTAGCATATATATTATCTGAGATATGTTATACCTTCCTTAAATTAAATAAATAAATATCAGACACAAATATCATATTTATGTCACTAAATGAAAAATTGGCCTAAAAGTTAAATGATATTCTAGCTAGCGCCAGATAACTTCTAATGAGAGAAACTATATGTACTCTCTCCGTCCTCAAATATAATGCATTCTGGTTATTTTCAGACAAAATAAGGAAGAGTACAATAGACGCATGTACCCCTCACTTACCTTACTAATGTATTGAAATCTAATTCTTTTTCGCATAATTAAAGGGTGAACTCTTAGTCTCCTATACAAAATATGGCAAGTGCATGAATTACTTTCCTTAGACAAAATAATCACGTATTTTATTTAAGTAAACAATATCTTTTTGTTTCCTAAATGCATTATATTTGAGAATAAATTTTAAAAATGCTAGAATGCACTTTATTTGAGGACGGAGGGAGTATATATTAGGGGATTGAATTTGGTTGATGAGATATAGGATAGACAGGAAGGGGACCAGACACACAAAGTCATCTTAGGACCAGCTTTGCAAGCACTTTTTCCTTTTCAGAACCAATGACTAGCACTTTAGGGAAAAGCAACTGGGCATAGTGGAAAGGCTTGTGAAAATGCTCTCGTTTGCTTCTTGAAGAAGTGCACTGGACTATTTACAAAATGAGCTTTCTGCCGATATTCAGGTTTTAACATGTTGCTTCTTCTTTCTCATTTTTGGCAGTACAACCCTGGACTGACATTATGCTAAGAAATTGAACTGAATAATTCAAAGCATAGTAAATATCATAAATAGATTCGAGCAATAGTTAGAAAAATGTGTTATGATTGATTATTATTGTTATTGTTATTGTTATTATTATTATTATTATTATTATTATTATTATTATTATTATTATTATTATTATTATTATTATTAACTAGCTAGTGATAATGGTTTTTTAATGAACGGTCTCACTGAGAACAAATAATTGGTCAGCGCTAAATTACTATCGTATACAAAATTACATACTACCATCACTTATTCCCAAGAAACAATAATATCCAAATATATTGATCAAATAAAATTACTGCAAATCACACAAAATAAATTCATGAATCTGGTGGTTTTAACAAAATAAGTTCATGATCCTTTCTAATTCCCTTGTTGCATAAATATATTATTATGCAGTTGTTTTAAAATATAACATGGTTTAATCACAATTTGGATCACAACTGTTGTCCATAGAAATAACTACTTAAATAATTGAAAGCATCTATATCGATCATGGTAAATAATAAGAGTATATTTATTTTAATTAATCTTGTTCTTTAATTAATTAACTAGGATCAAAAGACACATCGCCATATGTTTTGTTGCATATGATCAAGGTAGTTCGAGTAGCTTCAGTAGCACATGCAAAATGGATACTTCACTGCCACAAAATGGACATTTGTGTGTGCGTGAAATTCTACCTTTGGCGGAAAAAAGTATTTCTGAGTGTTTGCTAGTCGAGAGCACATGAGAAATGAACAAATTTTTAGTGCTAGTAAAGATTTGTGAATGATTATATCTAGTATCATTTGCCCGCAAAAGTTTTGGCACACCATCCTTGTAAATAAACTGTAAATTCATTGTTTGAATCTCTGCTTATTGGAGAAGGCAAAGGCAATATAAAGAAAATTTTTATCAAAGTCGATAAGACATAAAGGATGTATATGGTGTTTTGCATTATGACATATATATGACTATAAGAAACCTTTATCACATTACACTTTAGCAGAAAAAACACAAGAATTAAAGTAATATTCACATTCATTTGAGTTAACACTAGCAATCAAGCCGGTCCTTAGTAAACAGAACCAATGGTAGATATAGGTTATATTTTGACCTGTATTAGTTGGTTCTATTTTAATGTAACTTCAATCTAATACTGCAAGTAACTAGTGCACATAATTTCTCTTCCCCAATCTACCTGTTTTATATTTAAGATTTTTTGTGGCGCTCATATTGTCGAGGCATATTAAATCCAGTAATTGTTGCCTATATTAATTTGGATTCAGTTATGAGAAGGAAGATTCAGTTCTATAGAAAACCGTATTGATCTTAAACTATTATACTCCCTCCATGTTGGTAAAAGAAGTCGTTTTTGATAAGATTTGAGTCAAACATTGGGAATCTAAATCAAGAATAACTTTTAATTTGTTGAGTTTCAAACTATGAAAACCACATGAATAGATTTGTCTTGAAAAATACTTTCATAAAAATATACAAATATCACTTTTAGATAAATATTTTTATAAAAATAAGAGGTCAAAGTTATTCTTTGGAGACCGTGTTGCTGTCCAAAACGACTTCTTTTACTAACGTGGAGGGAGTATGTCTTTGGGCAAAGAATCTGTGAAGTTTAATTAATAGCTGGTGTAATTAATAAAACAATTCTTTAGGGAGATTACCTTTTTTAAGAATTGGTGGGGGGATAGCTTGCTTAGGAGTCTTAGGAGCAAATTAATGAACTAAATAAATCCATACTATACTCCCTTTGTCTCAAAATATCGTTCTCGCTTCCCAAGAAGTCAGTTTTTTTAACTTTGACCAATTGTATAGAAAAATATTAATATTTATAACACATAATTAGTATCATTACATAAATCGTTGAATATATTTTCATAATAAACTTATTTGGAGATATAAATGTTATACATATTTTTTATAAATCTAGCCAAAGTTAAGAAAGTTTGACCTGCACGCGTCCCATAACGGGGAGGGAGTATATACGGGATCGGACATATGTAATGCTTAAGTTTGAGCTGATCTCACACGACTCACAAATGCAAAAGCATCCCAAAAAAATCTTAAATGGATGACGACTTCGCAAAGGAATTGAAGAGAGGGTGATCTCATGGAATCAACGTGCTTGACAGATTTGTAACTAAAGAGCAGTGCAATTATGCACGTAATCGTTAATAAGCCATGGCATGGAACGGACGTGAATGATCGGGAGCGAGCAAGTGTAATAATGTGCTAGAGACTGCGCCATGCATCTCGCTAGCTAGTGCGTCCTCGACGTCCGTGCACAACCCAACATGCATGCGTATGATGATGATTAGAGCGAGAGGAGGTATATACCTTGGGTGCTGCGTGTTCTTGACGACCTTCTGGCCGTACTTGCGCCACTTGTAGCCGTCGTCGAGCACGTCGACGTCGCTCATCGTCTTGAAGCAGAACCGCGGCTCGCGCACCTTCCGCCGCGCCTTGCCCCCGCCGCCCGCCTTCTTCATCCTCACGGCGCCCACCCCCAGCGCCGCCGACCCCTCGCTGATCACCGCAGCTCCCTTCCCCTTCGGCGGCCTGCCGCCTTGGCCTGCTTGGCGATCATGCGGCGCCGCCGGCCCTTCTTCGCAGGCCGTCGTCGTCGACCTAATCGAATTGGCATGGAAGGTCACGCACACGGGGATCGGAGGGAGAGAATTGAAGAGATCTGATGAGCGAGCGAGCTGAGCTTACCATGGGTGAGGAGGAGGAGGCGACGCCCTCGTGGTGGGAGGGGAAAGGGAAGTGTGCGGCGCTGCTGCTGCTGCATGGCCATGGAGGTGGTGGTGGAGGGTGGTGGACGAAGCCGCGTGCGAGGAAGAGGCCGAGGAGGTGGTGGTGGTTGGATGGTGGTCCAGGAGAAGGGAGGAGCCGTAACCTAGCACGCCATGGTGGGCGAGGGCGAGGGCGCTCGTCGGCGGAGGGGACGGTTGGAACGCGAAGGTTATGGTGGGGGTGGACGATGAGGAGACCGCCATGCCGGCGGCGCCGCCGGTGGACGACGAGGTCATGTGCTGGCCACCGTGGCCCAGCGCCATCACCGCCCTCCCTGGCGGCGGGAACATGGTCCTCTCTCTCTCTTTCTTTCTATTTTGTCTCTCAGTCTCTCTCTCTCTGGCTTTTGCTTTGCTTTGCTTTGCTTTCCCCAGTAGTAGTAGCTAGAGGATCGATCGGAGCAAAGTGAGATGTGTCCGTGCGTGATATAAACTGCTTGTTGTTGTTGTTGGGAGCTATTAGGGACAAAAATAAAATAATTCTGTGAAAGCGGTGGTAGAGCAGCTGTGGAGAGCAAAGGGCGAGTGACATGGCCGGACCTATGAACAGTGCTGCCATCTCATCATCACTGGCTAGCTAGTTCTAGGGTAAGACCGGAATCCAGAGCACACAGCAGCAGTGTCATCACGGTCACGTCCGACTAATATTCATGATGATGCCATTCTTGTCTGTTTATTATTATCTTTTTGCACAATAAAAATTGGTAACTGCAGCATATATACACTTGCTTGCCATGTCGTCGTCGTTGCTTAGCACATTTGAAGTTCTTGTTTGAAAATTGAAGTTCCTCCTCTATTGTTTTGAAATTTGAATTCTTTCCTGAGAATTCTTGCCATGTCGTCGTCGTTGCTTAGCATATTTGAGTCTTAGCTTAAGCTGATTTGCCATAAAATATACTAGCTTCCAAAAAAATCCACGATAAATCATCAAAATTCATGGTTTGGAAACTGGAAAGTAGCATTTTGCCATGTAGATGCCAAATTGTAAAATTAGATAACAAAACACACGCCCTAAATTAGATGACAAAATGGTACTTTCTAAGCCATGAATTTAGGTGATTTATTCCTAGATTTTTTAAAGCCATTGGGGACGGACATCTTAAACTAGATCCAAACAAAATGGATCGTGCTTAAGTTTAGCATCTACTTGAAAAATCATACGATTTTTAGTCTCTAGATCTCTTGTTTTGGATTGACAAGAGAAGATCTAGAGAAGCAATGCGAACAAAGGGAAGCAATGAATTCTAAATATCGTTCACCAGATGAACACCTTTGAGAAATAGTTTACCCATGAGACCATTGTAAGAACAAATCATGTTTTATGTTTGTGAAATAAAAGACCGTTTTCAAAAGTCCTTCTACCAGGATACAAAAATATATTATTTTCACTCACATTTACTACTCCCTTCATTTAAAGTTAAGATGTTTTGGCTTTCTATATATAGTTTTTGTAGACATCTTATAATTTGGAATGAAGGGAGTTAAAAACTCACTTAAAGAATCAAAAGTAGCGCAACCCTAATATTTTCTCAACTTCTCCATTTCTAACATGACCAGTCTAGTTAATTATGTGCCAGTAGGCATATGGAATGCTAAGCTAATAGCCGGTTACTAGTCAACTTAAAATTTGTTAGGATCCAGACAACTAATTGTTAGCTGCTAGCTGAAGAAAACCATATAATATGGTCAAGCTCCGCAGCTGCATCTAAACGTTTATTGTGGGCAGTTTATTGTTGTTTATTGAATCTATTTTTTTTAATAATGGAATAAACATCCGGCTTCATCCTGCCTCAAAGGTGAGAAATCAGACCGAATTATTACAAGAAGTGAATTTAAGTTAAATTAGTGCTGTTTAATGTCGTTTGATCCACAATTTTATGAACTAGCCCCCTATTTCTATGGTCAAGCTCCGCCACTAGATCTAAAACGTTTGCCTTAGGCCCTGTTTAGTTCCCAGAAAATTTTGCAAAATTTTTTAATTCCCCGTCACATCGAATCTTTAGACACATTCATGAAGCATTAAATATAGATAAAAAATAAAACTAATTACACAGTTTAGACGAAATGGACGAGACGAATCTTTTAAGCCTAATTAGACCATAATTGGACAATATTTACCAAATAATAACGAAAAAAGCTACAGTGTAAAAAAATTTGCATCTAAACGCAGCCTTAGATTAGACACTTGACTGAACAATTCAGTGGGAGTATTTCAGTACGACTTCCTCCATGATTGGTTTGGACGACGTATGAGCTGAAAGCTAGAAACACCAGTATCCCAGGTAGATCGACGGGTCAAATCTGTTTCCGCGTAAGGGCGTGTTTAGATCCAACATTTTTGGGAAAAAAAATTTCTGCAGCACTTTTCGTTATTATTTAATAAAATTTGTCCAATCATGAACTAACTAGGTTAAAAGATTTGTCTTAACATTTACAGACAAATTGTGCAATTAGATATTTTTTTATCTATATTTAATACTCTATATATGGGTCTAAAGATTTGATGTGACGGGTACCGCGTAAAAATTTTTGGGCCTTTTTGATCATCTAAACGCGGCCTAAGTGGGCCATATATAGTGGATGTCGCTGGCAACCTTTGAAACCAAAGGCCACCAGCACCCGCAGCAGCCGTCGATTGCATTGCGTGCAATTGCATGTCGTCTGTAGTGTTCTCTCCGCAATATGATCTGATCCCGATCGATTATTCTTCTGTCCATCGTCTCGTCTCCCCTGCAGGAAGCTCACTAGCGGCTACCCCATGCATGCTCCGTCGTAGCAGCAGAAGTTTTTGTCACAATTGATGGCAGAGGCTGACCCGCTGTGCAAAGGGCTACCCTTTTGTAAAGCCACAAATTATTCTGAGTCTTTTGGACACATCTGATCGACATTCTTTTGAACCATGGCAGAATCATATGATGACCTTTTTTCTCGTTTTTTGCGAGAATATGATGGTTTTCCTTTGTTAGTACGACGATGCATGTATAGAGAGAGAGGTGACTAGAATCTGGAATAATTAATATACTTCCTTCGTGACGAAAAAATACAATTCTAGCACTTATGTATTGCCCCCAAGAAAATACAAGTATATCTTATAAATACCTCTCCATCGTAAATAAGTGCTTGTTTCGTATTTCAAGTAGTCAAATAGTTTCAAGTTTAACCAAATATATGCAATCACTAATGTTTACAATACCAAATAAGTATCATTAGATTAATTACGCCATATATTTTTTTATAGTAAATCTATTTAGAGATATAAATCTAGTCAAAATTAGAAGTACTTGACTTCCCAAAATGCGAGATAAGTACTTGTTTTAGGACAGAGGGAATGTGTGATGTGCTATCCTAAAAAGGAGTGCTATAGATAAATATTCTATGGAATAAAGTTTAGAGTTTATAGGTGCAATCATTTGCTTTTGTCTAATACAGGTGGAGAATAAAAAGTGTAGAGATATGTGTCGTTTTTGTTGTTGGCTAACTTCTTCTCTCGATCGGTATGTGAATATTGTATTTTTTTTTCCTAGACAGGGGGAATAGATAGATATCAGCACAGAGACGAATTAAGATTGGGACCAAACTGAATCGGCAGGTTCGATCAACAAATTCATAATGTACAAATAAATTAGGTGGTTAGTTTGAGATGTACACCATCTGTCCCTAAACAAAGTGTTTGCTATGGTATTTGTTTACATATTGGCATTGGAAACTCTATCGTTTTTTCTTATTCTTCCCCACCACCAGATCGGCCGATTTGATACACGTGTATCTTTCCATGTGATTGGATCGATTTTCCTTAGTGTGAAAAGACTGGGAGTTAAGATAAGGAGGATGGAGAGAGTTTTTTTTTCAATCTTACCAAAAAATCAAAGACTGTGAGTGGATTTTAAAAACTCTTGGAGATGCTCTAAGAACCAAATTATACAATAGTTTGTCTATAAAGTTTTTTTATTATATGATATTACTTTTTACCCACGTCTCACATTCTCCTATTCCTTCTCGCATCAATTGCTATCTGG
Source organism: Saccharum spontaneum (assembly GCA_022457205.1). Taxonomy (NCBI): domain Eukaryota; kingdom Viridiplantae; phylum Streptophyta; class Magnoliopsida; order Poales; family Poaceae; genus Saccharum; species Saccharum spontaneum. Next base: position 22,788,755 of record CM039599.1, on the reverse strand, counting down.
ATCCACCCATGCCCAATGCATAGACTTCCATGTCCATCTTGTTGCTCGCATGAGAGTCATCTCTCGTCTCTCTTGTTCCTTGTCTCCTCCATCCATATCAACAAAAATGTTGACTAGTTTGTCTAAGACTACTGTTGTACTTGCTTTGACATGATTATGGGAAGATCCTTTTTATCTACTAACCATAGTATCATAGTATATACTCCTATAGTCCTATAGATTTTGAGTGTGTATACATACACATGTAGCATATCCTCGCAATTATATTTTAGTAGCTAGAGCGCGTAGATGAGTGCTCAATAATTGGCAGAGAATATACGGGGAGAATGAAATAAGAGACATGAGAGGCCTGCGGATCGGAGAGGATAACCAGCAGGCAAGGCGTGCATGTGCATTGTCACCGGCGGCAGGAAGGCGTGCATGTGCGCCTCCGAGAAGAGCAAATGAATGGATCGATGGGCACATCGACCGGACCGATGGTGGTGCATGCAGTCTGCTGCTGGCACTCACTCATCTCCGGTAATTCGTCTCACACGAGCGACGGATCGGACAGAGCAAGTGCCTGCCTGCCTGCCTGCTGCCTTTCTCGCAGTGCTCGCAAGATGGCGCAATGATGGCCGGCGGGCCTCCTCTCGTCGTCTTCCCAGCACTGCTGCAGCCTGGAGGCCATCATCAGCGATGCTCCATGCATAGACTACTCCCTCCGTCCACAAAAGAACGTAATTTTCACTTTCCGAGAAATCAATCAGTTTAAACTTTAACCAAAATTATATAAAAAATACTATCATTCCTAATACAAAATTAGTATCATTAGATTAGTCATAGAATATATTTTCATAATAAATTTATTTGAAAACATAACTATTAATAGTATTTGCTATAAACTTAGTTAAACTTAAGCTATTTTGACCGACACGGATCCCATAATTGCATTCTTTTCTGAACGAAGGGAGTATGTTATTATACAAAGAAGAAGAAACGGATGAACCATTCTCATTATTTCTCAAAGAGAGGCTAAAAACAGCAGCCTATACAGGCTCCGTCTGGTGGTGGAGCTCCGGGTGCCGCCGGCTTCTCCCTATACTCACTGTAATAAGAAGTTACTTTTGTCTCTTTTCTCAAAATGAGTTAGAAGTTAGTGATTTTTTTTTGGGCTTTTTTGGGTCTATCTCTCCGCTCACTGCAACGAGCTAGGGACATTTGAAGCCATGCCAAATAGGACCATAGTAGTGTTGGGCATTAAGAATTTAAGATGCATGCAAATTCACGCGCGTGCAACACGGGCTGGTCCTCCTTTTACCACATTTCTAAGGGCTTATTTGGATGCATGTGTATCCACCTCAATCAATATGTATTGGAATGGAATGGAATGAAATTTAGTTTAATTTCACTCTAATCCACTTCAACACATATGGATTGAGATGAATACATGCGTATCCAAACAAGGCCTAAAAGGAGGACCATGTATATATTGAACAAGGTTGGGAGCATGTATGTGTAGGAATTTTGCGATTATGGTGATGTGCATGGGCCTACGACGATCCTCCTCCTAATAACCGTGTTTCATTAGTTCCAAGCAGACGGCCAGACCCCACTTTCTCCAATAGGTAGGCCCTTGGGTCAAAATTTTACACACCACATTTATTTAGGGTATGCTTGGATTCTTTGCCCAGCACTGTATAGCTTAGCCAAGCTAGAAATTGAGGTTGGCAAGATGTTTGGCTGTGTAGCTAGTTGGCTTTGATATCCGTGTGGGCAAGATTTTCCTCACTCGCTAAGGTGAGCCAAATTGGCTCTCCTGACCTGGCAAGGCTCTTGTTGCTTGTGAGCTTGCCCACAACCAAGCATGTCCTTAGTTTTTGATGTTTCAATAATACACACACACACACACTATATTGTAGCTGGCTACAAAATAATTTATTCTGTGGCCACTTTGAGTTACTATAATTACTATGCTAATTTATGAGATTATAGTAACTCCTTACTAAGTGGTTTACCATAACGGTAAATATCCCCATGTGTTATAGTAACACAACTATCGTAAATATGTATTCAATTTATCGTAAATTAGTATAAAAATTATCATAAATGGAGGTGGCTATAGGATAACTTATTTTGTAGCTGGCTACTGAATATACTCTCCCTATATATAGAAGAGCTAAATACCTATTTTTTTACTTTTCTACATTAGTTTCAAAAGTAGACTAACCGCACTCCTCTCAGAGCACTCGCTCCAATTACAATGAACTAAATATTGTTTATAGTCTAAACTAAATAATTATAAGTCCTTGATGTTTATATAATTTTGAGGGTTCAACGAATTCTTGTCCTAAATGATATGTTCTTATTATCATCTGAGCAAGTGTTCATTAATTTTTCTTCTATATAGAAACTATACATCAGAATGGTTAAGTCTAAATTGTACTCTCCCTCCTTAAGAAACTACCCATAAACATTATATGTATTGGGATTTGGGAGTGCCCTTATGATCTGACCAAGTGTATATATATTATTAATCATAGAACACTGATGGATCTATATGTGGTACTCAGTACTCACCATGCATCTACTTGCAGTGCTGCTGCCATTATGAGTTTATTATGACCCTGATTATATATAGCTATAATGTGCATGCAGCACGTGAGCTGATTATTATCGCCCGGATCTCGCCAATCATGCCATCTCGTCGGCCATAATGCATCCATGCTTTTCCTTCCCCAGTTTGTCTCTTATTCTTATTATTAGGGAGGAGTACTTTCTGGGCTAAGCAGGTACGCAAGCACCACGTATGTGGGCCTTGGCCCTTGATTCGCTTCCACCCCAGCCCGTTAGGTAGGCCCAGATAGAATCGCCACGGAAAAGGCCAGATCTCCGCCAGCCCAGAGCAAACAGCCCCGCCTCTCTCTGTCTCTCGAGTGAGTCGTAACCAGCGCGCGCCGTCGCGGCCGTCGTCCCCGTCTGTCGCGTCACGGGGAGACTGGGGGAGCGCTCGCCGGCACGAGCTCCGAGGTGAGCGCTCGCCGCCGACCTCTTCCTCCCTCATTCCACGGTGCGCGGCGGGGTCCCCGCCTCCGTCTGTTGCGTCACGGGGGAACGCGTCGTGTCAGGGGATTGGTGGGTGATCCGAGGCCTGCGCCGTCGCGATTTGCTGTTTGAATTGGGCTCATTTTACCACATTGGTGCGCGCACGCGAGTTAGGATGGTTGTTGTAGAGTTGGGATAGTTCGTCACGGTCTCGCGGGCGGATTCAAAGGTTCCAGGATCGTGCTCGTCTCCGTTTGTTTGGCTGTTTAATGTGTTTATTATAGCACTTTTGCGCCTTTTTAGGCGCGAATGTTTATCGAATTGGGTTTGAACAAGGAGTTCTTCGTTTAGTAACCAGTAATTTGTTAGGGTCCAGACCACCTGCCCACCCTCATATGTAGTTACTGTCCACCTCAGATTGGAATTTCGCTTGAGTTAGGTATGGGTTTATCACTGTTCTGAGTACTAACGTTGGTGACTTGGTGTTCTTTACCGCTCCATATTCTAGCAATGTCTTTTACTCTGTTTGTTTACTGTCCTCAAGCTAATTACAGTATGTACTACACGTTGTCATATTTTATATGGTTTATTATTAGCCACCACCATGTTTATTTCTACTTGGACTTCATCTAGTTCTTAATAATTAGTAATTACTGAGATTTTCTTTCGAAATCAAGAAAAGGTCAAGTTTGTTTGTCTTTGAACGAAGAGGTCAAGTTTTGTTTAAAAAAGAAAGTTCGTCTGTCTTTCTAAGCTTTTTAATGCAAATCGTTTCGTAGCATTTTTGCTTGGTATATCTAATAGTGACCTGCATCTGCATGCTTTTTTCTGTATAACATCTCCATGTTCTGTTCAGCCATTGGTTAATTCATTATATTTTCTCGTTTTTTTTTCAAGCAATGTTGGTTGCTACTTGTTACCATTTGAGATACCTGTACTCAGCATGATGATCAATTTCTAATGAAATTTAGACACTCTTGAAAGCTGCAGAACAAACCTGGAGAAGTGGAGATGCCTTGGCGGCGGACAACTCTGTTGAGAACTTTGTTGGCAGAATGTTTAAGAGGTTAGTTCTGGTATCGAATTCTCATCTTCTTGCTGTCGTAGATGAGGTTTAATTTGGGGCCTGATTACTGAATATTTGATCACATATTTGTTCTTTATTAATTATTTCTAGTGTGAGGTAGTGATTCAGTTTGGATACTGCTTTTGTCCATGCCTGTCACCTTCCATGTAAAATTTGTGCGTTACCGTGATCCAGAAACCAGAATGTTATTTTATCTTAGGTTATGGAGAGACTCTGATGTGTGGTTCAAGTGGGGGGAAGCTCTTATAAGGAGAATAATAGCAATTATTCGAACTTGTGAAGTAATTTTGGACTCCCATTTTCCGAAGCGTTTGAGAAACAGTCAGCCGATTGAACTTTTACATACAACATACTACAGTTGCTCACAGTCATGTGTGGCTCACTGGCTCATGTGCAAGGAACTACAGGCTTAGGCGCTTAGCTTCTGACAATCCGTTTTTAAAAATTCCAGTCATGCCTAAAAGTTTCAGGCAGTGGTAAAACTGAGACTGGATCTTGCCTGCCACCAACCACTGAACCACACTTCACAGTTCACACACCACGAGGGGCCGTAGCATCCTCGGAGAATCTCAGCCGCAGTTGTATCCTCTTCTCGCCGGCAGTCAGGAGGCCACGGCGGAGCACTCTATGGCTCCGGTCACCCAGGCGCGCTGCACAGCTCATCCTCCTCATCTCCGGCTGCCGCAACCGGCCGTCGCTGCCGGGGTTGCCGCCACCTCCTCCAGCTGCAACTGTAACGTCACTGAACTCGAACTCGTGCTCTCCCCTCTCTCTGCTCCTCTAGTGCTTTTAGCTGGGTCAATGGGCATGGAGTAGCGTGCGAGTGGATAAGAGTTTAGATATGATTGCCCCTGCATTATCCGTTTTAGCAGATATCCATCATAATTTGGATCGGCAAAAAATTGCGGGTCACACATTTTTGTTCCTTGCTACCGATTTTATTTTCTTTTCGTTTATAACCCTTTTTTTGCCCCGAACAGTATCGTTTTGTGAGCTGAGCTAGTTTGATGCCTCGGTTGGATTATCAAGCTCAAGACCTGGCATATTATATACTGTTCATTTAATGGTAGACGACGCGTCCGTTGCCGTTAAAAAGTTCCCCCGGTCTAAAATTGTGCAAACAAGTTTCTTAGAGCATCTTTAGAAGTTTTTGTAAAACAACTTTCTATTTTGATTTTTTAGCAAAATGAAAAAATTCCCTCCAATAGTTTGGTGAAGGAGTTTCTTAAAAATAAAGTCGTCAAATATTCTCTCCATCTCGTAAGTTTTCCGCTCAAGAGGAACTCCCTATCTGCTCCTCATCCGATACTTTTCTTGAGAGAGATCGGAGTAAAGTGGACGTATGAGTAAAATAAGAAAATAAAGGGTTTTAAGTGAAAAAATGGTAAGAGACAAAAAAAAACGATTAAGACCCTGTTCGTTTGAACTTATCAGACATGATATAGTGTTTTTTTTCCCTCAAAACAAAGCAACAACAGCCGGCTTATCAGCCGTAGAAGTACTGTAGGCACTATTGGTGAATCATTAGCCGGAATGAAATCACACATTAAAAATAGATATGGCAACCATCCTTCCGGCTGCCCCCACGTGTGCACTTTGCAATCACAGCTGGCGCCTGACGTGGCATCAGGAGTTGTAGCGGGCAATCGCCCTGGAACTGGAAGCTTCCTCCAATCCTCCCTGCCTGTTTTTGCCACCGATCCCGATTCGGATCCGATTCCGCGGCAGGCGGCATTCCCAATCCCATTTCCCTCCCCGATCAAATCAAATCAAACTCAAACCGACACGAGTACACGACTCACCCCCGCCTCTCCGCCTCCGCAGATCGCCGGCGCCTCCTTGGCCCCCTCCTCCGCGCGCCGATGGCCGCCGTGGACCCGCCGCCGCGCGGGGAGGCCGCGCCCGTGCTGAAGCGGAGCGCCAGCATCGACAGGATCCCGGAGGACGCGCGCCGCATCCTGCACCGCCTCGCCGGCGACCTCTGGGGCGGCGACGTGGACCCCAGCGCGCTCGCCGTGTCCCAGCTCAAGGGCGCCATGACCAACGAGGTCTTCCGGATCACCTGGCCCGGCGGCGAGGGCGACCCGCGCAAGGTGCTCGTGCGAATCTACGGCCGGGGCGTCGAGGTCTTCTTCGACCGCGCCGACGAGGTCCGCACCTTCGAGTGCATGTCGCGCCACGGCCAGGGCCCCCGCCTCCTTGGCCGCTTTGCCAACGGCCGCGTCGAGGAGTTCATCTACGCCAGGGTACGCTATGCCTCTACCACCCTAATGCGTCTGCTCGAATGGGGAATTGGCTATTGTCATGTTATGGCTCACTCTCGCGTTGCTCGCGTCCTCGCTTTGTCAGACGCTCTCCGCGGCGGATCTGCGCGACCCGGAGATATCCGCGCTGATTGCCAAGAAGCTGCGCGAGTTTCACGATCTCGACATGCCTGGACCCAGGGACGTGTCATTGTGGCAGAGGCTCAGGTATGCTTTTTCTCATTGCTGCTGTTCTGATTTCAGTGAGAAATGTGCTTGAATTCTGATTCGAATCTGATTGCTTTGCTTGGTTGTATGAATCAGGCGGTGGCTTGAGGAGGCTCGTGGCAGGTGTTCTGAGGAAGAGTCTAACCAATTTCAGCTGAATAAGCTAGGCGATGAGATTGCAGTGCTGGAGAAGACGCTCTCGGGGGTCGAACAGTCAGTAGGATTTTGCCATAATGATCTGCAGTATGGGAATATTATGATATATGAAGAGACCAGACAAGTCACCTTGATTGTAAGTTTTATAAAAGATATAAGCTGTTCTCATTTTTGACTTAAACCTGTGCTAAGCACCTGTTTGCATAATTCTGTGTAAAATATGCAGAATTATGAATTTCCTGTATGTTATTATGAAATTTTAGGAATGGGGACAGGTTAGTAAAACAGAAAAAAAATCTAGAAATGCAAACAATCTGGTTTTGATAGACCAGTGAGGAGTTCTTGTTCTACCACACATTAGACCATGTTATCCCTCTAACTGAATGCTATTTTGTTGATCTCATATGTCCTGCAGGACTATGAATATGCGAGTTTTAACCCTATTGCATTTGACATTGCTAATCACTTTTGTGAGATGGCTGCTGATTACCATACAGTGACACCACATGTGTTGGATTTTACAAAATATCCTGGTTAGTTTTACTTATGACCATGTGCGTTGATAAATATCTTGCTATTGAAGTTACATTTGCTGCTTGATTTTATTGCTCTGCACTATTTCAGACATTGAGGAGCAGAGAAGATTTGTTCAGACATACCTTAGTTCAGCAGGTAATTAGAAAGCAATTTGAGGATGGTGCACGGTGATGCTGTGCTAATGGATTGTTTAAATTTAGAAACATACTCACTTGCACCACATGGATATATTGTGAGAATTCTCTGTTCTTAAGAATTGTATATTCTGTATGTTCATCAGGTGAAAAGCCATCAGATGGGGAAGTTGAAAAACTACTAGGGTTGATTGCAAAGTACACTCTTGCAAGCCATCTCTTTTGGGGCCTGTGGGGAATAATCTCGGTGAGTTATTGCTACTAGAGTCAAATGTGCATATACAATTTGTGGATAATACATCTGTCGAATCTTATTGGTTTCTTGTCTTCTCACTATGTCGTCAGGCACATGTGAACAAAAATATCGACTTCGAGTACAAGGAGTATGCAAGGCAACGCTTGGATCAGTACTGGCAAACAAAGCCTGGAATGCTTGGACCCAACTGATTAGTCATTGTTTTGGGGGTCCTTGGGCTAGCTAGTCCTGTGAATTCTGTTTGTCAGTAGCGGCTAGTAGCTGCCAGTTTTTTTACTACAGTTTGTTCAGCTCGTTGTGACTTGTGACCATATTCTTGGCTTAGAGTACGCGATTTGTAATTATGTCTACCCAGTAGCCTTACACGGTTCTGAACAAAATTCCTGGCTGACAGTTCGGATCGTGATCACGGTATGGCATGGCGGCTTGTGATTTGCATATTGCTTATTGAGATGCACTACAACCAGCCATGGAGAGCCCACCTGCAAGTTTCAACTGGGGATGTCACTATTCAAAACTGCTATTCAAATCGTTCTCCACTCCTGCTTAGTTATCAAGAAGTAACGATTTGAAAAGTCAAGCACGATTTCCCTGAAATCCTGGTTATGGCCAAGTTTGGACATGGTGTGGTGGTGGGCCTTTTTCACTTGCAAATATTGAGACGACTGAAGAGATAGAGAGGTACAGTGATAATCGTTTTATAAACAGTGACCAGAGTTCACTACCACTCTACCAGCCTACCACTGGCACTGTGAGTGTGCTTGTGCCTGGTACTCGAAATGCTTGAAAGCAACTGCTCGTTGGTGCTTAGAGCAGAGGATTGAGTAGTGCATGCAGAGAGGGAGGAGAACTGGGGCCGAGAGCCTATGTAAGTGCCGTTTGGGCTTTGGACGTTTAGGCCCGAGTCCAAAGTCAGTGAACCGGTTGGGTGGAGGGCAGTTGTGTTGTAGGAGTACATACAAGCATGAGGCGTGTGTTGCAATAAATAAATAAAAAACAATTTTTTTCCACTTTTATTTCTTTATAACAAATAATCAAGCTACACCTGGTTCGGCCGCCCAGCCCATCCCTGCCTCCAGCTATATATATACTCCAGTACTCCATCCGTCGTAAAATAAATAAAATCTTAGAATCAAAGTTAAACTTAATTTAACTAACTTTATATTCTCTATGTTCTAAATTATAAGACACTTTAACTTTTATAGATACATTGTGTTGACTATGTACCTACGCGTATATGTCTAAGGGGGTGTTTAGATGCAAAAAATTTGGAATTTTGATACTGTAGCATTTTCGTTTGTATTTGGTAATTAGTGTCCCATCATTGACTAATTAGGCTCAAAAGATTCGTCTCGTGATTTACAACCAAACTGTGTAATTAGTTATTTCTTTTACCTATATTAAGTACTCCATGCATGCGTCTAAAGATTGATGTGATGGAGAGAGTATAAAAATTTAGAATTTTGAAAGGAAGTAAACACCCTCTAAGTCTATAGCAAAAGCTACGTATCTAGAAAAGCTAAATAACAGTGGGTAGTATTTTTATTTGAGAAATGCTAAACAACACTTGGTCGTTTTGGAGTATCAACACTTGATTTTCTAGGGCGTACGATCAACGCTCTGGTCAAAGTTCTCGTCGTCTGATTAGCTTGGTTGGGTTTGGGGTTGAGTGGCCTTTCTTCTCCAGCTTCAGTAGGCCTAAAGGAAATTTTGAGGAGAAAGGCCGACCAACGGTGGTGGCGGGTGTGGGAGTGGTGAGGCGAGGCAGCAGTCCCGTTAACCGGGGAGTGTAGGAAGCCAATTGGATTGGACAAGAGCGAGGGTATAATAGTGATTCGTTAGTGAAGCTGAATTAGCGTGGAGGTGGGGGTGGTCCAATGATAAGGAGCCGCCAGAGACCAAGTAGGCAGTGGGCAGGGCATCACATGAAGACACCATGAACGAGCAGATGGAGAAGAAAGAGGCTAGATTAGATGTAGAAGAAAAGAGATGGAGCATTGGACCTAGATCCAACGTTTTTTTGCCATAGTAATCAAGAGATCCAAACACTCTGATTATTACAATAAATTTATAGTAAACATGTCCATAGTCGGTAGAAATCACGAGAGACATCGTACCAACCACCTTCTAGATGTGTTTTTTGAATTGGCCTTCTAGATGATGTTGCAAAAGCGAGAGTCGTCGTGCATAGAAGCGATCCCCTACCCATTGCGTGGTGCAACAAATGCTTTTTTCTAACTTTACAAATACTTCCTCCGTCCCAAAATAAATCAATTCTTAGAATCCGTGTCAGTCAAACTATCTTAAGTTTGACTAACTTTATAGGAAAGAGTAACAACACTTATAACATAAAATGAGCACATTATGAAAATATATTCTATGGTATATCTAATAATCTAATTTGATGTCATAAATCTTGACGGGTTTTTTTCTAGAAATTCAATCAAAATTTAAAATGTTTGACTTTAGATAACTCTATGAATCTATTTATTCAGGGATAAAGGGAGTATATGAGAGTTCCATCTATTTAAAGTGGTTCACCTTGATCTTTTTTTCACGTGTGACAATAAAACGAAGATGACTCCTAGCATTTAATAATTAGGTTATGGTTTTATTAATTCGATTGCATTTAAATGGACCCTTTTGCCCAATTAAATTGAACGGTTGCCAATAGGTCGTATATGTAGCACGTGATATCATAAATGGCCCCTATCTAAATGGTTAGGCTAGTAGATTAGTACCGTATGTACGAAAGGTACCATCCAGATAATGTCACAATAGTTAGGCATGTACTGTTATTACATATTATTAGTAGTAGTACCATATGTACGAAGGGTACCATCCAAATAAATTCTTGTTTTATTCCAAACAGCCTATACAAAAGAATATCAGCCATGACCAATATGTCTACTAGTATGCGAAAAAAAGAGAAAATTAGTTTATGGGCCCTAAAGAATGATGTGCTTAGTTTCTGGGCCTTTTTTTGTTTGAACTTTTCTATCTGGCTCTAAAACGAATTTCGTTTAGTTTCTTGGCCCTTCCGTTAGTTTGGTGATCCAATGGTGTTAACTTGTATGTGAAATTACACTTTTACCCCTAGCGCCGAAAGCAACAATACATCAGGCTACAATTTTTTTTTTCAAGCATGGAATTATTATTATTATTATTATATATAGGGTGCATTTTTCCTACACGCGCGTGTAGTTACTCCCATGTTTAATAAACCATATTGCGTATGTGTGCATACTAATTTATCAGTTCGAGTATATTTATATACTCAATTTAAGATACTTCAACTCTTACTACGCGAATTTTTTTCATAAGAGCCCATACTTTTTAATATATTACTGAAATACCACTATAATATATATATAATAAGTATAACCATATACTCTACGTATACTTGCATACTTGACATACATACTACCGTAGATGGTCTAGTATGATCGTATACTTCGTTTGCATACACTTCGTCAGGTCATACATATACCCTGAATCTAGAGATATACACATGGGAGTAGCTACACGCGCGTGTAGAAAGGAATATATATATGACAACATCACACTGTCCATTCTTGAAAAAATATTGTAGACTGCTCTATTGTTGCATTTAGCGCCAGGGGTAAAAGAGTAATTTCGCATACAAGTTAACACCGTTAGACCACCAAACTAATAGAAGGGCCCAGAAACTAAACGAAATTCGTTTTAGGGTTAGATAGGAAATAAAGTTCAAACGAAAAAGGCCAAAAAAAACTAAGCACAACTTTCTTTAGGGCCAAGAAACTAATTTTCTCAAAAAAAAAATATACAAAAGAATATCAGCCAATAGGAATGGCTCTATGAAGATCAAAGGTCGGACTCCTTTGCTACTCTATACCGATGATCCGTTTGATGCTATAAAATAAATATTTGTATATATTGACCGAATGTTTCTCGTAGAAACTACAACTGCCGACTCTTGATCTATGGAGTAGTTATACCGACTGATGGCTCAACGGTAATAGTGAACTTGTAAGACACTATATTGGTGTTGTGGTGTAGCATTTTCTCATAATTACCTTCACTTGGTGAGAAGATGTGAAAATAGACATGTTGGCCACATCAAATCTTTCATCTGGAGGAGGTAAAGTAATCTTGGTAAATTCAGTGATCCCTCCTTTGCAACTAACCTAATGTGCACTATGAAATTGGCTGCCAATATTATAAGACAGATTAACAAATATAGAAAAGCAATTGCTATGGCTTAGTTCTAATATTAATGCTAAATAGCCACCAAACAATTTCAACTGTTTAGCACTCCCTCTTTAGTTCATACTCCTATGTCTACGGTCTGGAACCCATCCGCCTTTGGAAACATATTTCCAGGGTCGTCTCTGTTCCTAGTCACCTCTAAAATCAATATTTTTAACAGTTTAGTATTTCCGCCAAATTTGAAATTACTTTTCCAGTAAAAAATAATAGAGGGGCTAGGATTTTCAGCAGCCTCTAGAAACGTGTACAGCACACAAAATCATTCAAATCGTCAACAAAAGCATTCATATTATTAACACTATATGAATATTGTCAACATAACGCTTCACATTAGCAGAGCCGCCTCTACAAATATTGTTTTAGAGGAGGCGAAGAATCCCATCGTCTTTTAAAATGTATTTTCACAAACAACTGAGTTTGTGGGTCTCAAGAAAACTCACAACGGTACAGTCGTCTGTCCAACTCAACTCAAGAAGAAGCTACAGCAGTACAAGCCCCGCATAGCATACGTCTGCGCATCAACCATGCAACCATGCTTGCTCATGGATACCTATAAATATAGCTAGCACCGCATATATGCTTGCTCAGAGAAATTAATTAAGCATGGCCACCACCAACAAAGCTGGTGCTATCGGCCCGGTGCCGTGCATGAACGACGGTCGCGCCGTGCCAGGGGACGCCGTCGAAGTCCTCATCACCGGCGACGACCCCAAGCTGTGGGTGCGCTTCTACCAGGGCACGTGGGTGCTGGCAACCTTTGTGCCTGCGATCGCCTCCATCCAGCAGAGCTTCAGGCCGCGCGGCGGCGACGTCGTCATCGCGAGCATTCCCAAGTCCGGCACCACATGGCTCAAGGCCCTAGCGTTCGCCACCATGGCGCGCGGCGTGTACCCACCGGACGACGCCGCCGAGCACCCGCTGCTCCGCCTCAACCCGCACCAGTGCGTCACGAACTTGGAGCGGCTGTTCAGCGCTGGGCAGGAGAGCATGATAGAGGCGCTGCCGTCGCCGAGGCTCCTGTCGACGCACATGCACCACTCCATCCTTCCCAGCTCTATCAGCAAGAACCCTGACTGCAAGATCGTCTACATATGCAGGTATATATCATATATGTGTGTATATAACCGAGCCTGACACTGCACTAAGTACGTACTCATGAGCCATACATACGTAGATCATCTTGTTAGGATGATCTCAGAGGCCCAGCCCAACGGCTGGGGCCTCATCCCCTTGGATCGCGCCCTGATCGGGGGCGCCCAACCGCTCCATGGTTGGTGGGCCCCCGACGCGCTGCGCTATATAAAGGGAGTGGGGGCCGCAGACTCGCGTCACGAGGTTCACCGTGCCCCAAACCCCACTCTACAACCCTAGGCCATCCGATCGGCTCGCGCAGTGGCGTCGGGAAGCACCACCGCGCCGCCATCTCTCCACTACCGCACCCCCGTCGTCGGACAACGCCGGTGGAGGCCCGAAGGAAGACGCGATCTACTTCACCGACCCGTCTACGCCATGGACACCTCCGGATCCGCTCCCTCCAACGACGGTTCAACTTCTAAAACCCTAGATCTACCTCATAGTACATCACAGTTTGTTTTCTTTGTATCCCGATTCCCGTTCGCGCTACTAGTCATAGATCCTAGCAAGTTTAGCAAGTTCTATCAATGGTATCAAAGCCGATCTAGTAGTAGATCGGGCTCGGGAATCTTCTAGAACGAACAACAAGTAACAAGAAAGGGGGTTTTTTCTTTTTCAAACCCTAACCCTAGCTAGCGCAAGAACACGGAACCCTAACCCTAAAAGCAAAGAGGAACGGCCGGGGGGGATCCATGCACTTACCTTTTGCCGCGGTCCTCCCCGCACCGCCGCCAGGTCGCCGACGTCCGGGACAAGCACAGAGACCGGCCGGGGGATTCCACGCCGCCGCGCGGCCCTCCGTAATCGGCCATCTAGTGAGACAACCGCGCTCGGGCACCGCACTCGAAAACCCTAGACGGCGGCGCGCTCCACCATCGGAGAGCGCGCGCACCGGCCAGGGCCCTCGGGGCGGCGCCGTCCTCCTCTCCGGCCGCCGCAGGGAGCTCGGACTCTCTTGCGTTTCGGTGGGGTGAGAGAGGAGAAGCAAGGCAAGAGAGAGAAGAGAACGGTGAGAATGAGTTAGGTTTTTTCGTCCGGCGGCCGCGTTCACGGTTTTGTTCTCGCGACTTCGCCGAAGAACCGTCGGATGAAATCCAACGGCTCTCGGCTGCTGGACCCGAGCTCAGCCCAGGCGGGTTTTCGGCGCTGGGCCGAATGAACGCCGCCGGCCCAGGTTGCGGCCTGATTTGCACAGCGCGCTCTGGACGTGGGCCGCATTCACGTTATACGGGCCGAGCCCAATCAGCCGCAAAAGAAAGAAGAAGAAAAAAAAGAGACGCGCTGCTGGGCCAGCGCCCAGCCAGCCCAAATCTCCCGAGCTGGGCCGCAAACGGCCATGGGCCAAACTGGTTTGCTGCGGCCTGATCAAGCACAGTTAAATTTTTTATTATTCTATTTGATTTTCAGAAGCATTTAAATATTTGTTTTGCTCAGTTATTAATCTCTAATAAATTGCACCAACGTGCTTATTACTTAGAGAGCAAAGTCAGCAAGTTATGCTTCTGAAAAATAGCAAGTTAATTCTAGTTTTCCGCTGCGCAAGCTCTAATATTTTATGCATTTATTCTATTCTGCCCAACGGTGATTAGAATTTATGTAAAGGTCTAATTTTTGTATATCTTGATTTTGACCAACGTTAAATTAAGATATGCAATTATTTTTTCCTAGATTTACTATTCATGTCCTCACTATTTTATTATGTTTAATTTCAGACCAAGCTCTCAATGCGATGCACTTTATTAGTGCAATCCCAAAGCTGACGGGACAGAACTATGTTCTGTGGCGAGAAGAACTTGATGCTGCTCTAGCACTTGCAGAGATAGATTTGGCTCTTCAGGAGCCAAAACCCACTGAGCCAGAGGAGCCCGAAAGGGCCCAAAATGAGACCGATGAAGCTTTTGCTAATCGGAAGCGAGACTATGCTCCCATTAGAGCAAAGTATGATCTTGAGAAATACAAGTGGGAAAAATCAAACCGCAAGTGCAAGATTGTCATCAAGAAAACCATCACAGAGGGCTTAAGAGGTGCCATCCCAGAATGTGAAACAGCAAAAGAATATCTTGAGAAAGTAAAGAATCAGTTCACTGGTTCCACCAAAGCTCATGCTTCCACACTGATCCAGAAACTCACCAACATGAAGTTCACAGGTGGGAGTGTGAGAGAGCACATTCTGAGCATGAGCACCATGGCAGCTAAGTTAGACAAGCTGAAGATGCCCCTGGCAGATGGTTTCATCATTCACTTAGCTCTAAACTCTCTTCCCAAAGAGTATGAGACATTTGTTGTCAATTACAATACACAGCCAGAGGATTGGGATTTAGAGAAGGTGATTGCAATGTGTGTACAAGAAGAAAAAAGGCTAAAGAATGCAAATGGTGGTTCTGTGAACTTTGTCAAAGGAAAGAACAAGAAGCCATTCTACAACAAGAAAGCTCCAGATGCCTCCACCTCTCATAACAAGGGAGGAAACTCTTCACAGCACAAAGCACAGCCAAAACAAGACAACCAGCAGAAGCAGGAGGACCCGGATCGCTGTAGATGGTGCAATGAGACAGGGCATTGGAAGCACGACTGCCCTAAGTTCATGAGACACTGCCTAGTAAAGGGTGAGGACATTATAACTTTTGTTGATGAATCCTTATATCTAAGCTATGCTAGATCCACATGGTGGATTGACTCAGGTGCAACTGTTCACGTTGCTAACTCTTTGCAGGGATTCAATGGAGGGAGAACCCTTCAAAGAGGAGAAAGACAGATTAAGGTGGCCACTGGCGTTGAAGCTGAAGTTCGAGCTATAGGAAATTTATCTCTAGACTTAGCTAGTGGCTTCACACTTCAGTTGCATGATGTTCTTTATGTTCCCTCTTTAGCCAGGAATTTGATTTCAGTATCATGTTTGTCAGACTATGGTTTTGATTGTCATTTTAGCAAGAACAATTGCAAGTTACAATTAAATAATCAGTGTGTGGGTCTTGCCTTCCGACAAGACAAACTTTATTTATTATCTACGTCTGAGAATGTGAATGCTGAATGTAACAATACTGAGAATGCAATACCCGCAGATGCTAGCAAGAAAAGGAAAAGAATTGATTCCTCATCAAATTATGGCACTGTCGTTTAGGCCATATTTCGAGGGGGAGAATAGAACGCTTAGTCAAAGAATCAATACTCCCACCACTAGAACTCTCAGAGTTAGAGCAATACGTTGATTGCATTAAAGGCAAGTTAGCAAAGAACATAAAGAAAGGCGCTAAGCGAAGCACGGGAGTACTAGAATTGATCCACACAGATATCTGTGGACCTTTTCCAGTAACATCTGTGGATGGTTTTGATTCCTTCATCACATTCACAGATGACTACTCTCGTTTTGGATATATATATCCAATCAAAGAACGTTCAGAAGCCTTAGACAAGTTTAAGATATTCAAGGCTGAGGCTGAAAATCAACTAGACAGAAAAATCAAAGTAGTGAGATCTGACCGTGGGGGGGAGTACTACGGTCGACATACCCCTTATGGACAAGTTCCTGGACCTTTTGCAAGGTTCTTACAGGAAAATGGCATAGTAGCCCAGTATTCAATGCCGGGCGACCCACAGCAAAATGGAGTAGCAGAAAGGCGTAACCGTACTCTGATGGATATGGTGCGCAGCATGATGAGCTATTCCACTCTGCCACTGAGTTTGTGGATGGAGGCC
The DNA here is from genome assembly GCA_022457205.1 of Saccharum spontaneum. Classification (NCBI taxonomy): domain Eukaryota; kingdom Viridiplantae; phylum Streptophyta; class Magnoliopsida; order Poales; family Poaceae; genus Saccharum; species Saccharum spontaneum. Next base: position 22,772,009 of record CM039599.1, on the reverse strand, counting down.
TTAAAAACCGCCATTCACATTCTCAACAGAGTTCCGAGCAAGTCAGTACTTAAAACACCGTATGAGTTGTGGACCGGCAGGAAGCCCTCAGTCAACCATCTGCGTGTCTGGGGGAGCCCTGCTGAAGCAAAAGTATTTAACCCGAACATAGGAAAGCTAGACCCCAAAACAGTAAGTTGTCATTTCATTGGCTATCCAGAAAAGTCCAAAGGTTATCGTTTTTACTGCCCTGGTAGACATACCAAGTTTGTGGAAACGAGACACGCTAGTTTTCTAGAAGATCAGATGATCAGGGGGAGCAAGACAGCGCGAGAAATCACCCTTGAAGAGAAGCGGGTGTTCGTGCCCATCCCTATGGTGCAGGAACCCTACTTCACGCTGCCTGTTGTTGTTGGACCTACGCAAGTGGTGACAACACCTGCTGTATTTTTGCCTACGGCTAATTCGGAACCTGTCCTTCAGGAACCGAATGAACCCATAGATGATGAACAACAGCCCCAACAAGATCAGCCTCAAGAACAAGAAATGCCAGTAGCAGAACCTTCTGGCAGACCTCAAAGAGCGAGAAAGTTTCCTATTCCAGATGACTACATAGTCTATGAATGCGAAGAAGTTCAGATGGAGGATGAACCTACCTCATTTGAAGAAGCCATGAGGAGCACTGAAGCATCTAAGTGGCAAGAAGCCATGGAAGATGAATTAAAGTCCATGAGTACCAATAAAGTTTGGGACCTAGAGGAAATTCCTGAAGGAGCCAAAACAGTAGGCTGCAAATGGGTCTACAAAGTGAAACGTGACTCCAAAGGGAACTTAGAAAGATATAAAGCAAGACTGGTAGCAAAAGGTTTTACTCAGCGAGAAGGGATAGATTACAATGAAACGTTCTCTCCCGTCTCGAGCAAGGACTCCTTTAGAATCATAATGGCCCTAGTGGCACATTTTGATCTAGAATTACATCAGATGGATGTGAAGACAGCGTTTCTCAATGGGGTTCTAGAAGAAAGAGTGTACATGGCACAACCGAAAGGTTTTGCTGTGACAGGCAAAGAAAGAATGGGCTGTCGTCTGAAGAAATCCATTTATGGATTAAAGCAAGCATCCAGACAGTGGTATTTGAAGTTTGATAAGACAATCAGGAAGTTTGGGTTTAAAGAGAATGTTGAGGACAATTGCGTGTATGCAAAGTTTAAGAATGGGAAATATATTTTCCTAGTACTGTATGTAGATGACATTCTACTAGCAAGTAGTGATGTCACTCTGCTACAGGAAACCAAGAGATTTTTATCCTCAAATTTTGATATGAAGGATTTAGGCGAAGCTTCTTTTGTCTTGGGCATAAAGATTCACCGAGATAGAAACCGAGGGGTATTGGGATTGTCCCAAGAGGCATATATAGAGAAAATATTGAAGAAATTCAATATGCATAAGTGTAGACCATCACCTGCTCCTATTGTAAAAGGTGACAAGTATGGGGAACATCAATGTCCCAAGAGCAAGTTCGAGCGCGATCGCATGCAAGCCGTTCCATACGCTTCAGCTGTCGGAAGCTTACAGTATGCTCAAGTGTGCACACGCCCAGATCTGGCTTTTGTGACTGGGCTGCTTGGCAGATATCAAAGTAATCCAGGTATGGAACACTGGAATTTGGTAAAGAAGGTCTTAAGATACTTGCAAGGTACAAAAGGGCTCATGCTAACCTACAGAAGATCTGATGACCTACAAATAGTAGGATATTCAGATTCTGATTACGCGGGAGATGATAGAAAGTCTACCTCAGGGTATATATTCACTCTCGCGCAAGGAGCCATATCATGGAAAAGCTCAAAACAAACAATAGTCACTGCATCGTCCACAATGTATGCTGAGTTTATTGCTTGTTATGAGGCGTCAGGACAGGTGAATTGGCTTAAGAAATTTATACCCAGTTTGAAGGTGGTCGACAGCATCGATAAACCACTAAAGTTGTATTGTGATAACGAGCCAGCAGTGTTATATGCTCACAACAATAAGTCAAGCAATGCCGCCAAGCACATTGACATAAAATATTATGTTGTGAAGGATAAAATCCGGGATCACGTCATAAGTCTTGAACATATAGGCACAGAAAAGATGTTAGCGGATCCGCTTACGAAAGGCTTACCGCCCAATGTGTTCAGAGAACACGTAGCCGGCATGGGTTTGAAGGAAGGCCTGTGATTCCTGGATAAGTAAGAGGGCCCAAGGCGAGAATCTACCTCTGAACAGAAAAGTGTCTGTGGCTGTCTAATCTAATGGTAATAACTGTTATGATGAAACATGCTCAATACACTAATTTGTGATAGGGTGGGTTAACAAAGTGAGAAAGCAGAGATGAGATCAAGGGGGAGAATGTTAGGATGATCTCAGAGGCCCAGCCCAACGGCTGGGGCCTCATCCCCTTGGATCGCGCCCTGATCGGGGGCGCCCAACCGCTCCATGGTTGGTGGGCCCCCGACGCGCTGCGCTATATAAAGGGAGTGGGGGCCGCAGGCTCGCGTCACGAGGTTCACCGTGCCCCAAACCCCACTCTACAACCCTAGGCTATCCGATCGGCTCGCGCAGTGGCGTCGGGAAGCACCACCGCGCCGCCATCTCTCCACTACCGCACCCCCGTCGTCGGACAACGCCGGTGGAGGCCCGAAGGAAGACGCGATCTACTTCACCGACCCGTTTACGCCATGGACACCTCCGGATCCGCTCCCTCCAACGACGGTTCAACTTCTAAAACCCTAGATCTACCTCATAGTACATCACAGTTTGTTCTCTTTGTATCCCGATTCCCGTTCGCGCTACTAGTCATAGATCCTAGCAAGTTTAGCCAGTTCTATCACATCTTGTATCATTATGCATGTGTTCATCATGCATTCGGCCGGGATGCAGGGAGCCCAAGGACATGCTCGTCTCTCTCTGGCACTTCTGTAGGAGAGGCAAGCCGGAGGTCTCGTTCTCCGACTTGTTCGATGCTGTCTGCCAAGGAACATCTGTGAGTGGGCCTTTCTGGGACCATGTCCTCGGGTACTGGAACGCGAGCAAGGCGACCCCGGAGGCGGTGCTGTTCCTGAGGTACGAGGACATGCTGCGTGACCCCGCCGGCAACGTCAGGAAGCTGGCGCGGTTCGTCGGGCAGCCCTTCTCACCCGCCGAGGAGGAGGCGGGCATCGTCGCGCAGATCGTCAGGCTCTGTAGCTTCGACAAGCTCAAGAATCTTGAGGTCAACAAGCCAATAAGCTCGCCCTCCCGGCCCTTGGCGAATGACTGGTTCTTCAGGAAAGGGGAGGCCGGGGATTGGGTGAACCACATGACGCCCGACATGGCTCACCGTCTCGACACCATTGTCGAGGAGAAGCTCAGTGGCTCAGGACTCTCGTTCGCGTGACGACGACTGATGCATTTCATTTGGTCCTTTGAATTAAAATAAATTGCATATGCCGCAGGCAGATGCATATATGCATGTTTAATTCCTTTTTTCTCTCGCGCTCTCATCACTTAGCAAGTTTGTTGTCTTTTGACACAAAAATTGCAGCCACACGAGCAACTCCACTGTATGTGTGTCAACCAATATATACTGTTGAAAATAATGAACCGTATGTGAAAAAATCTGTCAATATATTTCCATTGACATATGCATTTTCTTATTGTCAAGTAGACACTGCATGCGCCGTGGCATATAGAAACCTATGGATCTGCTTGGTAGGGCTTGAGCTCCGAGACCTCATATGGATCTTAATGAACCGTGTCAAACATGTCAGATCCACCTTAGCTTTTTCTACATCGCACTGACACTCCAACTCTAGATCCATCACTCACCCCTCCTTTCTCGAGCGCTCTAGTCAACTTGTACTCTCTCATCCATTTTGTGAAGTCACCATAGGTATAACCCTCGTCGTGGAATGTGATACCAATCTCACTCACCTCCATGCTGTGGTTCGACCTCTACGTGGTCAAAGGCGCCTGCCTCACAGTTGACGATGCAAATACGGAGGCAGTCGTCACCTTGAGCTTTGTTGTCTCCTTTCTCTCCTTCCTCACTTGGCCAAGTTTGCTCCATCAAAAGCTAGATCTTGCTACTTGAGAGCTCTGGTCCTCTCACAATGTCATCATTCTCCGCCTCATCGACTGAGCACGCTCCCCCGCACACTGAATCTTTTGCTGCTTGACTGGAGCACCGATCGTCGTCGACTCAAACTCTGCTCCCTCGTTCCTTGCCTCCCAGCTCTGCTTCGCACATGCGCCAATGTACTTAATTACCGTCTTGCGCTTGAGTTGGTGTTCTTAGGATTGGATCCCTTGTTGTTTAGTGGAGCTCCAGAGCAATGTCATCAAGATCCAACCTGGATCTGATGCACTTCAGTTTTGTGGATTCAGAGTTGAAATTTGGATTTAGAGCCATACCAAGTAGGCCCTATGTTTCTTCAAAATTACTATTCTTGCACGCCTCACAAAGCAATCGCCATTGAAGTTTGCCTCATTGCCTCATAGCATCTCGAACAGCTCCCCAATACAAAATCGCCAATAAAGATGGTAATGGAGATGGCTCAGTATCCCTTTTAGATGAGATATTTTTATGAATAACCAATAACCCAACTCCATATAGATCCTAACACATGGCGTTTTAGTTGCAGAAGAGAAGAGTACACAAATCAATGGAAGTTTGCCGGTTTGTTTGCCCTTCTGTTATCTGCGTTCATTTACATCACCTTAATTAGACAAACCAACGTCGACAACAAGAAGCACCAGTGGTCTAGTGGTAGAATAGTACCCTGCCACGGTACAGACCCGGGTTCGATTCCCGGCTGGTGCATTTACCCTTTTATAATTTTGTTTTCTTGTTCTTTCCATTCTTTGTTTTGTGTTTTACAATTTTGTTTTCTTGTTCTTTCCACTGTTTGTTTTGTGTGCGGTTGTGCCACTGAGGAAGAATGCGCACACACCACACAGCGACACTTTCATTCATGCACAAACAAGACTATCTTGGCGACAATTGGCCTTTTCAGGCACACGATTCCATGATGATTAAATGGAGATACATCGATCTCCAATGCATTCAGAAGCTCATAGCTTACTCGTACCCATATTTACACTGACATTTCGCGCGCGAAAATAGAAGGAAGGCTGATCCCCCGGTCAAAAATCGAGGTCCGGCACGACCTGCCCGGCCTCCACCTCGGCGTCCGTGAGCGTGAGCGCTCTCTGCAGCTTCCGGCCGGAGAACACCTCCACCTCCGCCGCGTACATGGCCGTCACCGGGCGGTGGTCCGACAGCGCCAGCTCCGACCGCCGGTATCCCAGCAGCTTCAGCCCCTTGCCGTACGACAGCACCCGGTCGCACCAAGCCGGCGTCCGCCGCCCGCCGCCCCCCCTGTGGCTCTGGTCATCCCCGACGCCGACGTACCTCCTTGAGCTCAGCTCGTACTTGTAGGTCGGCGCGAACTCCAGGACGCCCTCCGTCCACCCGTCGAACGCCCGCCCCTTCCTCAGCTCCCGCTTCAGCTGGTCCGTCTCGGCCAGCTCTTGCCAACGTCCCGCCGAGATCAGCTCGTGCGCTCGCTCGTACGACGCGTCCAGCCTGTAGTTCAGATCGCCCAGCCAGAAGATCCGGCTGCAGAACGAAGGCATCGTCAGGTTCCCGAATGGATGCTGATGTGATGCACTGCATATGTAGTGTACTCACTCATGGTCGTGGATGTCTGTGGGCAGCTGCAGGTAGCCCGGGGCGGCGAAGCGCGTCCGGCGGTGGATCTCGTGCACGTCGGCGTTCCGCTTGTGGACGTCGCCGGGCTTCTCGCCGGCGGCGAGGTGGCTGCACACGAAGCAGAACATGGTCTGGTAGACGGACATGCTCACGGACACGGCCCCCTTGTTGCCGATGTACCCCATGGCGCCGACGCCCACGGTGGAGACCTTGAGGTTCTGGACGCACTTCCGGAGGCCCCGCCGCACCCACACCGTCAGGAAGATCCCCACCATCTGCTTGCTCACGATCCGCACGAACGGCGACCGGCTCTTCTTCCGCAGCGCGCCGTCCAGGTCGAGGTCCGGGATCATGGGCAGGTCGTCCGCCGCCGCCGCGTCGGCCACGCGGGAGCGAAACGAACCCCTGAACGACTTGAACGATTTTGACGCCTTGAACGACGACGCGGCGTTCAGGGCCCGTGGGGGGAGCAGGTCCAGCGGCTGCTCCGGCCAGACCAGCCCCACCCTGTCCGCCCTGCTCAGCGACCTCAGGAGCGCCCGTTGCTGAAGGCCAAGCTGCTGCTGCGGCGGCGGCTGATCAGGCTCGTCGTCCAGTTCGTCGCCGTTGAGCTCCGACTCCGAGCCATTCCCATCCACGACGACGCTGAAGTGGTTGAGCCTGCTCAGCTTCTTCGGTGTGGCCGTGACGTACTCCTCCTCCTCGGCCCGCACGGGGAAGCTGAAGGGCACGTCCTCGTCGGTGTCGGTCTCGGTGTCCGTGCCGCCGGGGAGGAGCTCGTCGGCGGCCGCCGCGGCGTCGACCGGCGGGTCGAACCGCGACGGCGAGGGAGGGTGGCTGTAGCACCTGTACCTGGGCCTCGACGGCTGCGCCTGCCGCAGCGCGCCGCGGATCACGGACTCCCACGCTAGCGCCGGTCGTCCGTCCTCCGCGCCGAACACGTTGCCGGCGTTCAGCGGCACCACTTCCTGGAACCTGCATTCATGCACGACGTCCGCTCACACACGCGTCCGGAGTAGCATGCTGCACGCCGCCTGCACTACGGCAGGTCAAGTTGAGCGGGGTCGGAGACATCTATAGACGTACCCGAGCACGTAGATGTCGGCGGGCTCGGCGTCGCCGCCGGTGCCGAGCCACTCGGCGATGTCGAGGTCGTCCGGCGGCGCCTTGCCGCCGGCGTTCCAGGTGCCGACGCAGACCCTGCAGCCGCCGGACATGCATGGTTAGTCGTCGTCGAACCGAGAGAAGCTCGCGCGTCGCTGAAATTCCGAGACGGCGACGAGGAATCAGAATTCACAGTTCACAGTCACACGGCGGCCAGCGCACCTCAGCTCCTTGGTGTTGATGTACTGCGCGCGCAGCGTCTCCGAGTTCCGCCGCCGCAGCTTGTACGGAGCGCTCTCCAGGCTCTCGTCTGACGCCGCCGCCAGTGCAAGCAAATGTTAGTAAAAATCGGCAGAAGCATCGTAATTTAAGCGAATTCACGGTCAAAACAACATTATTTTCTTTGATTGGAAAAAAAGGAGTTACAAAGTTTAATTTTGCCCAAAATATAAAATTGCTAATTAATACTACTAAGTATATCATGAATTCTTTTCAGTCTTGGAGGAGAACAGAATCATAAAGCAATGGTTGGGGAAGCCGTGACTGCAGACCAGATTCCAAGTAATGGCAGGAGGAGGGCCAGTAGTTGGTTCATCTTTTCTTCCTACCAGGCTACCACAAAGAAGGCGGCGACGAATAGTCCAGAGCTACACTTTTCTACTACTCCTAGATAAGATCGCCACATCGACGGACGGGCGGCCGGAGAGGTCCGGAACGCGATTTCAGTTGAGTTGAGCCGCGGTTCAACACGCAATAGACGGCCGGATTGTAGAAGCAAATGAATTTGTTAACCTCACCTGTGATCTGGGCGCCGTCCTCGGCCGGCCGGCGAGCGCCGCCGCCGCGGTCGTCGTCACAGCCGCAGTTCCCTGGCAGAGCTGAAAGCGAGGCAGCATACGGAGTGAGGGGACAGAGAGAAGAAAGACGCCGTCTTTGGGCACGGAATGAATGGTAACCCCGGAACAGAGATGCGTTGGGGAAGAAGAAGAGATTTTGGCCGACCGTACCTTGGCCGTCAACGTCGCTGCCGTCGTCGTCATCTTCTTCTTCTTCCTCGTCGTCGGCGCCGAAGTCGAGGTCCTTGCTCTTGAGGTTGAGCCACTTCTTGAGCACGATCTTGGGCCAGAACACCTGCACCGAAAACGCACCAGCGGCGCCTATCAGCATCACGGCTGCAAGTTCTTGTTTCAATCAATCAAGAAAAGAAAAGAAAACCGAAAAGGAATTTCTGGAAGGAACAAAAAGAAAAGCAAAAACAGTCGGGAAGCTCTCAGCAGATTCTGATGGCGTTTGTGAGTTGCAAGGTCCAACGCCAAGAAACAAGCGAATTGGGCAAAGATGTCAGCTCTGCCTACCTCGGCCGGCGCCCTCCTCTGCTTCTGCACCACCATCTCTGCTGTGTCCTCCTGCGATGCCTCGAAATCACACTTTCCTTCTACTTCTCCTCCCTACCCTACCTACTAATTCGTCCCTCTATTCCTCTCCTTCCCTTGCCTTATCCTCTCCAATGGCGCCCTGTGATGTGAGCTTCTTCAGTTGCCGAAGACTAGAGCTCGCGGCGCACTCGTACGGTACGAGCACCACCGCACCCGTGGGCTGGAGTACTCGTGCAGCAGTCAGCTTGGGGCCGGGGGACGGGGGGACAGCTGGCTATATACCAACAGGTGCAGCAGGATGCTGGGGCCTTTCCAGGAAACCTTCTGCTGCGCTAGCTGCCGGCTGGGTCCCGCCTCCCGCGTGTGGTCGCCGAGGGAGGGAGACGCAGACGCCAGCTTCTACTGTATTCCACCGCGGCTGCTGCTTGACTTCTACCCGCTGACCTGTCTTGTTTGGCAACATGGTTTAGCACTCGTTTAGTTTCAAAAATTTTGGGTGTGTTTAGTTGCTCCTCTAAAGTTTTTAGAGGCACAGTAACTCTTTTGTTTGTATTTGGTAATTAGTGTTCAATCATGGACTAATGAGGTTTTAAAGATTCGTTTCGTAATTTACAATAAAACTGTGTAATTAATTATTTTTTTACCTATATTTAATGCTCCATGCATGAGTCAAAGATTCGATGTAACGGGAAATTTTGTAAAATTTTTGAAACTTTGAAGGAACTGAACATACCCTTTCCCAAAAAGTGCTACGGTAGCCGTCACATCGAATCTTTAGACGTATGCATGGAACATTAAATATAAATAAAATAAATAAATAATTGTACAGTTTGTCTGTAAATATCGAAACGAGCCTAGTTAGTCCATGATTAAACAAATTTTACCGAATAACAACGAAAGTGCTACAGAAATTTTCAAAAAAATTTTAAAATCTAAACACGCCCTTAATTAGCCGCGGTGAAAATGATGTGGAGAGTTTCTTTTTTCTCCCGTTTCGCGCCAGCCCGCGCATGCATGCTCCACAGTCCACACCCACACATATGGACCTATATGGTCGTACCCATCACATGGCTATACTACAAGTTTTAATATTCTCTTGATGTAGATACATACTCCATTGGATTGAGAGCACTCGTATGTGGACGAATGATTCTGTTGTTGGGTTGTGAAGTCACTTGGCACTAGTTTAATAATTAATTAATTGATCGGATGGCTTTATCCATCACATCGTTGCCCAATCGGTAATTTCCCTCGGTTGTTGGCTGCTTTGTTGCCTTGTGTAGAATAGCAATCGCTAGCTGGCTTAGGGTTTTCGAATATACATACTGTACGCTCTCTCTGAAGGTACGGTAACTAACATACTTTGGGCATAGCGGTGCCGACTGCCGAGTAATAACAGATAAGATAGGCTTACAGATAAGCCTGCCGTTGGGAGGATACCGGGCATCCATGTCCACACCCGCATGTTGCCCATATCCATGCGTCCTAAAATTATCCATATCCAAATAAAGTGGATAATCTCCGATAAGTTATGAATACCCAATGGAGAGGAAAATAACAGTTGTTAGAAAACTGCAGCAGCTAGCACAAGGAAGAAGAAACATGCAGTGACACTCACCACCTATGTGTGTGCAGTGAAGCAACATGAGAACTGTGAAGTGTGCACATGCAGTGCACAGCGAAGCAGGTATGGATGGCACAGCTGAGTGCCTCAAGGCCAGGAGTTTGCATGCGCCTCAAACTGAGCGGGTAAATAAATAAATATGTAATGGTTAAAGCGGGTATTACCCTACCCACACCCAAATCTAAATGGATAATTTATTTCTACCTATACCCTACCCATTACCCAATTATCATGGGTATGGATTTGAATACGGGGATCAAATATCCAGCGGCAGGCTTAAAGTTGTTGTCATCCTTGCTATACTTTTCTTCGTCTTTGGAGTCACCTGTGTAGGTCTCTTGTTTCAATTAGTAGTCCTATATAGACTAGACAAAGCTCTTGCCCAGTCATTTCGAAAAGAAAATATACACAGTAAAATTATGAATTTACTGAAATAATATTTTTTAATTTCATCCATTTCTTGAGATAAAAAAGTTGAAAACAAAAAAAACTTGCTCAATCAATCAGACTGTATCCTAATTTTATTATACTGACTGTATCCAAATTTATTTGGCTTTGTGTTTGGTCGGACCACAAAATCTACACACAAATAATCGAACAAGCAACTATAATTATGATTTAGCAGTGCTCTGCTGTTTTCCAAAAAAAAAACATCAATCCAAACAATAATGAAATTGTTGCCCCAAAAAAAACACAGTGTCATTTCAGCTATGATGTCAATTGCGCTTTGGGATATCCCAAGATCAGCACAAGTGTGACATTTGGATCATAAACCTCAAAGGTGGCCACATCCTATCGTATGTAATCAGTTCTCTAATAATAAACAATTTAACCACTGCTTGTCTTAAGCTGTGACACGTGGTTATTCTATTCATGCGGTGGGTAGAGTTCGCCGAATTATGTGCAGGAGACACTCTAATCGGCGCACTTAATTTGATTGTGTTATTGGGCTGAACAAACGATGACGACGCGATTACATTTTTAATACCCTTTGTGTTGACACCTGTGTAGCCCTCAGGACTTTGCTCATTTTCTCTGGCCTCCGTGTTTGACTTGCTCTCATAATATGTCTGTACTACATTCAGTTCGTAACAACCTCAATCTATGACTCATGATGCAGAGAATCAAGTTAGTAGGCCCTCTATTAGTTGTCGCATGCTTGTTTTTCATAAGGTTCTAAATGTGTTTGTTGCACTTGCTGCCAAAATTGTCACTTCCCCTGACAGCATTGCATGGCATTCCCTGCATGTCAAGATGGCAACGACACGGTTCATCACCTGCAAAATGCTTAACAGCGGAACGTAGTGTTATCTTTGGTTTTCTTGAGCAAATGGGTACGCCGCTTGGCATCAATTATTAGAACTATTTTGTTTGCAAAAATAAAGACGATACTTGAACAAATTATTCCTGACTTTTTTTTCGTTGAAATTCATCAACTGTTTGTTTTCAAAAGTGACATTCCCAGGTCACGGAGACCTTAAAGCAACTTGATCAACTGTTCTCAACAAAGAGGCACAAGATGTGCCTATCCTTAATTAAGGAAAAGAAGTCCAAACAAACAAGGTTAAGTTTTTTTTGCAAGTAGCAAGGCTTTTTTTTTGACAAATGGGCATGAGATCGTGCCTGTTTTATTGATAGAGAAATTAAAGAAACACCCAGAAAAGCCATAGAAAGAAAGCAAAAAAAATTCTGCTCTCATGTTACAAAGGCTCGCAGAGTGCTTAAATTTTCATGTTGCAAAGTGCTTAAAGAAACTTTATTGAATTATTGTTTCGTGCAAATTTAAAGTGATGATGATGAAACAAGACAGGCTCCATGATTTCCAAGAAATATTTTTTTGAGAAGGAGTAATTTCGAAGAAATAGTTCACCTTGTATCCGGCCGTGGCAGAGCCCAGGCCCGGCCACCCTAGGAAGCCGCTAGGACACTTGCCGGCGGATCACATCACTATGGCTTCCTATAGCGTGTTGCTACAGTGTCTATACTTTGGCAGTGTTTAGATCCATTGAAAAGTGCACTATGCAAAAAAAGATTCCCCGTCACATTAAACTTGCGATACATATATGGAGTACTAAATGTGGATAAAATCAAAAACTAATTGCATAGTTTGGTTGTACTTTGCGAGACGAACGTTTTGAGCCTAATTAGTCAATGGTTGGACAATTATTACCAAATACAAACGAAATGCTACAGTGTATTTTGACACTCCAAAATTTGAATCTAAACACAGCCTTTATCTCCAAGCTCAAGAAATTTCTAGTTCCGCCGTTGGGTTGTATAGTGTGCCTACTTCGTTCACGCTGTTATCCACAAGCACGATAAAGATGCAGAAAAAGATGCTTACTGTTTGCTACATGCGCCTTCCACGCATGGTTCGAACAACACGAGTTACACGTGTGTTTGTATATGTGTCTTCATCGGGCACAAAGATGCTTACTGTTAACGAACAGTTTGATAGGAATTAGTATAGTGCTGGTTTAGGTTTGTAGCACAGGCATATATGCTTTTAGCTAGGCGCTAACGGGGAATACCCGTGGCACTTGGCGCCTTTGCTAGCTGTTTGGCTGATTCAGCGGTACACGGCCACAGTTGTTTTGATGCAATGGAAGCGTGAGAAACGTGCACTGGACTGTCCAGAGGTCTCCACGGTCCATGTCATCCGAAGACCAAACTATTCATCATGCTAGGTGGACACACAGGTGTCGTTGGTTGAATAGTTGATTGTATTGCTCACATTTTGTAAAAGGTCTGTTTGCATGCAAATTATTTTTAGAATATTGATGAATATTATGATTTTGTAAAATATATACTTTGGTTTTCAAAAGCTATCGGGCGCTCGGATGCAACAAACCATGTAGTTTCTAAAAAAACATGATTTGTCAAACGGTATTGCTGGGATCAGGGCGTCCGATCCGATAGGAATCCATCGGACGCCGCCGTTGGTGGGCCCCGAAGCCGGCCGAACGGCTCAACAAACTTGCACTGCGTTGCTAAAAAAATACGGAATACTCCGCTCTCACTTTCTCTTTCCTTAGGCTTCCCTGCAGGGCCCCCACCCATTTCGCCGCGCCCCTGCACTGCGACCGCACCATTGCGGCGTGCTGCATCGCGGCCGCGCCCGCACTGCCGCAGCATGCTCCACAATGGCTCTCTCCACAGCGCCCGACCAGCCACCATCCTTCCTCTCCACCACGCTCGCTGCCCGCCTTCGTCGCTCTCCACCGCGCCTCCTCCCGCCGCGGCCTTCTACGTCGCGACTGCCTCTGCTGGTGTTGCCGTCGCGCACGCCCAGACTATGCTGCGTAACACCCCTGGTGTTATAGTAACTAAAAACCTGCCATGTCATCATTTGCACTGCAAATCATCCATGATTAGGTTAACACTGTTATGCATTAACTAAAATGAGTTTGAATTCTTAGGTTCGATGTGTTTCTCGTTGTGTGGTTCGAAATCCAAAAACCCTAATTTTGATTATCACCGCAAATACTTAGTTTATGCCCTACGTAATTTGAGGTGTATGACGGTGTTATACACTAGTGCCAAGTGTAGGGTATAAGCTCAAGTCCAACCTATAAAAATAAAGCTTCAAGTTTGAGTTAGGGTTTGGGATCCAAGGCTTGTTACAAGTTTTCCGATTCGAATTCGAATTCAAAATTGAGGAATCCCTAAAAGAATTTCTTAAGTCAAATTGGTCAACCTAGGGAGCCATTTGGTCAACCATGTGAGGCTTGACTCAATGATGTCCTAGGGTGAAGGTGTGATTCCTAAGTAACCAAAGTTAAGAAAGAATCAAGTTTCAATTCAAAACTTTTCCGAAAACCCTGAAAAACAAAACCTTAGTTTTACCCCTTTTGATATAAATCAAAATCTAAGCAAAATTTGGGAAAAAGTGTAAAACCAAGTTTGTAGATCTTTTCAAGGGCTACAAGTTTGATGTTTTGAGTTTTCAAAGTTTCAATGTAAAAATTGAAGTAATTTTGAAAAGATTCAAATCTCAAAATTGTCCCCTTTTCATTTTCCCTATCCAATTTCAAAATGGAGGCATAATTTGAAAATATTTTGAATAGCAAAGTTGTAGGTCTGTCCTAGATGTACAACTTTGGTATTTTGAGTTTTTGAAGTTTCAATACAAAATTCAAAGTAATTTTGATTTTTCAGATTTCCCAAAATGTCCCTATTTGAATTCAAATTCAAATTTCAAAAACTAAGCTGAATTGGAAAAAGTTCATATTGAGAAAGTTGTAGATCTTTGAAAATTGGACAACTTTTGTTTTTACAGATTTTCAACTTCTATTGAAAATTTGAGAGTAATTTGAATTTTGATTCCAGTGGCAATTCTGTAAATAATTTGAAATCAACGTCAATCACCGCACGCCACCTCTCCCGACGCCGGCGACCTTCGCCCCGCTTCCAGGCGCGCCCGCGGCGTCCCGCGACCGCCTCGTCACGGCCGTTTTTCTCCGCGTGTCGCCACCACACCGACTGGGCTCGGCTATAAAGGCCACCGTCGTCGGCCAAGTCATTTTCTCTTCCTCCTCCGCTCATCGCCGCGACCGGCCACCGCCCTCCGCCGCCCAAATTCGCCGCTGCTGTTGCGTTACCGCCCCACAGCTTTTGCCTCCGGCTCCGCAGCGCGTGCGCGCAGCTCCTGGAGCACCCAATTGCGCCTCACCTCCTCTGCACTCGCCAGCGCGTCCTCTTCTTCCTCGCGGCCGGCAGCAACTCCACCGTGACCGCCTCACCGTGGACCGGCCCTTCCAGCGCCTCTCCGGCAACCCCAAGCTGCTCATCGTAATCACTGTGAGCTCCTGCACGTGATGCTTCTCTTGTTTTAATCGTTACCGTCTTGTGGTCGCGTTTTGCTCGTCGCGTCGCCGTTCGGGTCGCCGCCGAGACCGCCATGGCCGCGGTCACGCCTCCTCCGTGCGGTAGCAACTCCAAGTCTTGTCGCAGTTAGGTTCGCAAGGTTCGCGTGGTGGTGTTGAGACGTTGGGTAGGTGTCCGACTCACCGGAGACTCGTCGTCGGTGAGCTCACCGTCGACGGTCGCCGTGGCAGCGCGTCCGCGCGCGCGGGAGGGAAGGAGAAGAGAGGGAGGCGAGGATGACATGCGGGGCCGGTGCGTCAGAGAGAGAGGGAGGAGCGGGAGCGTGAGTGAGACCGGGCCGCGCTGACGGGCCGCGCGGTTGGGCCGAGCGGGCCGCGCGCGTGCGAAGCAGGCCGGGCCGAGAGGGGGAACATGAGAAAGGCAGCCCGCGATGGAAATTTTTGTTTTTCCTTTTTCAAAAATGTGAAATGATTTTCAGTTTTATTATTTATGTTATAAATTATTTATAATTCCTAAAATAGTGAAAATTTTTGAGTAACCCTTTTTCACTGTATACTATTTAATAAAAATAATAAATATCAATTTTAAGTACTTTTTATAGATTATTTAATTAGTCCATTTAATTCTTAAGTGGTTCTTAATTAATTTTTCTAGGCTTATTTATTTATCCAAAAATCATGAAAATTATTTTATCATCTAATTAAGATATAACCTTCTTAAATTAAAAATTTTAGCTTAATTGGGTTAAGTTAAATTTTATGCTTAAATTATGCTTTAATTAATTAATTAATTAATAAGGTAATTAGGGCATGATAATTAATGTTGCTTGACTTTATGATTGAGTGTTGACTTTAGGTCATTAACCCTTGATGACCTTTAGCATTGTTAATTGGTTGCTTAAGCTTTCCTAACTATGTTGTTAATTCCTAATTACTGTCATTTCATGTGTTTAACAAATTTCGTAATAAGTTATTTAGAGTAATCGGACCCTAGATTAGGGTTAGGTTAGAAACCTTTGTTGTTCAGTTGTACCGTGAAGGGAAGTTGTACTCAAGTTGTTAACTTTGTTAAGCATCCTTTGAGCATCATATTTATTATCTCATCATCCTAAAGCATGCATTATCATTACGTTTAGTTCCCGTACAAGAGGAGGGTACCGAAGCCAAACCTGTCCCCGCCGAAGAGTCATCGTCCGTGGAAGTAGGGTTTGACATCTGCGGTACTGAACCCGAGCCTGAGTTTCCCGTCGACCAAGGCAAGCCCCGGTTACATCTAAACTTACCTTGTGATTTTAAAAAGTTTTATTTAACTTTTATTACGGCTCTATTGCATTAAGTGCTAGGAGTTGAGTGATAACCTAATTACTGCATTATCATCCTTGATATTCCAATACCATCCTTGTTACTGTTTTGATTTAAAAATGCTTAGTATGCTTAGCATTGCTTAATGAGAAAATTTTAAAACTTTTAAACAAAGTTTGAAGGGTTGTTGGACAATTACTTGATGAATGTTAATGTTGATAATTGGGACCGGTCGGTGGACTTGCATCGGGAAAGGAGTCCCCCTGTAGTGTCTCCGACTGAGTCAGTTAAGGACCGTACCGTTGTTCGAATTGTGTGCGTCGAGAATTTGCAACTGATCACATGCTCCGGTAAGCCTAAGACCTCGGTAATGCCAATATGTGAACGGCCAACCGCGCACTGGGAGTGGAAAGATGGCGAGAGTAGTGTGTACCCTCGTAGCCAAGGGCTGGATTGGAGGTGTACTATACTCTCGGGTGGCGCTGGACCCGGTCATGTTTTGGAGGATCCGAGTGAAGGTTGATATATGTCGGTTAGAGTCCTACATATGTCGTGTGATTGGGAATCCCCAGCTGGGTTTAATCGATTCGAATCGTCGCTGCTCCTCGGTTAAGGAGACTCGATTCTCTGTTCAACATCGTAGATAAGAAATGGAACTTTGGTCGGAGAAACAGAAAGATATTGAATAAGTTATATGATCTAGATTAGAATCACTTACATTCTGTTGATAATTAATATTGAAATAAAATCGTGATCTTAAGGATTCACCATTAGTAGCTTTTATGCAAAAGAACTTGACTTCCTGCTGGAACCTCACCTTGACTCCCCTAAGCCTGCATCCCTGAGTCGTTCCACTAGTTTTGTCGGTTAAGTCTTGTTAAGTACTTTCGTACTCAGGGTTTGTTAAACCCCTGTTGCAGGTTTGTCTCATGAGCAGGTGTGTTTTGGACCCTATTGCATGACTGTCTTTGCGGCAAGCGACGACGAGTAGAGATGTTTGGCTCTTGGGCAGAGCATTGCGTTTTGGTGTTGTAATAATGTTAATAATGCTACTCCACTACTATGGTTGTAACACTAAACTTAAGTTTTATAAGTTTGGAACATCAAGTTTGTAAACCTATGTTATATAAGACTTCCGCTTTTGTACTCTGATGTAATTTATTATATAAACTGTTGTAATATTATGATGCCTCTGTAATGTGATCCTGCTCAGAAGATTGTGGATGATTCGGGTTTCCCGAGGACACCCGACAGACTTCTTAAGATCTGTGGTACACTTGTACAGTGGTTAGAAGTCTTTAAGACAATAACAAGTACAGGTGGGCCATAGTAATTAGGAGGTTCTGCCACAGCTGGTATCAGAGCGATCATGGACAGAGCGGTTGTAGTATTACATTTCAAAAACTTCAAAACAGTGAGTCAAATAAATGTAACTGACTATTTTGGTCCAAATTGCTTATTACCTATCTTTATTCCTCTGGTAGATCTAGTCATGTTTAAAAGCTTTTGGTGGAATAGCATATTAAAAGTGCCCTATAAATAAAGTTTATGTTTTGTTACTCTTGTGCAGTTAATTCAAAAATCTTTAATAATCGTTCGTATGTTAAGTCATGCATCATGCTTAATGAATCTGTTAAGTTACCTTCCCCGTTATTGAGGTTTGGGTTAAGTAGTATCAATCCTATTCATGCTAACCTTTAGATCCTCCCCAGCTATCCTTACCAAATTCTACCTTTTCCCGCTACAGGATGGCCCGTACTAAGTTGACGCCCCGCAAGTCCACCGGACCAAAGGGAGTTCCTCGTCGCCAGCTTGCTCCTAGGGACGAAAGTGCTAGCGGCAGCAGGACTGTTCCTCAGACGGAGATCGAGAGGCTTTCCGCCGAGTTAACCCAGGCTACACGTGATAGAGCTACGGACGCTATCCAGGTCGGAGAGTTACAGAATCAGCTACGGAGGCTCACTGGGGCTCATCTGAGCTGTGAGCGGATGATGGGTCGCTTAGTGATGGAAAGGAATGAGGCATGGCACCGAGAGGATGTTGCCAGGGAACGTGCTGAGGAGTTACAGTTCTATGTCAACGATCTGGAGGGAGATAATCAGGTTCTCCACGAGGAGGTACATCAGTTGTTCTATCAACTGCATCCTCCACCTGGTGCAGCTGAGCTAGACCCTGGTGTTATCCTCGCTGATGGTGGAGAATCTGCAGAGGAGTCAGAGGAAGAAGAAGATCCGGAGGAAGTGGAGCCTGTGGACGAGAGTAACGATGAAGGAGGTCACGTTTCAGGAATGGACACTGACCGTGAGGACTGAGTTGGTCAAGTGCAGTGTGTAGTTAGAAGTTTATGTTTGTTGTCAGCCTTAGTTAACCGGGAAGTCCGGCATGTGTGCGGACCTGTGTTATAAATAAATGCATCTGTGTGGCGTGTTTGTAATCGCTTTTGTAAAGGTTCAATAAAAGTTTGTGAATAAAGTTTGGCTTGTTATCAACAGATGGCTCATAATGATGATGGTACGGGGGCTGCTCAGGGTGGGAATGGTGTCCCTAACCCACCACCCGTTCCACTAAATATGGCAGAGGCTATGTTCGCCCTTGTCAATGCTACTGCAGAAAATGCTAGGCTACTAAGGGAAGTGGTTCAGAATAATCACAATGCACCACCAGGCAATCGGGGTCGAAATAACCACCGGAATGAAACTACTTATGTGGATTTCACTGATACCCGACCCCCAGTGTTTTCCAGAGCTGATGAACCGTTGGAAGCAGATGACTGGCTCCGCACTATGGAGCAAAAGTTTGAACTCATAGAGTGTAGTGACTACCAGAAGCCGGTGTTTGCAGCCCAGCAACTCCGAGGTGCTGCCGGAGCATGGTGGGGAAATCACCTTGCTGCACAGCCAGCTGGTCATCGGGTGACCTGGGCGGAATTCCGTGCGGCTTTCAGAGCTCACTTTATTCCAGAAGGGATTATGATCAGAAAGTTAGAGGAATTTCTTACACTGAAGCAGGGAGACCAGACAGTAATGCAATATATGGGCAAGTTCAATCACCTATCACAGTATGCTGCTGATCAAATCAACTCTGATCGCAAGAAGCAAGCTTGTTTTATGAGGGGTCTGAACTCGAAGATTCGTACTATGATGACTGGTTGTCTGAATGTGACTTATCATGAGGCCGTTGATATTGCTCTTTCATCAGAAGAAGAGTACCGGAAGCTTAAAGAGGCTAAGAAGAAGAAGGTGTCGTATGGATCATCTGGTGGCAATCAAAAGCGCCAGAAGATAATTTACCATCCCCAAAATCATTTCCGTTCTCCTTTTCGTCCACCACAATTCCAAGCCCGGCAACAGACATTTGTCCGTCCTGTTGCAGCTCTATCCTATCCACGTCAGCCGAGTGCTCCTGGCATTCGTCCCCCACTTCAGCAGGGCAACAATATCAATAATTATCCCTGTTATAACTGCGGAAAGACCGGGCATTTCTCGAGGGAGTGTCCATACCCGAGGCAGTATAATCAGAATTATCAGAAAGCTGTTGTGCCACAACAACAGAACCAGAATCAGCAGAGGGGCAATCACCAGAATGCTCAGAAAGGCAAGCCCGAGAAGAAAACTGGACGAGTCTTTTACACGCAGGCCGAGGCAATACCCGAAGGAGAGCCCGTCATGATGGGTATGTTTCCTGTTGCAAATCATCCTGCGGTTATGCTTTTTGATTCAGGCGCATCACATACATTCATCAATCGTACATTTGTTATGAAACATGCAATTCCAATTGGGGAAACAAAAGAGAACTTCTTTATACAGTCGCCCGGGGGTCGTCTGTGTACTAAAGAGATGGTACATCAGGTACCTATAGTTTTGGGTGGGCATACTTTTCCCACGTCCATGATAATTTTGAAGGATCAGGATATAGATGTGATCCTAGGCATGAACTGGATGTATCAGCGCGGAGCTATAATAGATACTCTGAATAGAACCATAAGGCTGAACTTACCTGATAATAGTTCTCAACTTCTTATCCAACTTCAAACACCAAAAAGGGCAGTCGAAAGAGTCTGTGCAACGTCTGTGAAAGAAATCAGTGATATACCTGTGGTTTGTGAGTTTCCGGATGTTTTCCCAGATGATCTACCTGGATTACCTCCTGACAGAGATGTGGAATTTGTAATTGAGTTGAAACCTGGTACTGCCCCAATATCTAGAAGAGCATACAGAATGCCACCGAAAGAGTTAGCAGAGCTCAAGATACAATTACAAGAGTTACGTGATAAAGGTTTTATTCAACCTAGTTCTTCACCATGGGGATGTCCAGCCATATTTGTGAAAAAGAAGGACAAAACCCTGAGGTTGTGTGTTGATTATCGTCCGTTGAATGAAGTGACTATCAAGAATAAGTATCCCCTTCCTCGTATTGATCTACTTTTTGATCAACTTGCTGGAGCCAAAGTCTTTTCTAAGATCGATCTTCGATCTGGCTACCACCAAATAAAAATTCGCCCTGAGGACATTCCAAAGACTGCTTTCACTACTAGATATGGCCTTTATGAATATCTAGTCATGTCCTTTGGTCTTACCAATGCCCCCGCTCATTTCATGTATCTCATGAATTCGGTTTTCATGCCAGAGCTTGACAAGTTTGTTGTTGTCTTCATTGATGATATTTTAGTTTACTCCAAAAACAAGAAAGAACATGCGGAACATTTACGCATCGTTCTCAGTCGCCTGAGGGAACATCAGTTGTATGCTAAGTTCAGCAAATGCGAGTTTTGGCTTAAGGAGGTGCCATTTCTTGGACATGTTTTGTCGGCAGAAGGTGTTGCTGTTGACCCTGGTAAAGTAAGGGATATATTAGATTGGAAGCCCCCAAGTACTGTTCATCAGGTTCGCAGTTTCTTGGGAATGGCGGGCTATTACCGTCGATTCATTCCTGATTTCTCGAAGGTATCAAAAACCCATCACTGAGTTGTTGAAGGTTCAGGTTAAATTTGTTTGGTCATCAGAATGTGAGAAGGCTTTCCAAACATTGAAGAGGTTGTTAACCACTGCTCCAGTGTTAGCTCAACCAAATATTGAAAAGCCGTTTGACGTCTACTGTGATGCTTGTGGCACTGGTATTGGATGTGTGCTGATGCAAGAAGGTCGAGTGATTGCTTATGCTTCTCGCCAACTCAAACAACATGAAGAGCACTATCCAACCCATGATTTAGAGTTAGCGGCTGTTGTTCATGCTTTGAAGATATGGCGGCATTAATTATTGGGTAATCTATGTCACATCTATACAGATCACAAGAGTTTAAAATACATTTTCACCCAGTCTAATTTGAATATGCGCCAACGAAGATGGTTAGAATTGATAAAGGACTATGACTTAGAAGTGCATTATCATCCGGGTAAGGCAAATGTGGTTGCCGATGCCCTCAGTCGAAAGATTCATTGCAACTGTTTGACAGTGAAACCGCTGGATCTATCTTTGTGTCATGAGATTGAAAAGTTGGGTATCGAAATAGTTCAACATGGTAGTGTTGCCAATATTACGGTGGAAACAACTATAAGAGATAAGATTATTTCTGCTCAGAAGGAAAATAAGGGTATAGTTCACATAAAGGAAAAAGTCAGAAAGGGGAAAGGCTTATGTTTTAGAATTGATGAAGCAGAGGTCCTCTGGTTCAAAGATCGTTTGGTTGTACCTAAGGTTCCGGAGTTACATCAATTGATTTTGGATGAAGCACATTTGACCAAATTTTCCATCCATCCTGGAAGTAATAAAATGTATCATGATCTGAAACAAAGATTCTGGTGGACCAAGATGAAGATTGAGATTGCCAGATACATAGCCAAGTGTGACACCTGCCAGAGAGTGAAAGCTGTACATCTGAAGTCAGCCGGAGTATTGCAGCCGTTACCCATTCCATCTTGGAAATGGGAAGATATCAATATGGATTTCATAGTGGGTTTGCCCAAAACAGCAAAAGGGTTTGATTCTATCTGGGTTATTGTGGATCGCCTCACTAAGTCTGCACATTTCATTCTAGTTCAAACTATATATCCAACTATCCGGTATGCTAAGATATATTTTGACAGAATTGTCAGTCTGCATGGGATACCTAAGACAATTGTATCTGATAGAGGTACACAATTTGTTAGCAATTTCTGGAGGCACTTACATGAGTCACTGGGTACTAAACTTCTGCATAGTACCGCTTATCATCCTCAAACAGATGGTCAGACTGAAAGAGTCAATCAGATTCTAGAAGATATGTTAAGGTCTTGTGTGCTCAATTACTCAGATTCTTGGGATGACTGTTTACCTTTGGTAGAATTCTCCTACAATAACAGTTATCAAGAAAGTATCAAAATGGCACCGTTTGAAGCACTGTATGGACGCCGATGCAGAACTCCACTGAATTGGTCAGAATCAGGAGAAAGGTGGTTCTTCGGAGTTGATTTAGTAAAAGAAACTGAAGAAAAAGTCAGACGTATACAAAATAATATAAAGATAGCACAGTCTCGTCAAAAGAGTTATGCAGATAAGAGACGACGAGCACTGGTGTTCGACAAAGGAGATTATGTATACTTGAAGGTATCACCCATGAAAGGAGTTACCCGGTTTGGGGTTAAAGGCAAATTGGCACCCAGATATATTGGACCGTTTCAAATTCTGGAACGATTTGGTAAAGTGGCTTACCGTTTAAGGTTACCTGAACAACTCTCTGCAGTACACAATGTGTTCCATGTGTCACAGCTAAAGAAGTGTCTACAAGTGCCTGACCAAGTGATTGATTTTGAGGGGGTCGAGCTTGAGCCAGATCTAACATATTCAGAGCATCCTGTCAGAGTTTTGGATCAGAAAGATCGTGTCACCCGGAGTAGAACAATCAAGTGGTATAAGATTCAATGGAATCAGCATTCAGAAGAAGAAGCAACCTGGGAATCTGAAGATTATTTGCTGGAAAACTTTCCCGACTTCTTTGCTTCTATCTAAGTTACAATTTCCTCTCTAGATTGTAACTCCTTCTTTTTAAACCTTGTGATGTAAAATACCTACCTGTTTTATGAACAAATCTTGAACGTGTTTGTATGGCACGTTTCCTTTTTCCTTTACCTAACCCAAGGCTTTAAATCTCGGGACGAGATTTCTTTAAGGGGGAAGGGCTATAACACCCCTGGTGTTATAGTAACTAAAAACCTGCCATGTCATCATTTGCACTGCAAATCATCCATGATTAGGTTAACACTGTTATGCATTAACTAAAATGAGTTTGAATTCTTAGGTTCGATGTGTTTCTCGTTGTGTGGTTCGAAATCCAAAAACCCTAATTTTGATTATCACCGCAAATACTTAGTTTATGCCCTGCGTAATTTGAGGTGTATGACGGTGTTATACACTAGTGCCAAGTGTAGGGTATAAGCTCAAGTCCAACCTATAAAAATAAAGCTTCAAGTTTGAGTTAGGGTTTGGGATCCAAGGCTTGTTACAAGTTTTCCGATTCGAATTCGAATTCAAAATTGAGGAATCCCTAAAAGAATTTCTTAAGTCAAATTGGTCAACCTAGGGAGCCATTTGGTCAACCATGTGAGGCTTGACTCAATGATGTCCTAGGGTGAAGGTGTGATTCCTAAGTAACCAAAGTTAAGAAAGAATCAAGTTTCAATTCAAAACTTTTCCGAAAACCCTGAAAAGCAAAACCTTAGTTTTACCCCTTTTGATATAAATCAAAATCTAAGCAAAATTTGGGAAAAAGTGTAAAACCAAGTTTGTAGATCTTTTCAAGGGCTACAAGTTTGATGTTTTGAGTTTTCAAAGTTTCAATGTAAAAATTGAAGTAATTTTGAAAAGATTCAAATCTCAAAATTGTCCCCTTTTCATTTTCCCTATCCAATTTCAAAATGGAGGCATAATTTGAAAATATTTTGAATAGCAAAGTTGTAGGTCTGTCCTAGATGTACAACTTTGGTATTTTGAGTTTTTGAAGTTTCAATACAAAATTCAAAGTAATTTTGATTTTTCAGATTTCCCAAAATGTCCCTATTTGAATTCAAATTCAAATTTCAAAAACTAAGCTGAATTGGAAAAAGTTCATATTGAGAAAGTTGTAGATCTTTGAAAATTGGACAACTTTTGTTTTTACAGATTTTCAACTTCTATTGAAAATTTGAGAGTAATTTGAATTTTGATTCCAGTGGCAATTCTGTAAATAATTTGAAATCAACGTCAATCACCGCACGCCACCTCTCCCGACGCCGGCGACCTTCGCCCCGCTTCCAGGCGCGCCCGCGGCGTCCCGCGACCGCCTCGTCACGGCCGTTTTTCTCCGCGTGTCGCCACCACACCGACTGGGCTCGGCTATAAAGGCCACCGTCGTCGGCCAAGTCATTTTCTCTTCCTCCTCCGCTCATCGCCGCGACCGGCCACCGCCCTCCGCCGCCCAAATTCGCCGCTGCTGTTGCGTTACCGCCCCACAGCTTTTGCCTCCGGCTCCGCAGCGCGTGCGCGCAGCTCCTGGAGCACCCAATTGCGCCTCACCTCCTCTGCACTCGCCAGCGCGTCCTCTTCTTCCTCGCGGCCGGCAGCAACTCCACCGTGACCGCCTCACCGTGGACCGGCCCTTCCAGCGCCTCTCCGGCAACCCCAAGCTGCTCATCGTAATCACTGTGAGCTCCTGCACGTGATGCTTCTCTTGTTTTAATCGTTACCGTCTTGTGGTCGCGTTTTGCTCGTCGCGTCGCCGTTCGGGTCGCCGCCGAGACCGCCATGGCCGCGGTCACGCCTCCTCCGTGCGGTAGCAACTCCAAGTCTTGTCGCAGTTAGGTTCGCAAGGTTCGCGTGGTGGTGTTGAGACGTTGGGTAGGTGTCCGACTCACCGGAGACTCGTCGTCGGTGAGCTCACCGTCGACGGTCGCCGTGGCAGCGCGTCCGCGCGCGCGGGAGGGAAGGAGAAGAGAGGGAGGCGAGGATGACATGCGGGGCCGGTGCGTCAGAGAGAGAGGGAGGAGCGGGAGCGTGAGTGAGACCGGGCCGCGCTGACGGGCCGCGCGGTTGGGCCGAGCGGGCCGCGCGCGTGCGAAGCAGGCCGGGCCGAGAGGGGGAACATGAGAAAGGCAGCCCGCGATGGAAATTTTTGTTTTTCCTTTTTCAAAAATGTGAAATGATTTTCAGTTTTATTATTTATGTTATAAATTATTTATAATTCCTAAAATAGTGAAAATTTTTGAGTAACCCTTTTTCACTGTATACTATTTAATAAAAATAATAAATATCAATTTTAAGTACTTTTTATAGATTATTTAATTAGTCCATTTAATTCTTAAGTGGTTCTTAATTAATTTTTCTAGGCTTATTTATTTATCCAAAAATCATGAAAATTATTTTATCATCTAATTAAGATATAACCTTCTTAAATTAAAAATTTTAGCTTAATTGGGTTAAGTTAAATTTTATGCTTAAATTATGCTTTAATTAATTAATTAATTAATAAGGTAATTAGGGCATGATAATTAATGTTGCTTGACTTTATGATTGAGTGTTGACTTTAGGTCATTAACCCTTGATGACCTTTAGCATTGTTAATTGGTTGCTTAAGCTTTCCTAACTATGTTGTTAATTCCTAATTACTGTCATTTCATATGTTTAACAAATTTCGTAATAAGTTATTTAGAGTAATCGGACCCTAGATTAGGGTTAGGTTAGAAACCTTTGTTGTTCAGTTGTACCATGAAGGGAAGTTGTACTCAAGTTGTTAACTTTGTTAAGCATCCTTTGAGCATCATATTTATTATCTCATCATCCTAAAGCATGCATTATCATTACGTTTAGTTCCCGTACAAGAGGAGGGTACCGAAGCCGAACCTGTCCCCGCCGAAGAGTCATCGTCCGTGGAAGTAGGGTTTGACATCTGCGGTACTGAACCCGAGCCTGAGTTTCCCGTCGACCAAGGCAAGCCCCGGTTACATCTAAACTTACCTTGTGATTTTAAAAAGTTTTATTTAACTTTTATTACGGCTCTATTGCATTAAGTGCTAGGAGTTGAGTGATAACCTAATTACTGCATTATCATCCTTGATATTCCAATACCATCCTTGTTACTGTTTTGATTTAAAAATGCTTAGTATGCTTAGCATTGCTTAATGAGAAAATTTTAAAACTTTTAAACAAAGTTTGAAGGGTTGTTGGACAATTACTTGATGAATGTTAATGTTGATAATTGGGACCGGTCGGTGGACTTGCATCGGGAAAGGAGTCCCCCTGTAGTGTCTCCGACTGAGTCAGTTAAGGACCGTACCGTTGTTCGAATTGTGTGCGTCGAGAATTTGCAACTGATCACATGCTCCGGTAAGCCTAAGACCTCGGTAATGCCAATATGTGAACGGCCAACCGCGCACTGGGAGTGGAAAGATGGCGAGAGTAGTGTGTACCCTCGTAGCCAAGGGCTGGATTGGAGGTGTACTATACTCTCGGGTGGCGCTGGACCCGGTCATGTTTTGGAGGATCCGAGTGAAGGTTGATATATGTCGGTTAGAGTCCTACATATGTCGTGTGATTGGGAATCCCCAGCTGGGTTTAATCGATTCGAATCGTCGCTGCTCCTCGGTTAAGGAGACTCGATTCTCTGTTCAACATCGTAGATAAGAAATGGAACTTTGGTCGGAGAAACAGAAAGATATTGAATAAGTTATATGATCTAGATTAGAATCACTTACATTCTGTTGATAATTAATATTGAAATAAAATCGTGATCTTAAGGATTCACCATTAGTAGCTTTTATGCAAAAGAACTTGACTTCCTGCTGGAACCTCACCTTGACTCCCCTAAGCCTGCATCCCTGAGTCGTTCCACTAGTTTTGTCGGTTAAGTCTTGTTGAGTACTTTCGTACTCAGGGTTTGTTAAACCCCTGTTGCAGGTTTGTCTCATGAGCAGGTGTGTTTTGGACCCTGTTGCATGACTGTCTTTGCGGCAAGCGACGACGAGTAGAGATGTTTGGCTCTTGGGCAGAGCATTGCGTTTTGGTGTTGTAATAATGTTAATAATGCTACTCCACTACTATGGTTGTAACACTAAACTTAAGTTTTATAAGTTTGGAACATCAAGTTTGTAAACCTATGTTATGTAAGACTTCCGCTTTTGTACTCTGATGTAATTTATTATATAAACTGTTGTAATATTATGATGCCTCTGTAATGTGATCCTGCTCGGAAGATTGTGGATGATTCGGGTTTCCCGAGGACACCCGACAGACTTCTTAAGATCTGTGGTACACTTGTACAGTGGTTAGAAGTCTTTAAGACAATAACAAGTACAGGTGGGCCATAGTAATTAGGAGGTTCTGCCACAGCTGGTATCAGAGCGATCATGGACAGAGCGGTTGTAGTATTACATTTCAAAAACTTCAAAACAGTGAGTCAAATAAATGTAACTGACTATTTTGGTCCAAATTGCTTATTACCTATCTTTATTCCTCTGGTAGATCTAGTCATGTTTAAAAGCTTTTGGTGGAATAGCATATTAAAAATGCCCTATAAATAAAGTTTATGTTTTGTTACTCTTGTGCAGTTAATTCAAAAATCTTTAATAATCGTTCGTATGTTAAGTCATGCATCATGCTTAATGAATCTGTTAAGTTACCTTCCCCGTTATTGAGGTTTGGGTTAAGTAGTATCAATCCTATTCATGCTAACCTTCAGATCCTCCCCAGCTATCCTTACCAAATTCTACCTTTTCCCGCTACAGGATGGCCCGTACTAAGTTGACGCCCCGCAAGTCCACCGGACCAAAGGGAGTTCCTCGTCGCCAGCTTGCTCCTAGGGACGAAAGTGCTAGCGGCAGCAGGACTGTTCCTCAGACGGAGATCGAGAGGCTTTCCGCCGAGTTAACCCAGGCTACACGTGATAGAGCTACGGACGCTATCCAGGTCGGAGAGTTACAGAATCAGCTACGGAGGCTCACTGGGGCTCATCTGAGCTGTGAGCGGATGATGGGTCGCTTAGTGACGGAAAGGAATGAGGCATGGCACCGAGAGGATGTTGCCAGGGAACGTGCTGAGGAGTTACAGTTCTATGTCAACGATCTGGAGGGAGATAATCAGGTTCTCCACGAGGAGGTACATCAGTTGTTCTATCAACTGCATCCTCCACCTGGTGCAGCTGAGCTAGACCCTGGTGTTATCCTCGCTGATGGTGGAGAATCTGCAGAGGAGTCAGAGGAAGAAGAAGATCCGGAGGAAGTGGAGCCTGTGGACGAGAGTAACGATGAAGGAGGTCACGTTTCAGGAATGGACACTGACCGTGAGGACTGAGTTGGTCAAGTGCAGTGTGTAGTTAGAAGTTTATGTTTGTTGTCAGCCTTAGTTAACCGGGAAGTCCGGCATGTGTGCGGACCTGTGTTATAAATAAATGCATCTGTGTGGCGTGTTTGTAATCGCTTTTGTAAAGGTTCAATAAAAGTTTGTGAATAAAGTTTGGCTTGTTATCAACAGATGGCTCATAATGATGATGGTACGGGGGCTGCTCAGGGTGGGAATGGTGTCCCTAACCCACCACCCGTTCCACTAAATATGGCAGAGGCTATGTTCGCCCTTGTCAATGCTACTGCAGAAAATGCTAGGCTACTAAGGGAAGTGGTTCAGAATAATCACAATGCACCACCAGGCAATCGGGGTCGAAATAACCACCGGAATGAAACTACTTATGTGGATTTCACTGATACCCGACCCCCAGTGTTTTCCAGAGCTGATGAACCGTTGGAAGCAGATGACTGGCTCCGCACTATGGAGCAAAAGTTTGAACTCATAGAGTGTAGTGACTACCAGAAGCCGGTGTTTGCAGCCCAGCAACTCCGAGGTGCTGCCGGAGCATGGTGGGGAAATCACCTTGCTGCACAGCCAGCTGGTCATCGGGTGACCTGGGCGGAATTCCGTGCGGCTTTCAGAGCTCACTTTATTCCAGAAGGGATTATGATCAGAAAGTTAGAGGAATTTCTTGCACTGAAGCAGGGAGACCAGACAGTAATGCAATATATGGGCAAGTTCAATCACCTATCACAGTATGCTGCTGATCAAATCAACTCTGATCGCAAGAAGCAAGCTTGTTTTATGAGGGGTCTGAACTCGAAGATTCGTACTATGATGACTGGTTGTCTGAATGTGACTTATCATGAGGCCGTTGATATTGCTCTTTCATCAGAAGAAGAGTACCGGAAGCTTAAAGAGGCTAAGAAGAAGAAGGTGTCGTATGGATCATCTGGTGGCAATCAAAAGCGCCAGAAGATAATTTACCATCCCCAAAATCATTTCCGTTCTCCTTTTCGTCCACCACAATTCCAAGCCCGGCAACAGACATTTGTCCGTCCTGTTGCAGCTCTATCCTATCCACGTCAGCCGAGTGCTCCTGGCATTCGTCCCCCACTTCAGCAGGGCAACAATATCAATAATTATCCCTGTTATAACTGCGGAAAGACCGGGCATTTCTCGAGGGAGTGTCCATACCCGAGGCAGTATAATCAGAATTATCAGAAAGCTGTTGTGCCACAACAACAGAACCAGAATCAGCAGAGGGGCAATCACCAGAATGCTCAGAAAGGCAAGCCCGAGAAGAAAACTGGACGAGTCTTTTACACGCAGGCCGAGGCAATACCCGAAGGAGAGCCCGTCATGATGGGTATGTTTCCTGTTGCAAATCATCCTGCGGTTATGCTTTTTGATTCAGGCGCATCACATACATTCATCAATCGTACATTTGTTATGAAACATGCAATTCCAATTGGGGAAACAAAAGAGAACTTCTTTATACAGTCGCCCGGGGGTCGTCTGTGTACTAAAGAGATGGTACATCAGGTACCTATAGTTTTGGGTGGGCATACTTTTCCCACGTCCATGATAATTTTGAAGGATCAGGATATAGATGTGATCCTAGGCATGAACTGGATGTATCAGCGCGGAGCTATAATAGATACTCTGAATAGAACCATAAGGCTGAACTTACCTGATAATAGTTCTCAACTTCTTATCCAACTTCAAACACCAAAAAGGGCAGTCGAAAGAGTCTGTGCAACGTCTGTGAAAGAAATCAGTGATATACCTGTGGTTTGTGAGTTTCCGGATGTTTTCCCAGATGATCTACCTGGATTACCTCCTGACAGAG
The DNA here is from genome assembly GCA_022457205.1 of Saccharum spontaneum. Taxonomy (NCBI): domain Eukaryota; kingdom Viridiplantae; phylum Streptophyta; class Magnoliopsida; order Poales; family Poaceae; genus Saccharum; species Saccharum spontaneum. Next base: position 22,741,930 of record CM039599.1, on the reverse strand, counting down.
ATGTGGAATTTGTAATTGAGTTGAAACCTGGTACTGCCCCAATATCTAGAAGAGCATACAGAATGCCACCGAAAGAGTTAGCAGAGCTCAAGATACAATTACAAGAGTTACGTGATAAAGGTTTTATTCAACCTAGTTCTTCACCATGGGGATGTCCAGCCATATTTGTGAAAAAGAAGGACAAAACCCTGAGGTTGTGTGTTGATTATCGTCCGTTGAATGAAGTGACTATCAAGAATAAGTATCCCCTTCCTCGTATTGATCTACTTTTTGATCAACTTGCTGGAGCCAAAGTCTTTTCTAAGATCGATCTTCGATCTGGCTACCACCAAATAAAAATTCGCCCTGAGGACATTCCAAAGACTGCTTTCACTACTAGATATGGCCTTTATGAATATCTAGTCATGTCCTTTGGTCTTACCAATGCCCCCGCTCATTTCATGTATCTCATGAATTCGGTTTTCATGCCAGAGCTTGACAAGTTTGTTGTTGTCTTCATTGATGATATTTTAGTTTACTCCAAAAACAAGAAAGAACATGCGGAACATTTACGCATCGTTCTCAGTCGCCTGAGGGAACATCAGTTGTATGCTAAGTTCAGCAAATGCGAGTTTTGGCTTAAGGAGGTGCCATTTCTTGGACATGTTTTGTCGGCAGAAGGTGTTGCTGTTGACCCTGGTAAAGTAAGGGATATATTAGATTGGAAGCCCCCAAGTACTGTTCATCAGGTTCGCAGTTTCTTGGGAATGGCGGGCTATTACCGTCGATTCATTCCTGATTTCTCGAAGGTATCAAAAACCCATCACTGAGTTGTTGAAGGTTCAGGTTAAATTTGTTTGGTCATCAGAATGTGAGAAGGCTTTCCAAACATTGAAGAGGTTGTTAACCACTGCTCCAGTGTTAGCTCAACCAAATATTGAAAAGCCGTTTGACGTCTACTGTGATGCTTGTGGCACTGGTATTGGATGTGTGCTGATGCAAGAAGGTCGAGTGATTGCTTATGCTTCTCGCCAACTCAAACAACATGAAGAGCACTATCCAACCCATGATTTAGAGTTAGCGGCTGTTGTTCATGCTTTGAAGATATGGCGGCATTACTTATTGGGTAATCTATGTCACATCTATACAGATCACAAGAGTTTGAAATACATTTTCACCCAGTCTAATTTGAATATGCGCCAACGAAGATGGTTAGAATTGATAAAGGACTATGACTTAGAAGTGCATTATCATCCGGGTAAGGCAAATGTGGTTGCCGATGCCCTCAGTCGAAAGATTCATTGTAACTGTTTGACAGTGAAACCGCTGGATCTATCTTTGTGTCATGAGATTGAAAAGTTGGGTATCGAAATAGTTCAACATGGTAGTGTTGCCAATATTACGGTGGAAACAACTATAAGAGATAAGATTATTTCTGCTCAGAAGGAAAATAAGGGTATAGTTCACATAAAGGAAAAAGTCAGAAAGGGGAAAGGCTTATGTTTTAGAATTGATGAAGCAGAGGTCCTCTGGTTCAAAGATCGTTTGGTTGTACCTAAGGTTCCGGAGTTACATCAATTGATTTTGGATGAAGCACATTTGACCAAATTTTCCATCCATCCTGGAAGTAATAAAATGTATCATGATCTGAAACAAAGATTCTGGTGGACCAAGATGAAGATTGAGATTGCCAGATACATAGCCAAGTGTGACACCTGCCAGAGAGTGAAAGCTGTACATCTGAAGTCAGCCGGAGTATTGCAGCCGTTACCCATTCCATCTTGGAAATGGGAAGATATCAATATGGATTTCATAGTGGGTTTGCCCAAAACAGCAAAAGGGTTTGATTCTATCTGGGTTATTGTGGATCGCCTCACTAAGTCTGCACATTTCATTCTAGTTCAAACTATATATCCAACTATCCGGTATGCTAAGATATATTTTGACAGAATTGTCAGTCTGCATGGGATACCTAAGACAATTGTATCTGATAGAGGTACACAATTTGTTAGCAATTTCTGGAGGCACTTACATGAGTCACTGGGTACTAAACTTCTGCATAGTACCGCTTATCATCCTCAAACAGATGGTCAGACTGAAAGAGTCAATCAGATTCTAGAAGATATGTTAAGGTCTTGTGTGCTCAATTACTCAGATTCTTGGGATGACTGTTTACCTTTGGTAGAATTCTCCTACAATAACAGTTATCAAGAAAGTATCAAAATGGCACCGTTTGAAGCACTGTATGGACGCCGATGCAGAACTCCACTGAATTGGTCAGAATCAGGAGAAAGGTGGTTCTTCGGAGTTGATTTAGTAAAAGAAACTGAAGAAAAAGTCAGACGTATACAAAATAATATAAAGATAGCACAGTCTCGTCAAAAGAGTTATGCAGATAAGAGACGACGAGCACTGGTGTTCGACAAAGGAGATTATGTATACTTGAAGGTATCACCCATGAAAGGAGTTACCCGGTTTGGGGTTAAAGGCAAATTGGCACCCAGATATATTGGACCGTTTCAAATTCTGGAACGATTTGGTAAAGTGGCTTACCGTTTAAGGTTACCTGAACAACTCTCTGCAGTACACAATGTGTTCCATGTGTCACAGCTAAAGAAGTGTCTACAAGTGCCTGACCAAGTGATTGATTTTGAGGGGGTCGAGCTTGAGCCAGATCTAACATATTCAGAGCATCCTGTCAGAGTTTTGGATCAGAAAGATCGTGTCACCCGGAGTAGAACAATCAAGTGGTATAAGATTCAATGGAATCAGCATTCAGAAGAAGAAGCAACCTGGGAATCTGAAGATTATTTGCTGGAAAACTTTCCCGACTTCTTTGCTTCTATCTAAGTTACAATTTCCTCTCTAGATTGTAACTCCTTCTTTTTAAACCTTGTGATGTAAAATACCTACCTGTTTTATGAACAAATCTTGAACGTGTTTGTATGGCACGTTTCCTTTTTCCTTTACCTAACCCAAGGCTTTAAATCTCGGGACGAGATTTCTTTAAGGGGGAAGGGCTGTAACACCCCTGGTGTTATAGTAACTAAAAACCTGCCATGTCATCATTTGCACTGCAAATCATCCATGATTAGGTTAACACTGTTATGCATTAACTAAAATGAGTTTGAATTCTTAGGTTCGATGTGTTTCTCGTTGTGTGGTTCGAAATCCAAAAACCCTAATTTTGATTATCACCGCAAATACTTAGTTTATGCCCTGCGTAATTTGAGGTGTATGACGGTGTTATACACTAGTGCCAAGTGTAGGGTATAAGCTCAAGTCCAACCTATAAAAATAAAGCTTCAAGTTTGAGTTAGGGTTTGGGATCCAAGGCTTGTTACAAGTTTTCCGATTCGAATTCGAATTCAAAATTGAGGAATCCCTAAAAGAATTTCTTAAGTCAAATTGGTCAACCTAGGGAGCCATTTGGTCAACCATGTGAGGCTTGACTCAATGATGTCCTAGGGTGAAGGTGTGATTCCTAAGTAACCAAAGTTAAGAAAGAATCAAGTTTCAATTCAAAACTTTTCCGAAAACCCTGAAAAGCAAAACCTTAGTTTTACCCCTTTTGATATAAATCAAAATCTAAGCAAAATTTGGGAAAAAGTGTAAAACCAAGTTTGTAGATCTTTTCAAGGGCTACAAGTTTGATGTTTTGAGTTTTCAAAGTTTCAATGTAAAAATTGAAGTAATTTTGAAAAGATTCAAATCTCAAAATTGTCCCCTTTTCATTTTCCCTATCCAATTTCAAAATGGAGGCATAATTTGAAAATATTTTGAATAGCAAAGTTGTAGGTCTGTCCTAGATGTACAACTTTGGTATTTTGAGTTTTTGAAGTTTCAATACAAAATTCAAAGTAATTTTGATTTTTCAGATTTCCCAAAATGTCCCTATTTGAATTCAAATTCAAATTTCAAAAACTAAGCTGAATTGGAAAAAGTTCATATTGAGAAAGTTGTAGATCTTTGAAAATTGGACAACTTTTGTTTTTACAGATTTTCAACTTCTATTGAAAATTTGAGAGTAATTTGAATTTTGATTCCAGTGGCAATTCTGTAAATAATTTGAAATCAACGTCAATCACCGCACGCCACCTCTCCCGACGCCGGCGACCTTCGCCCCGCTTCCAGGCGCGCCCGCGGCGTCCCGCGACCGCCTCGTCACGGCCGTTTTTCTCCGCGTGTCGCCACCACACCGACTGGGCTCGGCTATAAAGGCCACCGTCGTCGGCCAAGTCATTTTCTCTTCCTCCTCCGCTCATCGCCGCGACCGGCCACCGCCCTCCGCCGCCCAAATTCGCCGCTGCTGTTGCGTTACCACCCCACAGCTTTTGCCTCCGGCTCCGCAGCGCGTGCGCGCAGCTCCTGGAGCACCCAATTGCGCCTCACCTCCTCTGCACTCGCCAGCGCGTCCTCTTCTTCCTCGCGGCCGGCAGCAACTCCACCGTGACCGCCTCACCGTGGACCGGCCCTTCCAGCGCCTCTCCGGCAACCCCAAGCTGCTCATCGTAATCACTGTGAGCTCCTGCACGTGATGCTTCTCTTGTTTTAATCGTTACCGTCTTGTGGTCGCGTTTTGCTCGTCGCGTCGCCGTTCGGGTCGCCGCCGAGACCGCCATGGCCGCGGTCACGCCTCCTCCGTGCGGTAGCAACTCCAAGTCTTGTCGCAGTTAGGTTCGCAAGGTTCGCGTGGTGGTGTTGAGACGTTGGGTAGGTGTCCGACTCACCGGAGACTCGTCGTCGGTGAGCTCACCGTCGACGGTCGCCGTGGCAGCGCGTCCGCGCGCGCGGGAGGGAAGGAGAAGAGAGGGAGGCGAGGATGACATGCGGGGCCGGTGCGTCAGAGAGAGAGGGAGGAGCGGGAGCGTGAGTGAGACCGGGCCGCGCTGACGGGCCGCGCGGTTGGGCCGAGCGGGCCGCGCGCGTGCGAAGCAGGCCGGGCCGAGAGGGGGAACATGAGAAAGGCAGCCCGCGATGGAAATTTTTGTTTTTCCTTTTTCAAAAATGTGAAATGATTTTCAGTTTTATTATTTATGTTATAAATTATTTATAATTCCTAAAATAGTGAAAATTTTTGAGTAACCCTTTTTTACTGTATACTATTTAATAAAAATAATAAATATCAATTTTAAGTACTTTTTATAGATTATTTAATTAGTCCATTTAATTCTTAAGTGGTTCTTAATTAATTTTTCTAGGCTTATTTATTTATCCAAAAATCATGAAAATTATTTTATCATCTAATTAAGATATAACCTTCTTAAATTAAAAATTTTAGCTTAATTGGGTTAAGTTAAATTTTATGCTTAAATTATGCTTTAATTAATTAATTAATTAATAAGGTAATTAGGGCATGATAATTAATGTTGCTTGACTTTATGATTGAGTGTTGACTTTAGGTCATTAACCCTTGATGACCTTTAGCATTGTTAATTGGTTGCTTAAGCTTTCCTAACTATGTTGTTAATTCCTAATTACTGTCATTTCATGTGTTTAACAAATTTCGTAATAAGTTATTTAGAGTAATCGGACCCTAGATTAGGGTTAGGTTAGAAACCTTTGTTGTTCAGTTGTACCGTGAAGGGAAGTTGTACTCAAGTTGTTAACTTTGTTAAGCATCCTTTGAGCATCATATTTATTATCTCATCATCCTAAAGCATGCATTATCATTACGTTTAGTTCCCGTACAAGAGGAGGGTACCGAAGCCGAACCTGTCCCCGCCGAAGAGTCATCGTCCGTGGAAGTAGGGTTTGACATCTGCGGTACTGAACCCGAGCCTGAGTTTCCCGTCGACCAAGGCAAGCCCCGGTTACATCTAAACTTACCTTGTGATTTTAAAAAGTTTTATTTAACTTTTATTACGGCTCTATTGCATTAAGTGCTAGGAGTTGAGTGATAACCTAATTACTGCATTATCATCCTTGATATTCCAATACCATCCTTGTTACTGTTTTGATTTAAAAATGCTTAGTATGCTTAGCATTGCTTAATGAGAAAATTTTAAAACTTTTAAACAAAGTTTGAAGGGTTGTTGGACAATTACTTGATGAATGTTAATGTTGATAATTGGGACCGGTCGGTGGACTTGCATCGGGAAAGGAGTCCCCCTGTAGTGTCTCCGACTGAGTCAGTTAAGGACCGTACCGTTGTTCGAATTGTGTGCGTCGAGAATTTGCAACTGATCACATGCTCCGGTAAGCCTAAGACCTCGGTAATGCCAATATGTGAACGGCCAACCGCGCACTGGGAGTGGAAAGATGGCGAGAGTAGTGTGTACCCTCGTAGCCAAGGGCTGGATTGGAGGTGTACTATACTCTCGGGTGGCGCTGGACCCGGTCATGTTTTGGAGGATCCGAGTGAAGGTTGATATATGTCGGTTAGAGTCCTACATATGTCGTGTGATTGGGAATCCCCAGCTGGGTTTAATCGATTCGAATTGTCGCTGCTCCTCGGTTAAGGAGACTCGATTCTCTGTTCAACATCGTAGATAAGAAATGGAACTTTGGTCGGAGAAACAGAAAGATATTGAATAAGTTATATGATCTAGATTAGAATCACTTACATTCTGTTGATAATTAATATTGAAATAAAATCGTGATCTTAAGGATTCACCATTAGTAGCTTTTATGCAAAAGAACTTGACTTCCTGCTGGAACCTCACCTTGACTCCCCTAAGCCTGCATCCCTGAGTCGTTCCACTAGTTTTGTCGGTTAAGTCTTGTTGAGTACTTTCGTACTCAGGGTTTGTTAAACCCCTGTTGCAGGTTCGTCTCATGAGCAGGTGTGTTTTGGACCCTGTTGCATGACTGTCTTTGCGGCAAGCGACGACGAGTAGAGATGTTTGGCTCTTGGGCAGAGCATTGCGTTTTGGTGTTGTAATAATGTTAATAATGCTACTCCACTACTATGGTTGTAACACTAAACTTAAGTTTTATAAGTTTGGAACATCAAGTTTGTAAACCTATGTTATGTAAGACTTCCGCTTTTGTACTCTGATGTAATTTATTATATAAACTGTTGTAATATTATGATGCCTCTGTAATGTGATCCTGCTCGGAAGATTGTGGATGATTCGGGTTTCCCGAGGACACCCGACAGACTTCTTAAGATCTGTGGTACACTTGTACAGTGGTTAGAAGTCTTTAAGACAATAACAAGTACAGGTGGGCCATAGTAATTAGGAGGTTCTGCCACACTCACTCCTCTCTCCTACCCGTCGCGCGCGCCCACCTCTGCTGGTCGGGCCGCTCCCTCCCGTGCGCGTCGAGCTGGTGGTGCTCGCGCGTCGCCAGCTCCCACACCGAGGCCGGAATCGACCGGCCCCGGTCCCCTCTCCAATGTTACAAATGTATGTTTCAAGTGTCTCAGATATTTTAGAAGTATGTTGCAAGTATTTCATATGGATGTCGCAAAAGTAGATCGGGAGTTGCATATGTTACAAGTGTTTCAAAGGCCGGAGATGGAAAATATTCAGAGATGACTATGAAAAAATCTCTCCTGATCCTCAAATTGAAAGAGAGATTGAGAGGGATCAAGAATCCTAATTCTCGCTACTTGGAATGGATCCAATTCTATCGAGTCTGACCCATAGTGATCATTTCTCATTCCCACTTTTGCTTTCTTTTCTAGCTACTAAGATGTTTCAGTCGCCAGGTTGTCTCTTGGCTGCTCATGGATTCAGCGGGCAGTTCAAAAGCATGTTGCAAGTGTTTGTTCAAAATAGTTTATCGGTTTCAGACGTATGTTGCAAGTGTTTTGATCTAGATGTTGCATATGCTTCACACATATATGTTGCAAGAGTATGTTCGAATGTTTCAGCCGTTTCAGTCTTATGTTGCAATAGGTGTTTTTATGTTGCAAATTGCAAGTGTTTTACCTAGATGTTGCATATGTTTCACACATATGTTTCGAGTGTATGTTTCAAATGTTTTATCTGTTTTAGACATATGTTGCTTCCTAGTATTTCATATTTCAGAGGCAGAGAGTCATGGGACAGGGCCTAAGCACCGGGGGATGGGGCGCGCCAAGCCAGGGCCGGGGGTGGGGCGTGCTGGGGGTCGTGGTCAAGGTGCATGGCGCACCTAGGGTCGTGCGGACTGGGTGTGCTCGTCCAGTCATCCTCATCCCAGCTCATGGGTCCTACCCGTGTGGAGAGAGGAGGGGGTTCAGGGGGAAGGAACATGCGGGGGCAACGACAGGCGTGGGGAGGAGGCGCGGTGTAAGGTCCAAATGGCTAGAGGGGGGGGTGAATAGCCTATTTAAAATTCTACAAGCTTCACTAAACAACCATGTTAGTACAAAAGATGGCTAAGCTAATTCTAGCACTAGCTCAACTACACTATGCAAGCCACCTATACAATACTAGTGAAGCAAGGCTATGATCTCTAATACACACCAACAAGACTAAGTCACTAAGCTACTTACTCCTATGTGAAAAAGGCTACACTGAGCAAACTACACAAGGACTAGTACAAGAAAGTAAAGAGCAAGTGACTTGAATCTTATACCAACGATGTAGAGAAGTAATGCACTTGAAGAATCAATCACAATAATCAACCACAAGAGAAATCCTTAGCAAAGAGATGACACAAGATTTTTACCGAGGTTCACTTGCTTCCCGGCAAGCTACTCCTCGTTGTGGCGATGCACCCACTTGTCGGTTCGTGAGCTAATCGACTATCAAGAGTCGAGCCCTCGGCGGGCGCCGCACAACCGCACACAAGATGGGGATCCTCCAAGCCACGAGCTTCACTAGAGTATCCAATTTGCGAACTCCCACGGGGAAGGATCAAGAACCCCTTACAACACTTGGTGAGGGCTCCAACAATCTCCAATTGCGAGCTCAATCACCTCCGCTGCTCCAAGCCATCTACCGTGTCGGGAAACACGGAAGAGTAACAAGAAATCCGCAGCAACTCGAAGATCAAGTGCCTCTAGAATGCAACTCTCAAGCAATGCACTTGAATCTCACTCAATCTCACTCAAGATGTGCAACTATGCAAAGAGATGAGTGGAGGGGTTGTTCTCTAGCTCAAAGGATGTCTCTAGGTCTCAAAATGTGCAAGAGATACCCTTAAACCCCGGACATCCTCTATTTATAACGAAAGGGTACGCAGCTAGCCGTTACGGATGACGCAGCGAAAATCGTGCTGACCGGACGCTCCGGTCAGGGTGACCGGACGCGTCCGGTCACTACACGACAAGCGAAAACAGTGCGCGTCAGAACTAGCCGTTGCCGTGACCGGACGCGCTCAACCGATTGACCGGACGCGATAGTGCCAGCGTCCGGTCGCGTTCTAGTAAGCTCCCGTCGAGACCGGACGCGTCCGATCACACGTGACCGGACGTGCCGCGCGTCCGATCGGCACTTCGCAACTCTCCGCTCCTCTGGACGCCTGACCGGACGCTCCGGTTCCGTGAGGGACCGGACGCGCCGGTCGCGCGCTCTCCCTCTGCGCACAAGAGAACTGACCGGACGCGCTGGTCAGGCCAGACCAGCGTCCGGTCACAAACCCTAGTGCCCGCGCCACGTTGAACTGATCGGACGCGTCCGGTCAAACCGTGACCGCGTCAGGTGCAACGTCCGATCACCCTTTTTCAGTGAAAAACAATTCGGACTTCCGCCACCTTTTCTCGCCTCCGGCGCAATAGAAAATAGGCATTTCATTTTCTTAAAAACGCCTGAATCCCGCGCTCGCAAGCTCGGCGGGAGGGAGAGCGAACCCCAAACCCCTTACTACCGCTCAAACACCACCGCCTTCGCAAATGTGCTAACACCACCAAGTGTACACCATCAATGTGCATGTGTGTTAGCATTTCACAAACATTTTCCAAGGCGTTATGTTAGCTCTCAACTAGATCCTAATGCATATGCTCAAGACATTGATCTAGTGGCACTTGATTCCCGAGCTAACCGTGATTGCCCCTCTTGATAGTCGGCTATGTATCCTAAACCCGATCGATCACTTCTCTACTCATCTTAGACCGGCAAAAGGAAAACCCTATGGTTATACCTTTGCCTTGCGCTCCTAGATCCTTCTCTTCCACTTGATCATCATGTCCATCATTTTATGTGCATTCCATCATGATCAACATTTCATGTCCATGCACCATCTCTTTGTGATCTTGTGGCCACCACTCCTTGCCACGTACACCTTCATCACATGTGTTGCTTATGCCTAACTCAAAACACTTAACACATGGCATTAGCAACTTGGTGTCATTAATTACCAAAACCAAACTTGGGCTTTCACGCGGCGTCCGAACTCGAGGAGGGAGAGGAGGGGGTAAGGAGAAAGGAGCGACGGGTGCAGTGTTTCCGCGGGTGTGCGTGACGAAGGAGGCGCGGGCGTCCGGACGCACGCTTCTGTCTAGATGTCCGGGCGCTAGTATCCCCCTTTGTCAAAATTGTTGTTTTCTCGGAGTATTAAACTCCACTTATGACCTCTCTTTCTCTAAACTGGGGTTTTAGATCTCTTTGACTTGTAAAACTACATTTTTGTAATACTACAATTTCAGAAACTATTATGTCATCCAAACATGCCCTAAAGCCCTTTATTAGTCTCTGCACGCAACTTTTTAACATCTTCACGACTTGACATAATACAATATCATGTCAGGGAACAATTACATTTGTGCATGTAACTTTGATCACCGAGATTCAAGAAATAAACGAATCACTTCATTTTCGTAAGGGCACTCTCCATGCAGAAACCACCATAGTTTCTATAGACATTAATTGTACTGCCATATAAGTGTTTTGCTGATGTGGCAATGTAGTTATTGAAGAGAGAGAGCAAAAATCATAGAAACCGGGTCTAAATTAGAAACCATGTCTACACGAGAACCAAGACACGAAGGAATGTGATCGGTAGAGAATGGAGAGAGAATGTATGTGATTGGATAAAAATTATTTTGTAGAAACTATCCATTGGGATCATGGTTTTTATATGTAGTGTCTATAGAAATTAATAGGTATGGAAATTACATGTAGTTTTTAGCATTGGGACTGCCCTAAACTACAGACGCCGCTAACAGATGCATGCATGAAAGGTACAGAGGATATGGATAAATTGTAGCAAATAGCAGGGCCAAGAGCAGTTCTGTGTCTCCTTCTCATGTCTTTGTTTGTGTCTCCACACATTAGGAGACCATTTGCTCCCTAATTTTTTCACAAATACCCTCACATGGTGATTACAAAAAAAGTACAAGATAATTAGATGGACATAAACCAATAGGGTGACAGATACAACTGATGGATAAATGACTGTGTGGGTGTAAGAAAATGAGGGCCCACGACCCAGCCAGGTGCTAGAGTATAGAGATACAGATAGAGACATGAGAAGGAGACATAGAAACTGCAGCCGTCAATGGTTGCTTGGATTGGAGAAATAAACAGTGGACGGACTCCGAATGAACGTCGTAGGTGCCAGATGTAGTCGTGTCATAGATGGCTGGCACTGGTTTCTGCATGCATGGCAATGGCATGAGAGCTCATCAAGTGCATGCAGGTGATGGTCTTGCACGAACGCGTGATTGGAGTAAATACATGTTTGTGGCTGTTTCGAGTGGAATTGTAAGAACAATGCGAGAAAGTAAAGTTTAACAAGAGAGGATAGTATCCAAGCCCCTTTTCATTGATCCTTTGATATGTATATATATACACAATGCCACATCAATGTAATAGAGGTTATGTAAACCATAAAACCATCCATAAGAGGACATTAATCCCTATTAAAATAGAGGTTACAAGAAGGAATACATAAAGGATGATATTAATATGTAGATTAATATGTATTTTTAACACTCCCCCTTTGATCGAATCCTTTCTTGAGATCCATGAATGTCCTAAATCTTCCAGAAACCCTGTGGAAAAAAAGAAGAAATATGTATAGATATGCTGCTAAAAACTCCTTTAAACCCAGTGGGAAAAATAAGGAGAAAGTATATCATTTTATGATTATTGCCTCGTTGTAAACTATTATGAGAAAACCTTTTGAGGAGAAAACTCAACATAATTTGGAGGTCAATTTATGTCTTTGATATTCCTTCTAAAACCCATGTGGGGAAAATAAGGAATATGACATATACTTATGTTATTATCGTCTCATGAAAAACTTTCATTGAGAAACCTTGAGAGGAAAAACTCATGAAAGAAAAGAGTGTGATATGATGTGTTAGACAAAGCAATATCTAGGAGATTTCTCCCCCTGAACTTTACAAATCCCTAAGTCGACGCATACCAATTCCTTTGACATATTTTTCAAATGAAGAAGCTGGTAGGGACTTAGTGAATAAATCAGCGAGGTTATCACATGATTTGGTTGGCAAGATATTGATTTCACCCTCTTGTTGTAATTCATGAGGATAGAACAATTTAGGAGAAATATACTTGGTAATATTGTTTTTAATATATCCTTTATCCATCTGTGCAACACAAGCCGCATTATTTTCATAGATAATGATTGGTGAATCGATGACACCAATACCACGAGACTGTTGTATATGGTTGATCATTCTGCGAAGCCATACGCATTCACGTGAAGCCTCATATAGTGCAACTATCTCAGAATGATTTGTAGATATAGTCACCAAAGTTTGTTTGGATGATTTCCATGAAATGGCTATTCCATTGTGTAACAATACAAAGCCTGTTTGTGATCTGCTATTATGGGGATCAGATAAATATTCAGCATCGGTGTATCCAATAATGTCATAATTTGGACCTCTTTTGTTGAAGAGTCCAAGATCTCTTGTGCCATTTAAATATCTGAGGATACATTTTACTCCCGTCCAATGACGTTTGGTAGGAGCAGCGCTATGTCAGGCTAGCAAGTTCACTGCAAATGCAATATCAGGCCTGGTGCAATTTGTAAGATACATGAGAGCTCCGATGGCACTAAGATATGGAACTTGAGGTCCCAAAATATCTTCTTCATCCCGTGGTCTGAATTGGTCAGTCTCCATTTCTAAAGACCGAACAACCATAGGGGTTTTGTTGGGATATGATTTGTCCATATTGAATTTCTCCAATACTTTTTGGATATAGGCAGATTGATACATAAAAATTCCAGTTGGAAGGTGCTCAAGATGTAAACCTAAGCAAAATTTGGTTTTACCCAAATCCTTCACTTTGAATTTCATCTTTAGATGATTACGTGCTTTATCAATATCTTGTTGGTTGCCAATGATATTCCAATTATCAACATACACCGATATAATACAAAAACCTGTTTGTGACATTTTGATGAAGACACAAGGACAATCATCATTGTTAGAGTATCCCTTCCGTAAAAGATACTCACTGAGTCGGTTATACCATATTCTTCCCGACTGCTTTAAGTCATAGAGTGACTTTTGAAGCTTTACACAATACATGTTGCGACTTGCATTTTGATTCGGTATAGAGATTCCGTCTGGAACCTTCATATATATATTCGAATCGAGTGACCCATAAAGATATGCAGTCACTATGTCCATCAACTGCATAGATAGACGACTTTGTACGACCAAAGATATAAGATATCGGAATGTTACTCCACTCATAACTGGAGAATATGTTTCATTGAAATCAATGCCAGGTCTCTACGTGAACCCTTATGCTACAAGCCCCGCTTTGTATCTCACCACCTCATTATTTTCATTTTGTTTTCGGATGAAAACCCATTTGAATCCCACAAGAAAAACTTTTGGAGGTGTAGGTATTGCTTGAGAGAATACCTTCCTTTTTTAGAGCGAAGCAATTTCTGCTTGGATTGCCTCTTTCCATTGATTCCAATCCGAGCACGATCTGCACTCTGCCATGGTCTTAGGATCTAGATCGTTTTGGATGAGTTCTGTAATCATTGCGGAGAAATAAATGTCGACAATTATAGTCTTTCGATCGTATGATTCTCCAGACTTGAGATAATTGATGAAAATTTTGTGTACCCTTTCAGATGCATCATCATTTCCCAAAATGGTTGCATTAGGGCATTCTGATGTCCCAACATCAGTAATTGAGTACACTGTTCATGTGGGATGTGAAGGTTAAACCTCCACAGGGTGTTTCTCAACATGGTTTTGAGCTGCATTTACTATTTTGGAAGATTTGGTCTTCCTTTTTATTTTGCTTGCTAGAAGATGCATTCGTGAAAATTGTCGTACATCTCCCCCTCTTACAAGGGAGCTGAATAGTTTTATTTGGTACCTCTACTCTTGTAGGCGCATTTTTTGCAGGATTATAGGATTTTGTAACACCTTTGTAATCAGTAAACGCATCTGGTGTGTTATTTGCAATGTGTTGCAAATTGATTAATTTCTGAACTTGAAGTTCAAATTCTAAAGTATGTGGATCATTGTTGGAGATGTCTATGGCATCCTAATTAATTTTCTGGCATTGTTTATGTGGTATAATGTCTCCCCTCAATGCCGGGAAGTGATCTTCGTCGAATATACAAATAGCATATCGGGCCGTAAATAGATCCCCTATAAGAGGCTCTAAATATTTTATGATAGACAGTGATTGATATCCCAAATAGATCCCTAATTTTCTGTGGAGGCCCATAGTTGTATGCTGTGGTGGTGAAATCGGTATGTATGTAGCACAACCGAATTTTCGCAGATGGAAAATGCTTAGAGGATTTTCATGTACTAGCTGCAACGAGGAGGTTGTATGATATGCAGTTGGACGCAATTAAATTAAGTCAGCAGCGTGTAAAACTGCGTGACCCAACATGATGTTGGTAGATTGCAATTCTGTAATAATGGTCTTGCAATAAGTTTGATTCTCTTGACGAGAGATTCTGCTAACTCATTCTGAGTGTGGACATATGGAACAGAGTGTTGAACTTGAATTTCTAAGGCCATACAATAGTCATTGAAGGCACGAGAGGAAAATTCAGTGGCATTATCCATTCGAATTGACTGGATTTGATGTTCAGGGTATTGCGCTTTTAGTTTGGTAACTTGAGCGATTATTTTTACAAATGCATGATTTCGTGTGGAGAGAAGGCATACATGATATCATCGTGTGGATGCGTCTATCAAAACCATGAAATATTTGAATGGTCTAGAAACGGTTGGATAGGACCACATATGTCACCTTGAATGCGTTCAAGAAACTTGAGCGGTTCGGCTCGAACTTTGAGGTAAGAGGGTCTCAAAATTAATTTCCCAGTGGCACATGCGGTGCACACATAATATGAGGATTGAGAAAATTTTGCATTACTTAAATTGTGACCAACAAAATTAGTTATAATTTTCCTCATCATCCTTATGTTAGGGTGACCAAGGCGATCATGCCAAGTTCGGAATGCATTGACATTCTAGAAAATTACTTTATACGCAACATGTTGTACGGGTTTGAGATAAGTAAGGTACAGTCCAGACGAGAGTGAGGGAGTTTTTTCAAGTGTCTCTTTGCCATATTCGTTGTTCTTTGTAATGACAAGGAACTCCTCGTTATTGTCATCATAAGTTTCGATATGAAACCCATTTTCTGTATACCTCTATAACTCAGTAGGGTACGAGTTGAATCGGGATACAAGAGTGCATCCTCAATTACCAACGTTGTACCCATAGGGAGCGTAATAGTGGCTCGTCCAGGTCTACTATTACTGCATCGCGTCCTGCGATTGTTAAAACATTTCCTCTATTCTTTGTGAGAGTTTGGAAATATTTTATCTCCCTGAGTATAGAGTTAGTGGTACCGCTATCCACTAGGCACATTTCCTCCTCCATCGGATTGACTCCCGTACAATCTATATTAAATGGGGAATAAATAAATACAAAACGAAAAAATATATATAATATTGATTTTATTTATATTGATATAAAACGTTTATGAGTATGAAAATATCAAAGTGATGACAGTGAACAGAAATTATTACATCATGTTGGCATATAGAAATAAAAGTCTAAAACGACAAGGAGCCTAAGTGCAGTCTCCAAACATATCCTCAGAAGTGTATTCTAAGATCATGTCGTTGATGTCGTCAGTGGTGGCATCATGTAGAGGAGGAGCCTTGGTGTTGCTTGGTTCTGCTGCGGCGAAGCATCCCGGAGCATCATCTTGATAATTGAAGTGAGCTTCAAATTGTCCACCTTGATTGGATCGACCTTGATTGGAGTGTCCACGTCCCACGGAATTCAAGTATAATTTCACTAAGTGCTTTGGGGTGACACTTCTTAGTCGGGTGATTGTATCAACCACACCTTTCACAAGTTTTAGACTTGTCTTTGTTAGACTTAGAATTGTATTTGCCCTTGGCACCATTGTCTTTGTCCTTGGTAGCGTGAGGCCTATGTTGTCTCTTTCCCTTGTTCTTAGCATTGGAGGTTCTAGGATTACCATTGTTAATGGCTCCTTTTTGTTTTTTGTTATGAGTGTTGGCATGCACTTCTGGCCAAGGCTTGGAACCTGTAGGGCCTTGATTGGAGTTCCATAGAAGGAGCTCATCGAGCCTTTCTACTTGAAGCAATGTCTTGATCAACTCAGAATAAACAGTAAAACCCCTCTGACGGTATTGTTGTTGAAGGATCATGTGAGCGGGAAGCATGGTAGACAGTGTCTTCTCAATTTTCTCCATATCAGATGGTTCCTTCTCACAGAATATCAGCTTAGAGCTAATTTTATTCATAGCATGACTGAATTCTCCTACAGTTTTAAAATCATGTATATGGAGGTGGTTCTATTCATGGGTAGCCTCAGGTAAAAGGACTGCCTTTTTGTTGTTCATACCGCTGCTGAAGAGCCTCCTAGAGAGCACGGGGATCCTCTTCCATCAGATACTCAGCTTTGACATCTGGATGGATGTGGTTCCTTATGATCAATAAGGCATTATACTTGAAATTATCGGCCAAAGGAGCTACACCCTCTTAGGGAGCTAAAATGGCCGAATACAGTCCGCGCAACGATAGACTCACTTTTAGGTCCAGCGTCCATGTAGGGAAGTTGGATCCATAGAGAGCGAGATGGTCGAACTCTCGGTTTGTCATGATTCCTACAGTTGTGTGCTGCTATAGATTAAATTAATGAGTTAATAAATCTTAGGCATAAATATAATAATGAAATATAATTTTTTTCGTGGATTGAAAATAGTCAAGTGAAACTTGAATTGAAAAAGGAAATGAAATTGCAATCTCTTTATTTATATTCCAAGGTTAAACTGAAAGCTTAATCGTTACAATACTATGAAATAGTAAATTGATATGAGAAATTAAAAATATATGAAGGTAATCGTGTTTTACGCGACGACCAGCATCAGACCGTGAACGTGGCCAGGGCGTTGCTCGGCTGGTTCGGCTGTGGCTCGACCTCCCCCCTCCCCCTCTTCCCCCCTCCCCCTCTTTCCCACGTGCGAATGATGCGGGGAGGAGGTGCAACGATGTCGCGACGCGTTCCGGCGATGCCGGTGATGGGGTGGTGCAACAGGTGTCGGATCAACGCTGGCATATGCCATGAGACGCGACGGGGTGGACATGCGTGCTGCCATCGTCGTCGGTGGAGTCTGCGGTGGTGAGAAGGCGTAAGTGTCCTCGCCGCGGCGTCAAAGTCCGGGTTCATGGGGCATGCCTCGTGTGGTGGACACGGGGCATAGCCATGCATGGGACATGGCGCCGGTGCCGGCATTGGAGATGTCGGTCCTTGTGTTGGCGGCGCAGCCGCTTTCGGTATCTCCTCTTGTTCAGCAATGTGGGCGTGATCGCGTTGATCCCGATGAGGTAAGAGATCATCCGCAGGAGATCGCTTTGAACAAGAGGATGTGAAAGATCATACCCACATAGGAGGGCATGATGAAATTATAGCATGACAGCTTGTAAGATGAGATAAGCCAAAGACATGAGCGGTGACGGCATCCTACCTCGATGGACGGTGCTTTCTTCCTCACGGAAGAAGTGACGAGCAACGTGCTGATAACGTGTTTCGAGTAGAATTGTGAGAACAATGAGAGAAAGTAAAGTTTGACAAGAGATAATAGTGTTCAAGCCCATTTTCTTTGATCCTTATATATACACACAGACAATGCCACATCAAGGTAATGGAGGTTATGTAAACCATAAAACCAGCCATAAGAAGACATTAATCCCTATTGAAATAAAGGTTACAAGAAGGAATACATAAAGGATGAGATTAATATGTAGATTAATATGTATTTGTAACCGTGGTGGTCATAGATTGGCACTTTATTTGCTTGGCGAGAGCAACCATGCATAAATCATGCAACATGAAGTAGCTGACGATTCAGGTCGACCCCAACGCTCCCTTGTGGCCTCAACCAATACGTATGTACTTGGCCTCCATATCAGTTTGTATACCAGCCTCGCAGGCGTTTAGTTCGCGAAAAGGAAATTTTTGGGTGTCACATCAAATGTGTCGAAAGGTTGTCGGGAGGGGTTTTTGATACTAATAAAAAATAAATTACAGAACCTGTCAGCAAACTGCGAGACGTATCTAATGATACTAATTAATTTGTCATTAGCACATGTTGGTTACTATAGCACTTAAGGATTTTTATGGACTAATTAGGCTTAAAATATTCGTCTCACGATTTCTCCGAGAACTGTGCAATTAGTTTTTTTTTTGTCTATGTTTAGTATTCCATGTATGCGTCCAAATATTCGATGTGATGGATGGAGGCAAAAAAAAAATTAGGAACTAAACCAGGCCTAACAAAAAGTTCAGGCCACTAGTGAAGGGGAGTGTTGGCGTACATTTTAGGCCTGGTTTAGTTCCTAAAAATTTTTTATCTCCATCCATCACATCGAAGTTTGGACACATACCTGGAGTACTAAACGTAGACGAAAAAAAAACTAATTGCATAGTTCTCGGAGAAATCGCGAGACGAATCTTTTAAGTCTAATTAGTCTATGAAAAGCCTTAAGTGCTACAGTAACCAACATGTGCTAATGATGGATTAATTAGTATCATTAGATTCGTCTCGCAGTTTTCTGACATGTTCTGTAATTTGTTTTTTTATTAGTATCTAAAAATCTCTTCTGATATTCTTCCGACACATCCGATATGACGTCTGAAAATTTTCTTTTCGCGAACTAAATGCAGACTTAACGGGACCGCACCAATACCCATCAAATCCCTGCACGCCATGCCACAAGAACAACATGTACTTTTCTGTGCATGCAAAACAGAGAGGACAGACGAGCAGTGCATTGCGTTGGGAGAGGTATAAGCCCCAGATTTTCTATCTACATGGCATAGAACTTTTTTTTAGGCTAACGCAGTTGTTATCTTGCGTTGGGGCTGCCCTCGCCTCTGTCCACCATTAATTTTTTTTTGAAAACATCATTCATATATGTATCTCTCTATATAGAAACGTTTCCTTTTGTCGCTGTGGCTTTGTTTTCTTTCCCAAAATAAACAAGCATGAATCGGCCGAGCCGAGCGGTCCCGATCTCGGTCAGTCACATGTACACGTTGCAGATCCATTCCTCTAGGCCACTTTCCTTGCCAGAACCTCTGGTGGTCACGGGACATGGGTTACATAGACAAAAGAAATTACTTAATAAAATGTTTGGTTCCAAGCTATAATGACTCTATTTTATATGAGGTGGTGCACCATATATAAATTTATTCCTAAAATTTGATGGAGTGATAGGTGTTTGGTTTGAGTAATGAGTTAGTCCATCCTCTTCTCATTCATCACTTTTCAGCCCCTCTTTAAAATGCAGGAGTTTCACATGAATCTCACAGAAATTTTATTGGAACCAGTTCATTTTCACAGGAAAAACGCAAGAAACAGGAAAAATTCCTCCAATTCAAACAGGCCTTAGTTTTTTAAATGGAGCGAGCTGTTTCATCGTCACCTTATTTCTCACAACCAACATAGTCTAAGGGTGTAGACATCATTGTAAATCCCATCTACTCTAATCCATCCTACTCGAAGAATAACTCCACTCAACCAAACACGAGTTGAGACTATCCTAACCTTTTTTTTGGAAAAATTGACTATCCTAACCTGAACAAACTAGAATAAGAGTATAAGACCATCACATCTCATCTCGTCCTCAAACCAAACACATGCCGAGATTAAGATATGAGTGAGCCTAAACTAAACACCAATACATCTGGTTAACCTGATTTCTCAGTCTAATTTTGGTCTCAAGCACCGCCTAGCTAGAATTAACTGTTTCATCAGAGGCCAGCTGTGCGAGCTGATGTCAACCCTCAACAGGCAGTGACAGTTTGATTAAATATTTGATTTGTGTAATAGTACTCCATTAGCCAGCTAGGTTACTCAGATTGGCCCAAGAAACTGGTCAATTTTATTTGGCGCCTTTTCCTCCAAACAATAAATAGATAAATAGTGTTTGGTGCTGCCTAGCTGCATTGATCGCACCACCGTCCTAGCATAGGAGCATTATTAGTTGACAATATTGATTAGACTTCGACGAGGTCTCTTTCTCCCTGTTCTATTTCTAATCCCAGCAGCATTATAGAACCGTAGTACTAAATCTACTCACCGACCATTGGAATTTAGAATAGCTGTACTTAACAGAAATGTTCAGTACAAGTGTACAATACGTCATCTTTGGATGTGATCAACCATAACATAAGATAAAGTAGTCTCCTCTCCTGTCAGCACATAATCAACACTTGGCAGACTATTGTTAGCTCGGCAGCATGGCTTCAATTAAGGACGGATAAAAAAAAACTTGTGACTTGCTAACTCGCTTGGCTAGGCTTGTTTCCCTCTTTTTTAACAAGCCTAGTTCATATTTTAACTCTTTAACTCAATGAGCAGGCTCGAGAACTGACTTGTAGGCTAGCTCGCGAGTTAAATGAGCTAAGTATTTTATAGTCTAACAATCTAAACTAACAACAATTAGACTTGATGTTATGTTGCACGCGTGAGATCATTTTTGGAATTACATTCATTTTTGGAATTACATAGTATAGTATAGACACATACATCTACACATACACCTAGCCCTATGAACGCAGTCACGCAAACCGTACCTCTATACCTCTAAAGTTGACAAAGTAACTATAGATGTCTGCTGTCGATAGGCATGTCGTCTATTACTAGAAAAAAATACTGTTAAATGCTAGGACAAATATAGGAAAATACAAGCACTCATGCCAAGACATGTGTTCCACTGAAATAAACCTAACTGATATATGCTACATATTATACTTATTTATTTATCTTTTGGCTTATATATGTTTACATATGAAACTTATTTATAGTAGCTATTGATCTATGAATTGGTTCAATAACCTATTAATGAGTTAGCTTACAAGCCAAACCATTTTATTGAATTTATTTATATTTTATAGTAGCTGTTGATTTACAAATTGGGTTAACCTATAAACGAGTCAGCTTACAAGCCAAACTAGAACTCGTGAGCTAAACGAGACGAGCTGTTTTATAAAATTTTTTTAACGAGCCGAGCCAGCTCATTATCTTAATAAGGAGCCATATAACGGGCCAGACTGTTTCATTATGTGGTCCTAAGTTGCTTCAGTTAAGTACCAATGGAATTCCATCACGTCAGTCACGAATCCAGCTAGCTAGCGACCTAACTGACAGTACTGAAATATTAGTACCAAGCTCAATTGGGCTCACTTTATAACTGCTTTCTCCGTCCCTAAATATTTGTCGTTTTTCTTTTTAAGAAATAACTTTGACTAAATATATAAAAAATATTAATATTTATGGTCATATTTAATATCATTAGATAGATATTTGAATCTAGTTTTTTAATAAATTTATTTGGAGATATAAAGGTTGCACATATTTTTTATAAATCGAGTCAATTTTTTGGCACGAAAACCAACGATGACAGTTAATTTGGGACAAAGGAGCAGACCAGAGGTCGATCAATACATGCATCTTTACTCTTTACTCTTTACTCTTTATGAAAGGAGGAAAAAACCGGCGTTTGGAACACATAAGTTTCACACGCAACATATATAATAATATTATGAGATTCTTCCTCGTGTGTAATTTTAAAGCAAGGGTCAAAAAGCGAGGCATCAGTGTTTTCTCACTAGCTAGGTGGAGTGAATCTTGCACGATAGATGTCAATTAGCCAACAAAACATCAACAATAATTTTAAGTCAAATCTGAAATGTCCATGTCAGACCACATTAATCATGTGGATATATACTTAATAAAAAAAACAGAATAAATCACCGAAACCACTTCAGATAGTGACACCAAGCAAATAGTTTAACCACGAGGAAAGGATTCATGGATTTGCTACTCAAGAATAGATTAGCGGGCCATAAAATGTTCTGGAACAACTTATGTTGGTCACAAACTTAAGTGCATTTTGAGTTCACTCCAACTGGACCAGAGAAGGCTAAAACTTGCTCACCAATACTTCCCAGCCAATTGGACCATCTCAGTTTTCAGCTGGCTTTGATACATCTAGGGGTGTTCATGGGTTTAGCAACCCTCGCGATCCAAACCCAATCCAATCCAGGAGAAAGATCATTCCATGGGTCATCTCCTCATCGATGTACCCCATCGTCATGATTCCATTTCGGACCAGGACCATTGTCGCCGCCACATACGGACGCTAAGACTACCCGCAGTGGGATACTCTAAAGTTTTAGAGTATGAATATAGAGTAAAAACTGCTGCACTGGGTACTCTGAAACGATACTCTATCCTTTCTCTCACTCTATATTTAGAGTAGTATAGTGTTTACTCTATAGTGTGCAGTGGCGGGCCCTATTAGCTAAACAAAGGGAAAAAATGCTATAACTCACAAACCAAAAATCCAAATTAAATTTCGATTGCACCATTAAATTCGTCTCAATAAATCCTTCAAAACTAGATCACACATGGATATATTTAGATAAAGTGACAAGTGGGTCCCACAGTGGATAGAGTGGATAGAGGATGATATAGAGGATGGATGGGTGCTGGAGAATTGAGTATAGAAGAGAGAATCTTGCTGACTAGGACGTATAGAGAATGAATATAGAGGTCCATGAGTGCGGATAGCCTAATGCCACCGCATGGTTCTAGGACATAGCGCGGATGAATCTGTCAACGACTACATCCCTGCCTTAGCGCCAAGAGTGGGAGGTAAACATGGCGGCCGGCACGCTCCCCAGCTATATATTCAAAACCAACTACATCGTCGTCAGAACGCAAACCACTACATGTTCAAAGCCTAACGAAAATAATAATGGCTACACATTAGTTTTGATATCATTGTCATCGTACAATCAACGTAAACAATCGTGAATATATCGATGCAAAAAAAATAAAGTATTTAAGTTATTGTTAGGATGTCCTATGTGTTTTGGGTTGTCCTAAGACTTGCAGAAGTGTGACATTTTGATTGATTGATTTATTTATATATTGCATGACATCATTAACAATTGTTCCCTAAGATTTAACCGTGATTTTTTTTCCTGTGTGACACAATTGATAATGATGCTGGAACTCAAACGCATGCTCCTGGAATTACGTTCTCCACACGGTCCTGCACATGGATTGTCGGGGCTTGCGCTATCGTATCTTTGGCACAAAGCGATAACAAGTGGCACGGTTTTGTGTACACGTGTTTATATGGTGAGTGTACGTGTATGTTGTGGACGTCTATTAATTCTCAAAAAGAAAAAAAGATTACTCGTCCAGGTTCACTAGATAGTCTCTTAGCCCCTTCCTTTTGTCTTTTATATCTACGCGGTTGGTTTGTTTCTTTCCAAAACCGTAACCCCTGATATGCTGTGGTAGTTGAGTACAAAACCACCTAGGAATTAATAGTAGATAATGTGTGATATGCTGGAGTCCTTTTCCACCTGAACTCCAGGTGCTATAATGATGACAGATTGAGTGCAGTTAATTGGAACCCAATCGTGAAATATACAAACGAAAGGCGGAACGAAATTTCAGAAACCACAATAATTAGTTGCTCTTGCTATCAGGCAAAAAGTGCCACATCCGAATGGGGCCCCAAGTCCCTTCGTATATAAAAGGACGTGCAGATAAAATTCCAATGAATTTTTAAGTCGAATGTGAATGTCTATGTCCAAGCACAAACCTATGTGCTACATGGATATATTTATTAAACCAACTAAATTATACGCATACTGCTAAGTGCGAACCAGCAGAAAAAAAAATTTGCTGACCATCACCTGGTGGCTAATAATTAACAATAACCACTCGCTCAAGTCGTAATCACACAGACAGCGGTGCATGTACACCAAATAGTTTGGCCAATGCAAGGCTTTCCTCGCAAGTCGGGAAAAAAAAAAGGTTTGGCCAAGCGAAAAAAAAGATGCCAACGCTGTGTGCTACTGGATCGGAAAAAAAATCTCTGCTGCAGTCGTGCTCCACTGCGGCTCCCGTGCAGCAGCAGCACCGAGCACAGGTCGTCGATGTATCCTTCCGCGCGAATCTCAAAGCATATTGCTGCGAGCCTTGCTCCATCTATTTCAGAGGAGAACAAGTAATAGTACTGCTGGAGCAAAGGAAATGCTAGCATGATTTGTCACGGTCGCATCATTTGCCAAAATGGGTTCTGTCCCTACATGATCCTGAGCACTACGCTACGAATTGGAGGCCGTGCGTGTGTTTATACATATGCTGCATGTTCTCCCACGCGGTTGCACGCATGCATTACGACATTTTGTTGCATTGTGTGGCAATTTATCTTGCATGTTTTCTTAACAAAGACACTCAAGAGAGTGTGTCTATACGATATTTATCAAGAAAAACAATAGGTAGTATAAAGAACGATAATTTAAAACGAAACGACCTCACTGTATAAGAGGATATCAAATACCAATTTCTTTTGACAAAGCATGAGCCGGCGACAAACCGAAAGATGCAGCTGTAAATTTTTATTATTGTTTTCATCAATTTCTAGAGGAGGATGTCCTCTGGAACGTTCAATTTCAGAACCGGTCATTTGTGTTCGCCTATATAAATCATGGTTACAGAGATTTCGCTGAAGAGATGAGCGGCCCAGTCTGCCTTCGAGAGGGGCAAAGGCCCGTACGTGAAAAGCTTGTCTATGCTAGTGTCAAATTGCTTTTGCTGCTGCTGCTGCTGCTGCTATTGCAAGTTAAATGACTGCACGCCGTCCACTTTAGCAGCGAATGGTCCGGATTTGATAGATACTTGAAACGATACTATACAAAGACTGGGGAGCTTGGGTGGTGCTGGACCATGCATGCAGATTCCTCCATGCATGCCCCCAAGTGCATGAATTGTTTGGCCCGCCCTGACCTGGCCCGGTAGTCTCCATCGCCGGCAGAAACCTAACGCCGCCCTTCCACCATTTCCACCGCCTAGCCAGCCCTCTCCTGAATCCTCTTCTAAGCCCACCGGAGTTGGAAAAGAAGAGAGTCGGAGAGAGAGGGCGCTGAACTTAACCGACGCCGGCGAGGTCTTGCCAAAACCCTAGCAAGCGCGGTTGAGCGCGGGTGCGGGTGTGGTCGGGCGCGTGGGCGCAGGTCGCGCGCACGACTGGCTCCCGATAACTTTTGCGCATTGTTTTCGCCTAGCTAGATTGGGTCTTAGCCGTCATGTTCCCGTTCCCGGAACTGGAACATTCGTGTTTCTAAAATGTAGACGTTCTCGGAACGTGGAACATGGGAACGGAAACGTAGCCACGTTCCCGTTCCCAGGCTGCTAAGGATTAGGTGCATGTTATGCACAACCAACGATAAAATGTCCAGAATTTGAAGTCAATTCGGAATGTCCTTGTATATATATATGCCATTACCACATTCTATTTCTATATGAGGTTACTTAAACCGGCGAGATTAATGCTAATGACCCTACTTGCAGGCAAGGAAAACGCTAAGCACATTGTTAATTGACCATTTGACGAAATCACCCACCAAATTAACTTTTGTCCCCAAGAAAATTGACGTCAGATAGTGACACCCAATAACTTAACCACGAGGAAAACAATACGGTGCTAATCCACTGATTAACCGTCAAAACAAATTCTAAAACTTGCCGTTGCTTGACCTCTGGCGTGGCCACAACGTCAGCATAACATCAGATGGCGATGTAACCATATGTGTTCAGCTCAAATAAAACTAAATGGGCTACTTTTACTCAAATAAAACTAAATGGGCTTTGTGAGGACCTTACCGGCCCACTACGGCCTTTGCACCTGTCAGATCAGACGGCGCCGCCTGCGGGCTGCGGCGATCGGAGTCGGGATCGCGCGGGAAACATCCCCAAATTCCCCGCCATTTCTCCCCCAACCCAATCACACCGACGAATCCAACGGCGGATCGCACCACACCGCCCCCAACTACCTCCAAATCCAAGCCCTAGCCATGGCCGCCGCCACCGCTGACGAACCCACCGTGCCAGTGGAGGAGCAGCCCGGGAAGGAAAGCGAGGAGGCCGCGGAGGCAATGGAAGATCAGCTCGGGAAGGAGAGCGAGGAGGCCGCCGAGGCAATGAAAGAGCAGCTCGGAAAGGAGAGCGAGGAGGCCACTGAGTCCGCCGAGGCAATGCAGCAAATCGAGGAGGAGCCAGAGGAGGGCGGCGATCCCGCCGAGGCAATGGAGAAGGCTGGAGTGGAGGCGGAGGCCGAAGCCGAAGAGGGTGCGTCGCTGCGGCCGGCGCTGCCAGTGGGGAGGGTGAAGCGGATCATGCGGGTGGACCGGGACATCAATAAGGTGACGAGCGAGGCGGCGCTGCTCATCGCCGCCGCCACCGAGCTCTTCCTTGGCAGCCTCGCGACAGGGGCCCACACCGCGGCGGCGCGGCGGGGCCGGCGCACGGTGCGTGCCGTGCACGTCCGGGCCGCAGCCCGCGCGCACCGGCCCACAGCGGACTTCCTCCTTGACTGCCTCGCTGCCGAAGAGGAGGTTCCCCGCGCCCGCAAGACCGCGGGATCAGCCAGTGGCGGCGGCGGAGGGGAAGCGAAGCCGCTGCCGCGTGGGACCCGCCGCATCGATGCCTTCTTCCAGAAGGTTACCTAGAGGTGTCTCTCTCTGCGTATGTGCTTCCAGATTGGTGATCTAAATGTTTACATCAAAATGCTATGCGTGCTGTGATGAATCTATGAACTGGCAATTAAATTGCGTATTTCTCTCTCTGATTCGTTGTTATTGCTTATTTTCCGCGGTGACTGTGCGAGCACATACTTTGACTTGAGCAGTTGCTCCTGCGATGCAAATTTGATGGCAATTTGGCTCTTCTCCCTTGTTAGACTGAACGGTTCAAATGTGCATATCACTTTTTTGGGGATGTTTAGGACTAGCACATGATGATACTATGATAGCTGTAATAAGGTTAAGAAAAATGTTAATTTTCTACTAGCACATGATGCTAGATGTAAGGTTGGCACTAGCAATGTTTTCACATGGAAAATTGATGACATTTTTGTGCACCGTAATTCTTTGAGAGGTTGATATGACGCTCCCCTTGTAGCCAATGTGTCTCTAGTTACGAAACCAAGGCGTGTCGGTATCATTCATGCAAGCAGATAGCATACTGCAATGGGACATACTACACCACCACAAAATTTGCATGAGGAATTCTGCATCTGCATCTCAGAATACCACACTTTTTGAGTGTTGGCACAGGACATTAGTTGAGCTTATGTTTTAGGCTTTTGGAAACATTATGTTCCCTGCCACAATAATGCCAACTTGAGCGCCGAACAGAGTACTAACTACATCAAGCAGCTAGCTGGCCCGTTAACGGCAATTGTATGTATCAGGTCAGTTTAACGGTGTAAAGGTTAATAATTCAACGCAAAATCAAATGCCAGACAAATTTAGATGTTGTATGGTATATAAATAATTTGACCTCCATAATTTTAGCATCTCAATTTGGGGCATATGAATGTCATGAGTCCTGAACTCAAGGATACCAATCCCACAAGAAACTCAATGCACATAGGTAGCTTCTTATAGTGCCCTAAAGCCATGCATTTGAAATTTGCAACCCAAAAGTGAAGCCTAGGCATATTGCTGCATGCGCTTCTTCCCTCTGCAACTCATAACCTTGCACAACCATGGGCTCCTTCTGGAGCTTAATTCATTCCTATCCAGATGTCTGCGTAGCCATCATCTGCTTCTTCGGGCTTTCCATTTTCCGCTTCATCCAGCAGAACCAGAAGAGCTGCATCCCTCTGAACTGGCCTGTTGTTGGGATGCTCCCTTTCATCGTAGTGAGTAGGCACTGCATTCATGACAAGGTCATGGGTCTGCTACGCGAGGCAGGGTGCACATTCTTCTTCTTTGGTCCATGGTTGCTGGACATGAACTTCCTGATCACCTGTGATCCAGCCACAGTCAACCACTGCCTCAACACCCACTTCGAGAAGTACCCAAAAGGCAGAGAATTTGCTGAGATGTTTGACATTCTAGGCGATGGTCTCCTTGTGGCAGATTCTGAATCCTGGGAGTATCAGCGCCGTGTAGCAACATCTATCTTTGGTAGCCGTGCCTTTCGATCCTTTGTGATGTCCACAGTCACAAGAAAGGTCGGCAATGTCTTGCTACCTTACCTTGACCACATGGCCAATTGTGGTTCAGAGATTGAGCTGGAGGACGTCTTCATGAGGCTCTCGCTCGATATCTCATACTGTACAGTTTTTACATCTGACCTTGGCTGCTTATCTGTGTCTTCTCCCATGCCTGTGTTTGGCTGCGCCACAAAGGAAGCAGAAGAGGCAATGCTTTTCAGACACATGGTACCGTCAAAGCTGTGGAAGCTCATGAGGTGGCTCAATGTTGGGACAGAGAAGAAGCTTGCTGATGCAAAGGTGGTGATCAATCAGTTCATCTACAAGGAGATTGCCAAACGGAAGGCACAGGGGAGCAATGGAAGCCAGGCAGATATACTCTCCATGTACATGAAAGTGACCTTGGATCCCAGCATGAGCGAGCAGCAGAAGACAGACTTCCTCCGTGACACGGCTGTGGGGTTCATCCTTGCTGGGAAAGACCTCATTGCCGTCACGCTCACATGGTTCTTCTACATGATGTGCAAGCACCCAAAGGTTGAGGCAAGGATACTTGAGGAGCTCAAGGACCTGCAGAGTAGTAGGCCTGGGGACTTCTCTGTCTTTGAGTGTGACGCACTCAGGTCTGCTGTTTACCTCCAGGCTGCCCTCCTTGAGACACTTAGGTGAGACTTTCTGCTGCTCCATCGGTCTCCTAGGCTGGTACTATCTTGGAAACAAGCCGGTCTGACCTTAACTATCTAACTGTGGAGTACTGTATGTTTTCAGGCTTTTCCCCGCAACACCATTTGAGGAGAAGGAGGCCCATGTTGATGATATCCTACCAAACGGCACCAAGGTGACGAAGGGCACAAGGATCATCTTTTCACTCTACGCCATGGGGAGAATAGAAGGGATATGGGGCAAGGACTGCATGGAGTTCAGGCCAGAGCGGTGGGTGTCTAAGAGTGGCCGCCTCCGGCATGAACCAAGCTACAAGTTCATGTCCTTCAACTCTGGACCCAGGAGCTGCATCGGCAAGGACGTCAGCCTCAGCAACATGAAGATCACGGCTGCATCCATCATACACAACTTCAAGGTCGAGCTGGTCAAAGGGCATGAAGTGATGCCGCAGAGCTCTGTCATACTCCACACTCAGAACGGGATGATGGTTAGTCTCAAGAGAAGGGTGGCAGGTTGATGTCTGGTTAACCCACTTATGCACATGTAGACGTGAAACCATATATCTTGCGTTGTTAGAATTTGAGCTTGTGATATGAACATATATACTATGGTGGTGAATGCTTTTAGTCTGATATAGGAGCAAATAGTATGGTAATTATTGGTGTCAATGTGTGATGGCTTCTTAGCTGATTCTATGTAAACTCTAGACCTGTTAAGAACAACGAAAATTTACATTCATATTTCTCTGTCTTTCTTCTGTGTCGATCAACCACTCTAATCGTGTATGCTCCAAAGCCAACTGAATTGGTTGGGATCATGTCAGCTTGCAACAACCGATCCCATGTTTTGTCACAGGAGGGTACACACGGCGTACACATGATGCAGTTGACATATGCTAACACCATCATAGTACAAGTTCTTTTTTTTTCACGGTAGACACTTCCTTGTGGAGACCTAGTCTGAAGTATCAGATTCAGATGTCACCTGTCATCGTATCACAAGCTTTCTTCACTTCAAAAGAAACATCGCATTGCGCCCACACAAATTGGCGTGTGCTCTCAGGCTTCACGTTCATCTGCCAAGCGAAACCTATTGGTGCAGCACAACCCAAGTTGCCAACCTTCGCTCTCTGTCAGACTCACACAGAGTGATTGGTGTTCAGTAAATCTGAACTTTCTGGTGAAAAAACCCCCTAACGATTGAGGCAGTACACGAATTATTCAAGTATGCTTGCTTATACTTTGAATTGTTCAAGTATGTTTGCTTACATTTTGAATAATTCATACGAAGAAATGTTCATTAGTACTCCATCTGCTCCAAAAATATGTTAAATCTGTGATACCAAATAAATACACTATAAAGGAATTTTTATTGTGGATCTAATGAAACTAACTTGATACTTGTATATGTTCTGTAACTTGTTCAAAGTTGGAGAAGTTTGAGTTAGAACAAAACTAAAACGTCTTACATTTTGGAATGGATCGGAAAAGGGTGGGGGTGTAGAGCACATCACTGCATAGTTTTACAACTTTTCTGAAAGCACTTTATGTTTACCATTGGCTTCAGAATTCAGACTTGGTAGACCTAGGTGATATATAGAAGTGATTTAATTGTAAGATAATATATTTTTAGGTCATTAGGCAGCCTTTCCTCATCACAAGAAGCTTCATTCGGTATACTAACCAGGTTTATTCTAGTATATCATATTCAGATATGTTGACCTGGGAACTTTTAACTTGTTACGCTAGAAAAGTAGAAAGGCTCTGTGGATTGGAGGAAGTGAACTGTCAAACTGCAGCTTTTGACACCTGTACTTTTCAATTACTGTTTAAATCAAGGAGCTTACTTCTAATTTGCGCGAGTACAACACGCACCAATCAACACTTCAGGAGCTTACTTGAACAAATGAATGTCTACGTGTACATTTGTGGAACAACCCGGATTTCTGCCGATCTCTGTTGACGGTGAATTCAATACGATGATATGTGGGTTACAATAAAAGATTACTCTCTTTTCTTTTACTCTCTTTTCTTGCCATGTCAGGAGTCAGATCGTCAGCTCAGGCACCTTGCCGTGCACCAGATGACAAAAACTTACCCCCTTTGTCTTTCTCTTGCACACCTAAACCCAAAACCCCTCACAGTCACCTATATAAACGTCACAAACATCAATCTGTCTTGCTACCACACCAGCCAAAAATCGATTAAAAAAGGGGTCCCCAAGAACTCAAAGTCACTAGCTCACAAGACACTTCAATTAGGCACTTCGTTCAGCTTCAAGAAAGCGGAGCAATGGAGATCGTGTCATGGCTTCTCGGCTTTCTCGGCAGGTACCCGGAGCTCATGGTGTCCCTCGCTTGCTTTCTCCTGCTGTTTCATAGGCTGAATCGGCGGGACGGGCTGCCGACGAACTGGCCGGTGGTCGGCGCGCTCCCGGCGATCACCATCAACACCGGGCGCGTCCACGAGTGGCTGACGGAGTTCCTGCGCGCCGCCGAGCTGTCGTACGTCATCAAGGGCCCGTGGGGATCCCCGGTGGACGTGATCGTGACGGCCGACCCGGCCAACGTGGCGCACGTGTTCACGGCCAACTTCGGCAACTACCCCAAGGGCGAGGAGTTCGCCCAGCTGTTCGACGTGCTCGGCGACGGCATCTTCAACGCCGACGGCGAGTCGTGGGCGTTCCAGAGGCGCAAGGCGCACGCGCTGCTGTCGGACGTGCGGTTCCGCGCCGGGGTCGCCGCCAGCACCGCGCGCAAGCTCCGCGACGGCCTCGTGCCGCTCCTCGACGGCCTCGCCGCGTCGGGAGCGGTCGTAGACCTGCAGGACGTGTTCGTGCGCCTCACCTTCGACCTCACGGCGATGTTCGTGTTCGGCATCGACCCCGGATGCCTCGCCCCCGACTTCCCCTACGTCCCGTTCGCCGCCGCCATGGACACCATCGAGGAGGTCCTGTTCTACCGGCACATCACGCCCGTGCCGTTGCTGAGGCTCCAGAAGTTCCTGAAGACCGGGCACGGCAAGAAGATGCGGAACGCTCGACGGGTGCTCGACGCGTCCATTGCCGAGTTCATCTCGCTCCGGCGAGGGCGCGCTGCCGAGGCCGAGTCCACCGGCGAGGCCGCCGAAGCCGACCTTCTCACGTCGTACCTGGCGTGCCAGGACGAGATAGGCATGTCCGGCGCCGAGTTCGACCGGTTCTTGCGCGACACCACGTTTAACATCATGGTCGCCGGCCGGGACACGACGAGCTCGGCCTTGACATGGTTCTTCTGGCTCCTGACCAAGCACCCGGACGTCGAGGCCAAGATCCTCGAGGAGCTCCGCAAGCACCCGCCGTCGTCCGGCGCGGACAGCCACCGCACCACCGCCGAGCTGAAGCAACTGGTGTACCTGCACGCGGCGCTGTCGGAGTCACTCCGGCTGTACCCGCCGGTGCCGTTCGAGCACAAGGCGGCGGCGCGGCCGGACACGCTGCCGAGCGGCGCGCGCGTGGGGCCCTCCCGTCGCGTGATCGTGTCGTTCTACTCCATGGGGCGCATGGAGGCGGTGTGGGGCAAGGACTGCTCGGAGTTCCGGCCGGAGAGGTGGCTGACGGCGGCGGGGCGGTTCCGGCACGAGCCGTCGTACAAGTTCGTGGCGTTCAACGTGGGGCCCCGGACGTGCCTCGGCAGGGACCTGGCCTACTCCCAGATGAAGGCCGTGGTCGCCGCCGTGCTGCCGCGTTTCAGGGTGGAGGTGGACGCCGGCGCCGTGGTGCGGCCCAAGCTGTCCATCATACTCCACATGAAGGACGGCCTCAAGGTGAGGGTGCACAAGAGAGAAGAAGATGGCCTAGCTTAGCTACGTTAAGCACTGCACTAATCTTTGTGGCTAATATGTCACAAAAAAAACTTTGTTTGCTTTAATAATGTTATTACTCCAAAGCATGCATGATACTTGTATATACGTAGGCATGAGTACGTGTGGAATGCACATTTGCACTGCAGATGTGTTGCATGGGCATGTGCCTCGACTCGATCTCAAGATGTCTTTACATGTTGTACGTGCATACGTACGAGATGTGCAGTCTGTAAGAGAAGGGCATGTCTACTTTTGTTACTTTATTACACTAAAACTATATACTCATACTCTGGTCATGAATGAATAAATGATCTGTTGCATAAGTTTCTGGTATTGTAGAAAAAAATGTCTATCGATATCTTTCAAACTATATATGATGTGAAATTCCTCTCCTTCCCTTGCCTTATCCTCTCCAATGGCGCCCTGTGATGTGAGCTTCTTCGGTTGCCGAAGACTAGAGCTCGCGGGGCACTCGTACGGTACGATCACCGCACCCGTGGGCTGGATTACTCCTCGTGCAGCAACCAGTGTGGCAGGACAAGGGCATGCTTGTTTTTCATAAGGTTCTAAATGTGTTTGTTGCACTTGCTGCCAAAATTGTCACTTCCCCTGATAGCATCGCATGGCATTCCCTGCATGTCAAGATGACAACGGGTACCGAGACACGGTTCAATGGGCGGAGCCACGTTGATGCCTGGGTATTCTCAGGCCATCTTTTATGCAAAAAAAATACCTATATATCAATTATACATATATGTATATGTTATAGTAGGTTATATTCTATATTTCTCAAGTCAAAACACCACTCTTATCTGATGTGCTGGCATCCACTCTCACGACCCATCGCAAATCCCCTACCTAATGGCCCAAGAAAGCAGGAACTAGAGCCGATTCCTGCCGAATCTCTGCTTCGATTCCCTGCGATGGTTGCGCCTCGTGACTGCGGGCAACAGCTAGTGGCTACGCTAGGGCGGCTGACGCTCCACCCACACTAGTGACGAGCGCCCCTGTATTGCGCTGGGGCTGTTGGCCAGCTGGGCAGGTCCCAGGGGCTGGCCATGCACAGCTGTGTGAAGCCAAGGGCCTATTGCCTTAATTTAGGATTATTTGTTACCGGTTGTTAGCATGGATGACGCCGTGACGTGGTGAGCACATCTTTCGCAAATCCTATTGCCTTAATTTAGGATTATTTGTAGTATGATTATCAAACTTTTCAACTAATATAATGCATACATCCTTCTTGTAGATCCTAGAGTATGCAGAACGAAGAAAAAATTGATAAAGACAATTTATTAAGCTTGGGTATTATCCTAATATTTCTTCTCAACATCATCATAGAGGAACCGTCTCCTACACTTAAACCGTTTCTCATTAATATTCCTATGTTGTAATTTCCCTTTATTCTATGGATATCTTAGATTTGATCAATTTATGTCTTTAGTCATCGGTGTCATCGTGAATTATTTTATATATAGTTTTAGAATGGAACTTTTTTCTTAGCAAATAGGAATACCCAACATTGAAATCCTGGCTCCGCCACTGCGGTTCATCACCTGCAAAATGCTCAACAGCAGAATGTAGTGTTATCTTTGGTTTTCTTGAGCAAATGGGTGCACCGCTTGGCATCAATTATTGGAACTATTTTGTTTGCAAAAATAAATACAATACTTGAACAAATTATTCCTGACTTTTTTTCGTTGAAATTCATCAACTGTTTGTTTTCAAAAGTGACATTCCCAGGTCACGGAGACCTTAAAGCAATTTGATCAACTGTTCTCAACAAAGAGGCACATGTCCCTATCATTAATTAAGGAAAATTAGTCCAAACAAACAAGGTTATAAGTGTTTTTTTTTTTCAAGTAGCAAGGCTAAAAGTTTCTTTTTTGACAAATGGGCATGAGACTGTGCCTGTTTTATTGATATAGAAGTTAAAGAATCACCATGAAAAGCCAGAAAGAAAGCAAAAAAAAAAGGTTTCTGCTCTCATGTTACAAGGCTTGCAGAGTGCTTAAATTTTCATGTTGCAAAGTGCTTAAAGAAGCTTTATTGAATTATTGTTTCGTGCAAATTTAAAGTGACGATGGTGAAATGTTTTGATACCCTATACATGACAGGTTCCATGACGATAAAAAAAGTAATTTCCAAGATTTTTTTTTGAGAAGGAGTAATTTCCAAGAAATAGTTCACATTGTATCTGGCCGTGGCAGAGCCCAGGCCCGGCCACCCAAAGGAAGCCGCTAGGGCTCGCTGTCGCCGACGGATCACATCACTATGGGCCGTTCACTAGTACGTTATTATCTACAAAGTTCAAGAAATTTCTAGTTGGGTTGTTAGTGTGCCTACTTCACGCTATTACTACCCACCAGCACGACAATAAGATGCTGAAAAAGATGCTTACTGTTAACGAACAGTTTGATAGGATTTGGTATATGCTTTTAGGCGCTAACGGCGAATACCCGTGGCACTTGTCGCCTTTGCTAGCTGTTTGGCTGATTCAGCCGTACACGGCCACAGTTGTTTTGATGTAGTGGAAGCGTGAGAAACGTGCGCTGCACTGTCCAGAACTCCAGATGTCTCCACGGTCCATGTCATCCGAAGCCCAAACTATTCATCATGCTAGGTGGACACACAGGTATCGTTGGTTGAATAGTTGATTTTATTGCTCACATTTTGTTAAAGGTCTGTTTGCATGCAAATTATTTTTAGAATATTGATGAATATTATGATTTTGTAAAATATATACTTTGGTTTTCAAAAGCTATCGGGCGCTTAGATGCAACAAACCTTGTAGTTTTTTTTAAAAAAAAAACATGATTTGTCAAACGGTAATGTTGGGATCAAGGTGTCCGATCCGATAGGAATCGGGACGCCGTCTTTGGTGGGCCTCGACGCTGGCTGAACGGCCCAACAGACTTGCACCGCGTTGTTAAAAAAATATGGAATACTCCACTCTCACCCTTTCCTCAGGCTTCCCAGCAGCGTCGACACCCATTTCGTTGCGCCCCTTGCTGCATCATGACCGCGCCGCCGCGCCCGCACTGCCGCAACATGCTCCACAACAGCTCTCTCCACCGCACCCGGCCGGCCGCTATTCTTCCTCTCCACCGCGCTCGCCGCCCGCCTTCATTGCTCTCCACCGCGCCTCCGCCCTACCGCGGCCTTCTACAGCGCGACTACCTCTGCTAGTGTTACCGTCGGCGCACCTAACCTGCACCGCTCGCTCCTCTTTCCTGCTCGTCGCACGGGCCCACCTCTGCTGGTCGGGCTGCTCCCTCCCGCGCGCGTCAAGCTGGTGGTGCTCACACGCCGCCGGCTCCCACACCGAGGCCGGAATCGATCGGCCCCGGCCCCCTCCCCTATGTTGCAAATGTATGTTTCAAGTGTTTCAGATGTTTTAGAGGTATGTTGCAAGTGTTTCATATGGATATTCATAGGCCCAACGTCCATTTCGTTTCCAGACCTGCTGAAATCAGCCGAATCCAGACAAGTCTGGACCAGCCGAACCCGACCAGCATGAGTTCAGAAGCATCACAGATCATGGAGAGCACACAGTTTGTGATAGAGCAATGGACATCCTCATTGATAAACAACGGCAACCTACAGGTCAACCGGGGCGGTAGCAGCATTTAAATCAACAACTTGCTATAGTGATACATGAAGGATGACTGCAAAGACATGCTACTATCACTGAAATTACAAGTTCCTTCTGAATGCCAGATCCAGCTACCGCGTTTTCCTCGCTTTGGGTACTACTTGTATACACAGATTATCAGTGCCACAGAGAGAGCAATGGTTGCCAGGACTGTGAAGATGAGTGCCTGCAAGGAACGATCAAAGTGAGGCTGTCAGACTGGAATCCAACTATATCAGGAAGCAAGCAAGGATTTTTTTTTTTTTTGAGCATGTGTCTGAGCACGTATTTCAAGCAAGCAAGTTCATCAGAACAAAAATACAGAATGCAAAGAACTATATTAAGTTCAGTGATTCAGGTTCTAACATTGTGACACCAAACATTAGGCACCGCTCACTTTCTTAGCTGGGTGTATGGTTATCACCTGTCATAGACCCATTTCTTTGCCGAAACTTTGCCTAAGGTGTGGTGAAGACATTGTTGGCCACATTTTTTTTTCTCGATCACGCAAAAGATATGCGTGTTTTTGTATTAAGAGAAAAGCAGCGGTTTTAGTACAAAGGGGCGGGCTCTATTGATATTCAACAACGAATTTGCCCTCCCTAACCTGAACTTGCTAGCTGACTACGCCACATCTTAGAACACTGTTTGGCAAAAAGGGCATGATTGTGTTTCTATAGGTTCAAAGGTGCAACTGTAACAAATCACTAACCGAAGCCGTGGAATTGGCACGTAATCATACCATTTTCTACCTACTAATGAAATGACATGTGGCTCTCCTGCATGTTCGAGACCGTTTTCTACCTACTAATGAAATGACATGCGGCTCTCCTGCATGTTCGAGGAAAGAAGGCATGCCAATGTCTGGTAGTGATCCAAACATAGCCTAAAGTGAGTAAGTTCTATTGCATCATATAAGCAACAATATTTGATATCCAAACAGCCAAACAAAAGCTACACACATCCGTGGCATATATTGGACCTTCTGACAAATACGAGAAAACCTACAGCATAGAGTATAGTTTCTTTAAGGGAAATTTAGTTTAATCGCCCAGGCCCCAGATTTGATACAGAATATTTTAGAGTTCAATTTATTAGAAAAATTGCCAACACACTGTCAAGCAAAACTACAAATCAACACAAGTCAAATCATATCGTTATATCAACTACCAGGACACATGATGTTTTATGGACATGAATAGTTGCACTTTCACAGGGAAACACATCGAATATCTATTTTCTTAATACTGGGAAGTAACATGTTCAAGGTTTAGGACGAACCGCAACAGCTGATGCAGCTAGACCAGGGCGCTCTCGAGGATCCTTGTTGTAGTACTTGCAGCAGTAAAGAGTGGCTGCAAAGTACCAAATCAAAGGACACAAGAAACCTAAAAGAAAACTGCAAACACAGCATGTTCAACGGGCAATCCTGAACCAAAATTGAGATGAAGACTGGAGTAGTAAAGCATACTTACGAAGACCATCCTATCCCACAACCACAGCAAGGAAGCCGCCTCTCAAAGATTGCCAACCGCGGGTTTTCTTCATCTCTGAGCAGTGTATATTTGCCAGCACACCCCTGGCAATGGCAAAATTCATCCGAGTGTGCTATGCAAAGCAGTAAGAATATGATCAGCAACTGAAGTTTCTTTTTAAATCTGGCAATCTAAGATAATGTATAGAGCAAGTATCCTACGTCCTGTTTCGAAGTGTTAATGAGAAGCATATTTTCATGAGCATGAAGCGAACTATATATATTTGACTGAAGTTAGCTCATGCCATGCTGATGTTTACACATGACAGGCATACCAACATCCAGTTCTGAAGGTAACAGAAAAGCACAATTTTACAATGACGGACTCTAATGTTGTAAAGGCGCCTACAGTCTATTGATTCATAATAAACAATATAAAGTTGAAAACTGTTACCTTCTCCCATTTATTCTGCAGATATCCTGCAGCAGCCTTAATACCGACAACTGACAAAATAGATTCCTCCCTGACAGTGAGTAATTCAACAAATTTGATCGCAAGAGTTTTTCGTTACAGAAAGCAGCTGGGTACATCAAACATGCAAGTTTCTCTGACTCTTCATGACGCTGCAGTGGAAAAAAAATACAAACATGAGCAAATTGATAGGAACAGATGCATGAAAAATGCATAAATTCATTTGTAACAAATAGGATCATAGGCACAAATACATGTCCTTTGCAATTGATAGGGTTGTAGGAATTAGTCCTACATAGCCGTACTATTTCAGCGAACGAACAGTGTTTTTCTCTCATAACAAATCAGCAAACAGTACTTTCAGCCATAGTTATTAGGACCGGCCCGAACATTGAACCGGTGAGGCCTTTGGTTCGTTGGTTCACTGGTCCAACCGTTAAGAACCGGTTGAACCACCGGTTCGATTGTTTTGGACCAGATGAATTGAACCGCTCACAAATACTTTGAACCGGTGCAATTTAATAATATACAACAAATAATTAGCAACATATATTTGATCAATGCACAAATGAAATGATAAAACACACAATTATATAACCAGCTCTAGAGTTGTTTTACAAGATCTGTAAAAAACACACATGAAAAAAGAATATACGGAGCACTTACAAATTGGTGCAAAAAGGACCTGAACAGTAATTTAAATATTTATCGTTATAAAAACAATCATAGATGTTGAATAGTAATTTAAATATTCATCGTTATAAAAACAATTTTAGATGCTGAAATAGATTGCACTACTGCGAGGAGCTCATTGAAATAATCAAGATGAATATATTATTTGTCTAGTTTAAAGCTCCTATGAAAAAGTTATTAAATTTTGGAATTAAAAGAAAGCGTTGACGTCAGCTGCAGCGCCACCAAAGTCCAGTACGCATGCAAGCAATGTCCAGAATTCCAAATCTCCACTCCAATCGCGAATCACCAGGTGGCAGCGGCAACAGTAGCTAGGTGGGCCCTACATGGTCCGCCCTCCCCCGCGGCAGGCACGCAGGTGCATGCACGCCACCAGCCAGAGGCCAGAGCACGCTACCGCACGCCAGCTTTTTCCAGCCGCTCCGGTTTGAATGGAACCGGCCGGTTCGTCCGGTTTTTAGCAGTCCGATTGCATGAACGGTCTTTGAAGTGAACCGAACCGTTATAGTCTCTGGTTCGGTCTTTTATCGGTTGGACCGCCGGTCCGGTCCGGTCCTAATAACTGTGCTTTCAGCCATGGCTTTTCAGCAAAGCGAACAGGGCAACTTCCAAACACCAGTACACAAAAGTTAAATAATGTAAGGTCTAATAACAACCAGACCTACAAGGCTGTCAAGTTAGCACTATTGCCTACTGTCATTACAGAATACAGAGCAAGGAATTTTAACTTCTAATATAAACATGTGATTTTTCTGTCTTAGAAAGACAATGTCAGAACACATAAAGCACACTGTCCACCAGTTTGAGGCAGTGAAGAAATACATAGTGAACACGAGTATGGAATTCTAAAAGTACCAATAAAACAGAAAATCAAGTGTCAGTACACAGTACACTAGGAGAACGCCACAATGACAATGGGTCAATGGGTTTAACCACTTCTTTATACCCAAACTGAAGACACACTTACCTTGCCTGTCCTGCCGTCAGTCAGATTTCAAGTTTGGAAACACAATTGCCAGTCTATAACCTGTAAGCCAGAATTCTGACCGTAGCAATACTTTCTTAGATAAGATAACTTGAGTAAGCGATTTCATCGAACACATGGAGCTCACTGCACGTCATCGAGTGGAGTAACAGCTATGAACTGACCACAGACATAACAGGCTAACAGGCTAACAGCCAACTACCCACAAAAGGACGACCGTCCAGATTCGATTACTCGACCCACCGCACACAAAGATTACTAAAAGCTAAAACTCGCAGCTCGAATCCAATCCGCCTCCGCGCTAGAAATCAAGAACGGGAACAGACAATCCCGACGACGCCTTCGAACCCCAACCAAAGGATCCAAGAAATGAAGAAACTCACCCGCGGGAGGCAGGCGCTGGAACTGTGGGGAAAAGGATAGCAGACTTACGTGGAGAGCGGAACGAAGAAGCACGCGCCGCCACGGTCAGGTCGATGGACGCCACAAGAGAGGGAGGGATCTTTAGGCGGCGT
This sequence comes from Saccharum spontaneum, assembly GCA_022457205.1. Classification (NCBI taxonomy): domain Eukaryota; kingdom Viridiplantae; phylum Streptophyta; class Magnoliopsida; order Poales; family Poaceae; genus Saccharum; species Saccharum spontaneum. Next base: position 22,701,265 of record CM039599.1, on the reverse strand, counting down.
TTTTTGATGCCCAGCGTCGCCAGGTCTGGCTCTGGCTCCCCTTCTCCCCGGTCCCGGTGTTGGGGTCTAGAGGGGAAAGAAGGAACTGGAGAAAGCGCGGGCGGCCGGGGGCTTTTGTCCGTTTGCTTGGCTTGTTGGAGACCGCGGGATGAATCAGGCCATGGGAAGCCTCAGAAAGCTCAATGGAGTGGACCGTCACGGCGAGTCGAGGCCTGCGCGCTCGCGTTCGCTCCGGCTTTTACTCGCCTCGTCCCCAAAAAAAAAAGTAATTTTATATTTAAAACAAGTTTTTTTTTCTCCATTCCAAATTATAAAACGTTTAATTTTTTGACACCAAGTTTGACCACTCGTCTTATTCAATTTTTTTTTGCAAAACATCACTTCTTTTGTTGTGGCTTGCTTTATTAATAATAGTTCTTTAAGAATGACTTAAATTTGCTTATATTTGCTCAAATTTTTTTGAATAAGACGAATGGTCAAACTTGGGGGTCAAAAAAGTCAAACGTCTTATAATTTAGGATGGAGGAAGTATTAACTAACTTCAAAAAATAGTATTAGATATTTATGTCTCTATAAATAAATTACTGTAAAAAATATTTTAAAATTAATCTTTATTAGGTATGATAGATGTTAGTAAATTTTATAGAGATTTTATTAAATTAAAAACTGTTTGGTTTCCTAAAAAGATGAGAGTACCATCGCTTTGCTTTCCTTCAAAGGACAGTGTGTCAGGTGTCTCCTTCAGTTCACGATGGCCATGTTTAGATTCCAAATTTGGGAATCAAATTTTGCATAGTAAATGTCCCGTCACACTGTAGCAATTTTGTTTTTATTTGGTAATAATTATCCAAATATTGATTAATTAGGCTTAAAATATTCGTCTCGCAAAGTACAATAAAATTGTGCAATTAGTTTTTAATTTCATCTACATTTAGTACTCCATATATGTGCCGACATTTTGATGTAATGGGGAATCTTCTTTTTGCATAGTGGAATTTAGGGGTGAATTTGGGCATCTAAACAAGGCCGATATTCTGCAAATTTCTCCAAATAATGCCCGTTTTATCCATGGTGTTTTTCATAAAAAGTCTGTTCAACCTTTTTGAGTTAAAAAAACAAAAATCTTTATACTATTTAAATCCATAAAACAGGAATACGCAACCTTTCAAAATGGTGTTCAAAGAAAACATGGTGAAGTGACATGATTTTATAACACAATGGGCTATCACATCAGCGTAATGTATGACCAATCGTCTTCCCACTGTGCAGATTTGTCATATGCTCTCTCCATCGATCGGAGAATACAATTCCAAAATAGTGTCGAAGTTAAATAACTTGAAATTTTAACTAATTTTATACAAAACTATTAATATTTTAAATACGAGTAAGGTATTAATGGATTCGTCATAATTTTTTTGGTATATCTATTTAAAGTAATGTTGATAATGATTTCTATTCATCTAAATAGTTTAAATTTAACGGTTTAAAACTACTTCTCTCTAAGGCCTAGTTCGTTTAGCCCTAATTCCTCCCGGAATCATTCCCTGTGATGAAAGATAGTACAAATTTGCACAAGATTCCAGGTTGGAATTGTTCCTAGTGTCTAATCCCTGATAACCAAACAGGCCTTAAGACAGAAGTAGCAAGAAAGTTGATATGAACACAACCTAGTGTTTAAGAGCTAAAATATCAAATTTTGTGGGATACTTTCTAAATCTTAAATTATCAAGTTTCAAATGAACTTAGTATACATTATTATCAGAACTCCTATATAGAAGAACGCCTCGTAGTTGTTTTCATGATATCAAGAGCATATATAAATCTGCTCGGTTCAAGATCGTAATCCTTTAATTAATTAATTGCCATGATGATTGATGATGAGCAAGCAACCTGGGATCATGCCTACATGCAACATCTACTTAGAGCATCTCTACCATTAGCCCATAAATTAGGGCCTGTAGTTTTGTTTTTATGACTTTTACCTTTGAATATTTTTTTCTAGGCTCAACTCTAAGCAGTAAACCCTAAATTAAAGTTTCTACTTTCTTATGACACATGAAGGGCAGACCTGGTGCAGTTGGTGAGTGCTAGTTCGTCGAGTCACCAGGTCCTGGGTTCGAAGCCATCTCTCTGCAGAATTTCTGCAGAGGTAAGACTTTACTTCGGTTATTCCCTTCCCCAGACCTCACTCGTGTGGGAGCCTCTGGCGCTGGGTCTGCCCTTTACTTTCTTATGACACATGGAACTTCATATATAACTGACATAACTTTTTTTATTTATTTCATCTTCTCCCTCCACATCTCACCCCCCTCCCCATCTGGCTACCACCTCTCAGACTCCTTCGTCGGCACCTCCTCCTCATCCTCCTTCGTCTTTCCAAACCCTGACTGTAAGGGAAACTCCTTCGATGCTGATCCCGGTCGCTCCTCCTCACTCGTTACAACCGAGCTACACCATCGCTCCGTCTACCACTGTCGGTCGAGGAGAGCGGTCGGCTGGGTGGGAAGGGCAAGCTCAAGGAAAGGAGTGCTGATAGGGTCCACGCAAAGTTGTGTTGGTATGGTGGGGCAGGCATGCTAGCAGAGAGGGCGGCTGGGGAGGTGGCATTCATAGGAAAAACGATCGAGCGGGGTGGATCTCGAGTGGTCGAGAGTGGGTAAGATGGTCGAAGATCCTTAATCCCTCGAGCAAAGGAGGGAATGGGCCAAGGGAGGATAGGTATTCTACTCCGACAAACGCTAAGAGATAGAATCGGTGATGACGAGGACACTATACGAGAGGCACAAGCGAAATCACACCAATGAGAAAATAAAAGAAAAAATAGGTGCCCAAAAGAGACCCATTGTCACAGAACCTCTTAATTATGATGGCCCATAAGTACGCGTCATTGCCATAATGACCTCTGACAGTCGTACTTATGTTCACCATAACTTAAAAGGCATGCTTTCCTCCGAACAGGATCCAATCATAGGAGTATTGCAATATTACAACAGTTTATTCAAAATATTCAACAGAGTAAAGTAGCGGAAGTCTTACAATAACTTAGGTTACAAACCAGTTTTTCAAATCTCAAACCTTATGTAACATTATTACAAACCAGTAGTAGAGAAGTATCGTAGTAACTTTATTACATCACACAAGCGAGATGCCTTGTCCAAAGGCCACACAGTCTACTCGTCGTCGCATTCTTCAACCACGACGGTCATGCAACAAGGCTCGAAGCAGACTTGTTCATGAACCGCACCTGCAACAAGGGGTTCAACAAACCCTGAGTACGAGAGTACTCAACAAGACTTACCCGACTAAGACCAAGACTCCAAGGGCATGCTAGCTTTAGGGAATCAAGGTACGGGTATTCAAGAATCAAAATTATTTTGCAGAAAAGCTTACTAACGTGAATCCTTACTTTCAACATTTTATTTTAATCATTGATGGTTCATTAACCAATTCTAAGTGATCCTAATCTAGATCAAAGTAATTCTCATCAAATTCTTTCTGATTCTTTCAATATTTTTCATTTCTTAACTACGATGTAAATTAGGCGATCGAGTCTCCATAACCGAGGAGCAAACGACGATTCGAACCGATTATACCCAGCTGGGGATCTCTAACCTCACGATATATGTAGAACCGAATCTTGCATATATCAACCCTCATTTAGATCTCCCAAAACCAAAACGTGTCCATCACCACCCGAGAGTACAGTACTCCTCGAACCCGGCCCGATTCTAGCCCCGAGGGTATACGCTACTCCCGCCATCTCTCCACTCCCAGTGCGAGGTTAGACGTTCTCGTAATGGACTAACCAAAGTAAGGCTTACCCGACATGGGCACATGGCTAGTACTAATAAAAACTCCATGACGCGAGGGCCAACAACGTATGGTCCTTAACTGATAAGGCGGAAACAATACATTGGGACTCCTCTCCCAATGCACGTTAGCAGTGGCCAAACCACCCGCCCGATCTTACAAGTTCATTCACATATTTCAATATTCATTAAGGATGCCGTCATGGCCGAGTAAACATTCATTTAAAAGCTTAATTTCTAAGCATAGCGAAGCATACTACGCATTTTTCGTAAAACAGGTATCAAGGTTGATATTGTAATAATCAAGGATGATAATGTAGCAATTAGGTTATCACTCAACTCCTAATTACTTAATGCAATAAACCATAATATAAATAATAAAACATTTGTAAAATTCAAGGTAGGGTTTAAATGCACCGGGGCTTGCCTTGCTCGGACACGATGACTGATTCAGACTCGAAAACTCCACCGTCTGGTCCGGAACCCACCGACGATCGCTATTCTCCGGAGACCTGCTCGTTGACTTCGGCTTCCTCGAAAGCGGAGACTACACGAATACATAACATGCTTTAACATGATGCTCGATGATAAACATGATGCTTGATGATAACATGCCACGGTTACGATTGGAGTACAACTTCCCTTCACGGTACAGTCGTAAACAGAAAACCTACTAACTAGTAGCGACGATTTCCAGCGATACCAGTTTTTAACCTAACAAGTTACTAACGAGCTCAATCATGAAATTAAGGTGCCAGAGATCACCAAAGGGTAGTGACCTAAGGACATCACTCAATCAAAAGGCACACAACACTTAAAGTTCTCAAAATAACATTTATTTATTATTTAAATAATTAGGGCATAATTAAAAGTTGATCAAACTTTATCTAAACAAGCTCAAACTTTTTCTATGGGTTAAGAATGATTTATAACAGTGTCATAATAAATTTCATAATTTTTGGATAAATAAATTAATTATTAAAATTCCTGGAAGTTGCATTTAATCTTTAATGAAACCAATTAATTCTACTGCCCAAAGTATTCAAATTCATGATTTAACATTTTTCCTAGATAGTTTATACATTGGGAAGCTTACACAAAAATTTTCATGAATTTTGGAACTCTACAAAATTTTTAATGAATTAAACAAATAATAGCACTATTCATTTATTTGAAAAAGAAAAACAAAAACGAAATCGGGCCGATTCTCTTTTTCTCCCGCGGTCCGGCCCAGCCAGACGGCCCACGTACGCGCGCCCGCGCCCGCACGCGCGCTCGGCCCAGCAAGTGGCCCAGCAGCGGCCTGCCTTTCCCGCTCTCTCTGACAGCGCAGTCCCGCCTGTCATCTCCTTCCTCCCGCTCGCCCGCTCTCTCTCGCGTGCCCGCGCGCTCGCCCGCGGTGACCGGCCAGCGACCGGTGCCTCGGTCGACAAACCGAAGTGACCAACATGATCCAGCCATCCCCGCGAATCATCAACAACCCTAAAAGCTAAGGTTCACCTTCCCAAGCACCCTCCCCGACGGCCATGGCGGCTCGGGACGACGGCAAGGCGGCTGACTCCCCTTCCCACGGCGGTAGAGGTTAAAGACAGGCGAGCATCACGCTCGGGAGCTCACCGTGAACTCACTGACGAACTTGGTGGGGGTAGAGGTGGTCTGGAGTTCCCGGTCGACGGTGAGGAGGGCGACCCCGACGGTGGCAACAAGACGCTGTTCCGACGAACACAGGACACAAAAAGGAAAACCATCAATGCGATGAGCATCATAGCATCGAGTAGGACCTTGAACACGAAGCGGTTAAGCCAGAGACTCACCGAGACAGGCTGGCCACGGAGAGCTCGATCACGGCGGCGATGGTGACCACAGCGAGGGAGAAAACGGCCCTACCTAGCTCGGGATGAAAGGAGGCTCTACAATGGGGCTCAGTGCGTGCGCGAAGGCAAGGCGAAGCTGGCTGCAAGAGGGAGTGGCTGGCGGTGCAGTGACGGTGGTGAATTTCGCCGACGAAAACCAACGGCGGCGACGGCTAAACGGAGGAGAAAAAAAGGAAGAACACGGTGACCTCATCGTATACATAGGTCTAGGCACTGTGATCGGCTCTGGAAGACGCTCGTCATTGCGCTGGCGTTCCTGGCGCGTGCGAAGGCCGTGGAAGCGGCCACGGCAGGGGTCGGCCGGCGCCCATGCCGCGCGGTGCCCCGCTCTATTCGCCGCCCACTGTAGCTCCCCCCCAAACTCTGAAATTCAAAGTGCTTTTTCAAATTACTTCCAAATTTGTATAACTTGAAAATCTTCCAATGTATGAAATCTTCATATTTTCAAGCTCTACAAGTTTGATATTGAACACGTTTTCAAATTCTCACTGGATTTTGAAATTTGAGTTTAAATTCAAAAAGGGACACATTTTTCAGATTTGGTAATTTAGAAATTACTTTTGATTTTATATTGAAACTTCAAAATCTCCAAACATCAAAGTTGTATATCTTGACCAGACCTACAACTTTTCTGTTCAAAACTTTTTCAAATTCTGCCTCCATTTTGAAATTTTAGTTTGGGGACAAAAATGAATTAAATTTGAAATTTGTTTATTTTCAAAATTGCTCCACATTTTACACTAAAACTTTGAAAACTCAAAACACCAAAGTTGTAGCCCTTGAAAAGTTCTACAAACTTGATTTTGAACTTTTTCCCAAATTTTGCTTAGATTTTGAATTATTTCAAAAGGGGTAAAACAGGGTTTTGAAATTTAGGGTTTTCGGAGGGATTTTAAATTGGAATTTGTTGCTACTTTAATTTGTGATTACTTAGTGATCAAAACCTCACCCAAGGGCATCATTTGGACCAACATGACATGGTTGACCAAATGCCACTCTTGGTTGACCAATTAGCTTTTGAAATTCTTTTACATTTCTCCCCAGATTTGAATTCGACTTCGAATCGAAAAACTCGTGACAAGTTTTAGGACTCCAATTCAAACTCAAATTTGGAGCTTCATTTTAGATGTTTTACTTGAGCTCATACCCTACACTTGACACTAGTGTGCAACACAGTCGCGCACCTCAAATTACGCAGGGCATGGACTAAGTATTTGCGGTGGTATTCGAAATTAGGGTTTTCGGTTTCGGAGCACACCACTGAGAAACACATTCAACCTAGATAAGTAAACTTGTTTTAGTTGATGCATAACAAGGTTAACCTAACAGGGATGATTAGCAATGCATTATGATGACATGGCAGATTAATTAGCAGTATAACACCCGGGGTGTTACACCCATGAATGAAGGATTTGGAGGATTTGAGGCCTCTAAGTACTGGAGTTGTTCTTACTGCTTTTGCTTGTCAACATATTTGGCCTCCCACTCCTAGTTGCGTCAAATTATCGATGGATTAATGGACTGGGCTGACTGTCGCTCTATGTTTACAGGAAAAAACATGATAGCATGACTAGGAACCTGATGATATATATGAAGCTGTCAACGATCATGATTTCTCCAATTTGAGAGTGAAAGCGGAGAGCAAAATGGCTTCTTTTTTTAAAGAGTTCCCACGTGATCTTTTTTAATCCAAACAACTCCAGATCACCCATGACACATTACATTTAACCTTGGATCAATTCTACTTATATACATCAAACATTTTTTTGTGTGTGGAGTGTGGGGTTGTGATTTGGGGGATTATTCCTCTGTATAACTACGCCCAAGGCCCCAAGTGCTACCCAAATTTTAGATGACAAAAAGAACCTTGCTGATAAAGTTAATTAATATTTGAAAAAAGTCAACATCACCCCCTGAGGTTTGGGGAGGTGTCTACTTAACCCCAAGTATAAAACTAGCTATTAAACACATTAAAGTTTGCAAAACCGGTCATTTTACCCCCTATGGTGGTTTTGCTATGCGGTTTTGCCTATGTGGCAGTGGTTTTGCCACCTGGTGCGCTGATGTGGACTCTCATGCTGATGTAGACGATTGACGAGTGGGCCCCGCTGGTAAGTGACAGGTCCTTCTCTCAACGACAGGTGGGCCCCACCCTTCATCTCCTACCTCCAGCTCCTCCCGCCGGCCACCGTAGCTTGGCCACAGCGCGGACCAAGCGTCGTCACCTTCACCGAGCACACGCGCCGTAAGACCTCTCTCGCAAGAATTCAGCTTCCCCACTCTCCATCTTGTGCGCGCTCATCCCGGTCGCCATTGACGGCATGGCCGTCGAGCTCTCCGCGACCCGTCCCTCCTCCTCCTCTCTGCCTATAAAAGGAAGCGCTGAGCTCCTCTTGTGCACGCCGCCGCCTCTCCATCCTTTCTCGTGCCCTCTCGCTCGCTCCATCGTCACGAATCAACGCCGCCGCCGCCATGGACGGGGTTGACCCAAGCTTCCAATCTCCCCACTCCGAGCGCCTACTCTGCTCCTTTTAGTCCCTACGAACTCGCAAGAACATGGAGAACCCGACCCACAACTCCTACTCGTCGATCCATGGTTGAATTGTCGTTCCCAAGCTCCAACACAAGCCACCATGGCCGCCAACGGATGCACGGCCTTGGGCCCTTCCACACTGCCTCTCCGCCACCGTGGTCTCCACCGGCGTGATCATCTCGCCACGCTTGGCCTCCGTCGCCGCTCGCCGGAGCTCTCCAACAGGAGGGCATGAACGTCGTGCGTAAAACTTTGTATGACTCAAAGTAAAACTTTCTTGACTCAAACTAAAACTTTACATGACTCAATGTAAAACTTTACATGATGGCGAGCTCAGGAATTTTGGTCGGCGGCTGCTGCTGCTCTCCATGGAAGCGACGAACAGAGAGAGCAGACAAGGAGAGTGAGCGAGAGAGCAGACGGCGACGATGTGCTGATGCGGATCCAAGGCATCCTTTTATAGAACAGAGAGGGAGCGGAGGGGCCGGGTCACGAGCTCGATCGAGCCGTCCATGGCTGCCGCGGAGTGCACGCGAGGAGAGGTCGCGAGCAGCTGCGCTGGTGGGCAGGTGCAGTAGACGCGGGAAAGAGGGGCTTGGTCCTCGTGGCTTCCAGCTCTGGGCGATGCTGGCAGCGCTTGACCGTGGAAGACAAAGGGAATGGTGGGAGGAGATGGAGGTTAGGAGCTAGAGGTAGGGGATGACGGGTGGGGTCCACCTATCGGTGAGAGAAAGACATGTCACTTAGCAGCGGGGCCCACTCGTCAATCGTCTACATCAACATGAGAATCCAGTTCAGCACGCCAAATGGCAAAACCACAGCCAAGTAGGCAAAACCGCCTAGGAAAACCACCCCAAGAGGTAAAATGACCAGTTTTGCAAATTTTACTGTGTTTAATACTTGGTTTTATCCTTGATGAGGTTAAGTAGACACCTCCCCAAATATCAAAGGATGACGTATTTCCATTAATACTTCCAGAGCACATGGATGCAGAACCGGCACGTTGTCTGGTCGGGTCGCCCATCAATTATACATGAAGCGAACAAGGCAAGTTTATGCTACACATATGTAATCTACCTCACGGGCCACGCCGTCACGGCCAAGGCATGCCATTTGTCTATGCAAGACACTGTTCAGATTTTTTTTTGAGGAAAAAGACACTGTTCAGATGTTCAGGCTTGAGAGGCGTACTCATGAATGCAAGGCATGGGCCGTTTAACTGGCTGATGGGCTCGGATGATATCGCAGCACATGTTTCATCCATTCAGGAATTACATAATTGGCTTGTACAGAACAATTGATTGAAGCCGGCAATGTCGAATGCAGACCGGTCACAACTGAGGCCACGTTTAGTTTTCAAAAAAATTTGCAAAATTTTTTAGATTTCCCATTACATCAAATCTTTAGACACATGCATGTAGCATTAAATATAGATAAAAAAATTAAACTAATTATATAATTTAGACGAAATGGACGAAATAAAATTTTTAAATCTAATTAGACTATGATTGGACACTAATTACCAAATAACAACGAAATTTACTACAGTGTTATTTTACAAAAAAAAAATGCAACTAAACAGGCCCTTACTGCATCATGTACAGTAAACGGCAACAAGATGTCGCAAGAGACTGAACGTTGAAACCGAAATTAACTTGCTCAACTAATTTATTCAACCCAGGATTGGATGGAAGTACAATACCCTCTGAAAGTCTGAGGCTGTGTTTAGTTCACTCGAAAAGTGCACTATGCAAAAAAAGATTTCCTGTCACATCAAACTTGCGATACATGTATAGAGTACTAAATGTGGATAAAATCAAAAACTCATTACACAGTTTGGTTGTACTTTGCGAGACGAACGTTTTGAGCCTAATTAGTCAACGATTGGACAATTATTACCAAATACAAACGAAATGCTACAGTAAATTTTGGCACTCCAAATTTCACAACTAAACACAGCCTGAATCGACATCTGAAGCTACTGACAGTAGCACACTTTCGGATCGTACTCTTGAGGAAAATGTAGAAGTTAAAAAATAGATAAAGATCACGAGACTCCTACGTACCAATTTAGCACAGCAGAATGAATACTAAACCCCAGATCACAAATCCTAATAACAACAAGCACATCTTCAGCACTGCCAAGCAATTAGGCACCCACTTTTCTTCCTCTTCCAAATTATCACTCTTGTCCTCTCGCCACAATCTTGTACTTGCCTGTCACTTGTTGCTGTAACAACAGAAACACAAATGGAGACAGAAAAAATTTTGCGTCACGGTTGCTAAATGTCAGCAAACTAATCAGTAAATGTCTTTATCATTTTACCTTCTCCCATAGCTCGGTGTGCTCTCTGCAGAAGCCGGCGACGATGGCGCCGCTCTTCCCCTCCTGGTACTCGATGCAGAGGCCGGCGCCGAGGCCGCACGAGACGTGGAAGCCGAGGCCGCACTTGGGCTGGGAACACTCGAGGGCGCACCCTTTGTTGCCCTCGCAGATGTAGCAATCCTTGGCGAACCGGTGGGCGGGGACGCGGGAGCAGTCGATGCCATCGCGGCCGTCGGGGTCCCGGAAGAACACCTCCGGCACGAGCAGCGCGCACGAGATGTGCGCCCACTTCCCCTCCGTCGTGCGCTTCATCGCGCCGCCGCTGGCCGGGCAGAGGCAGCAGCTCCGGCGGCGCACCGCCGGCTTGCTCTTCTTGGCGAAGCAGAGCGAGCAGAACCAGTCGCCGTCGGGGATGGCCTGCGCGAGCGGGTTACCGTAGCAGGACGCGTGTACCATGAGGTCGCACCCATCGCAGAACACGATAGGGTCCGACGGGTCGCCGTCGGTGCTCGCGCACACGGCGCAACGCACGCCGTCATCGTCCTCCACGGGCTCTTGCTCTTGCTCTTGCTCTTGCTCTTGCGCCGCCACTTCATCAGCTCCATTCCTCGGCTCTTCTTTGGGTGATGCTCCCTTCGCATCAGGCGCTGCGTCGGATTTCTTGCGCACTTCAACCACAGCTTCAGACTGCTCGCCATCGACGGTCTTGCAGGGTTTCTCCAGACCTTTACCTTTACGCGGTGGAGACCTTGGTTTCAAGGACACCTGCTCCTTGATTCCCTTTTGATTGATGGGCTTCTCAGATTTCTTGAACTCCTCGCCTCTAGCGCGCTCTTCGGTGCCACTTGCCACTCTAGAATTGATGGCGCCGCCGCCGCCGCCGCCGCTGTGCTTACTGGATCCTTGAGGCCTGGCTTCTTTGGCGGCGACTACCCGAGCACCATCTGACTGCACGGATGGAGGCGGAACAAACGGCGGCATCACGCGCTTGTTGACCGGCAGGCATACCGGGGCAGAACGCGCGGCGTCCTCCCGACGAGCTGGCGAGTTGGCGCGCTTCTTAGCCGAGACGCAGGTCGAAGCGACCGTGTCCACCGGCGGCGCGGCGCAAGCGCGCCTGTTGGCTGGTAGGCACGCCGGAACAGAACCGGCGGCGTCGCCCCGAGGCGCGGGCGCGTTGACGCGCTTCTTGGCCGAGGCAACCGCACCGGGCGGCAGGGGCGGCGGAGCGCACGGGCGCTTCTTGGCCGGAACGCACGCCGGCACGGCCGCATCCGCCGGCGCTGCGCAGGCGCGCTTCTTGGCGGGGAGGCACGCGGGCGCCGCGTCCTCCAGCGGCGCCGCCAGGATGGCTCGTTTCTTCGCCGGGAGGCAGAACGGGGCGTCCGCCACCTCCACCCGCGGCGCTACGATGGCTCTCTTCTTCACCGGAAGGCAAACAGCGACGGCGGCCTCCTCCGGCGGCTGTGGCTGCGGCGGCGGCAACACGCGCTTCTTGGCGGGCAGCAGCACGCTGGGAGTCGATCCGAGGTGGGAGCCGACGTGCCTGAATCGCTTCGATGGCGGCAGGTCGCGGACGCTGCCGCTCGCAATGCCGTTCTTGGCGATCTCCATGGACGACAGGCGGCGGCGAGACGGATGAGCTCAAAGATTGGGGAATAAGCGAGAGGGGGAGGAGTCTTTTCTGGGCGCGGGAATTCGCAGCGGAGGGAAGGACGGGGGTTTAAAGATCGCGCGGGCTCGAAAGATTTTCGGGGTTGGGTGTTGAACGGCCAGAACCAGAGGGGGAGAGCGCGGCGGCGGAGGAATCTGAGCAACATTTTGGCTCGGTGGGAAGTTGAAATCGGAAGGGGAGGCGACGGCGTCTCTGGATTTGGGTTTGAAATTTCAAACTGGGCGGAGACGCGGAGTGTTTCTGCCGCGGGGCATCGGCGGACTCCGGTCTGCGGGGAAATTTTTTGTTTTCGTTTGGGAAGGGAAGAAGCATGTGGCGGCGCAGCGGCGAAGTGGCGCCAACCAGTGGCCCCCGCGCGCGCCAGATTGGGGAATTGCGAATCGAGCGAGAGCAGTTGATTGGGCCTGAAGACTCCAAAAAAGAAGTCTTGGGCTTTTCTATGGGCCGGCAACCCACGAACAATAACGGGTGTTATAATGAACCTAGTTATTTATGACATGGAATTTCTCAAAAAAAAACTTATGATTGGAATCCAGGGACTCCTCTTTCGCAGATTTCTCTGTTCGTTCCCCTGTGGTTGTGGTTGAATTATTTTAGTCCACCATTCTTTGTAGTTTCTTACTCTGTGGTTCGTTGCTAGGTCTTGTAGAGCAGACCAAGGTTCCACCAGCCTCCAGAGTTGTTTCTAGTATGTACAGTTTGCCTTGAGATGGGTATGGGAGCCCTGCCAGCAATAATAACATTATTGGCAGCCTTCAGAATAGGAGCCAAGTGAAAAAAAACTGACATTTTGGCTACATGTTTAGTTTCCTAATCTGGCCCGATCACAATCACCAAAGGAACCAGTGAAACCGTGCATTGTATGCTGGCTTCGCCAAGCACATGCCGAGTGATCTCTAGTAGTGATGGTCCATAATTCAGTGAACTGGTGTAGTCCTCGCATCCAGAGCAGATGTTGCAGAATGAGACCATAATGCACGTGTTAGAGCCCCAGCCCTCCCAAAAATTTATATCATATCCCATCGAATATTTGGACACATGCATGGAGTATTAAATATAGACTAAAAATAACTAATTACACAGATTGCGTCTACGTTACGAGACAAATCTTTTAAACCTAATTAGTCTATGATTTGATAATAAAGTGCTACAGTAACGCATGTGCTAGTAACGGATTAATTAGGCTTAATAAATTTGTCTCGCGATTTAGTAACGGATTCTGTAATTTGTTATTTTATTAATATCCGAATATCCCATATAACTTCCTCATATAACACCTACGTGACATCCAAAACTTTATATGCCTTGAACTAAACGAGGCCCGCTGAATGCGCCGTCTACATGAACCTACTCCTGCAATCAGTGGCGGGGGCACGGGGCACCTCGGACCTCGGTGCCGGCAGCACTCTCCTGAATCACGAGTCCTGACCGGCCCACCAACGGCTGATGACTGTTAGTGGCTGTGATTATCGCGCGGAGAATAATCATGATAAATCAGTTTTTTTAGTACTACATTAAAGGAAAAAACAGATTCAACCAAAATTTAAAAAAAAGGTTTCTTAGCCAAGCTGGAGGCTATACGTTAATGTATGTCTGATGTGTATTTACACTTTTTTTTAGACTGTATTTACACTTTTACAGTCAAATGAACATACAAGCTGGCAAGGGTCATGGCCATGAATTCTGAATGAATATGAATTGTTATTACAGCATCAACAAGTTACTCACAGAAAACTGTTACTGCACGTTAAACTCCAGGATAGCTAGCTCCTGTTTGATTTTATCCCGCTCGGTCTCACTCACCAGCATTAGCCGAGGCTAGCATAACGCTAACATTTTTACAAATTACAATCACTCTAGTTCACCTGCCTTTACCTCAAATTCTTCCCTGGTTGATAGTATCTTTACGCGAACCATGCCTCGCTCCCACTCAGAATTTCCAACCAATATCAGCCTGCTAGCATTGATCCTCTCCGCGTGCTTAAATACCCTAGTAGTAGCAAAACAGATATTTCAGGCACGGCGATAAAGCAAGGGGGAAAAATGGTAGGCATACCATTTGAGACGTTTGTCTTCTACAAGGTCAACAGATCGGCCTTTCTTCCTCAGAGACGAAGCAATACTGGATGCTGCTCCTTCAAGTTCTTCGTCCAAAGGGAAGACAATGTCATCAATTTGACGTGACATATCAGGCAAGAGACCCTTTTCTTTCAGCAGCTGTCAGAACACAAATCACAACCGAATCAATGCCACTCCATTGAAGCAATACCACAAACTCAAAATGATGTATTTTCAGCAGCTGTTGGAACACAAATTACACCCAAATAAATGCCACTCCCTTGAAGCAGTATCACAAACTCAAAATGGTGTACAAACTGCAACAATACTTTTCAAGAAATTCATGTTATAAAGACGAGACTTTTATTTCTGTACTCCACATTGCATGAATTAGCACGCACATAGCAGTTGTGATGGCTAGTGTCATGAATTGGTCATGTTTTAGGTATTAACAGATGTTGCCCTTATTTGCATTAAACATCAATCTAAAACTGAACTAATTCTTACACCAACCGGATTGCTTATAATTCTAAAAAAAGAATCAGGGATAAGATAAAACAGGACATACTTCCACTATAACAGCATCTCCAAATCCAAAACCACAAGCTGGTATATCTTCACTTCCAAATGTTGAAAGCAATCTATCGTACCTTCCACCACCACAAATTGCTCTCAGTTTTCCTTCTCTATCAAATGCCTACAAAAGTGGTACAAGAGTGTCAAAACAGGAGTTGGTGGCATGAATACATTTATTGGGAAAGGGAAAAAAATAAAGGAAAGTCAGATCAACACAACATGTTAAAAAAATCCAAATAAACTCTATCATAACGAAATATGCTATCTAATCAGGCAAAAATATTAAATGGTAGATCAAGTTATAACCTACCATTCTGCAGGGACTATACTGTAGTAGCTTAAGCACTCGGCCACTCACAATGATCCAAAGAACAGAAATCATGATATTTGACTTTAGAGAACGCTGCAGAAATATTTTTTTTCTCGAATACACAGGAGAGCAGCATATCATTATATTAAGAAGAAAAAAGGGGTAGGAACCTTACAAGTTACAAAGACACACACCCAAACCACCCAAATGCTACAGAAATATTATTTGTAAATAGAATAGAGATTATTGTTTGAAAATCAATTGTATCTTTTCAAATAAGCTTTCATGTGCAGTTAGATGACATGGCCCATTCTCTGCTTGTTAGTGGTCCTGCTGTTGAGTGTTGACATAAGAAAGAGATGAGCTGAAAACAACCTCAAATACAATTCCTGTGTAGTATGCAAGGCCACGGACCACTGATGCATCAAAACAAATCCAATCAGCATAACCATATTGCTCCGCAAAGGAGAAGAGTTTCTTCAAGTCAGCAACAGCTTCAACACCAGAGCCTAGCACCTCTGCATAAGTATATCAAGATTAAACAAGAACCTTTGCCAAAAGGTCCAGAAGATTAAAAAAACAAACACTTATGTGGATAAAGAAAGCCAAGATTGTCAGCTTAACAACAAATAAAGCACAAAGGCCCAACATAAGAGAATACCTTTAATTAATATTCTTTTAGGTAATACATTTTCCAATTTAGCAACATTACCTCAGTATAATATTCAAGTAAAGGTATATCATATGGAGAATGCATAATAACAGGCCAACAACAAAAGGTTAAGAGAAAACCTTCAAGTTTGGACAATGACTTGAGCGAAAGCACATCAATGATACCCTGGACAGCTTCAGATGACAGCCCAGTTGAAATAAGTTCCTTCTCGATTTCTTCCCTGGTTATTTTACCCAACTGCATAATGCTTATGTTAGAATGCAAGAAAGTCATTACACTGACAAAAGTCTAGCAATAAACAATTACATCAATGCATGGGTATTCAGCTTGTTACAAATAGTTAAGATATAAGATATGAAAAGCAAAACAAAGATAATCTGTTCCAGAGACTGGGCTTCTGTGGTAATTGATCACTGGTTACTTCAAATTCCCAATTTCCCAATAGAGGTAGAATGGTCCATGTCACCATCTAATGAGCAACATGTGCTCTTCGTAGCAAGTGCCAAACTCTTAAAAGGAAACCGGTTTTGGAGGGGTGCACTCTGGGCTCTAGTAAGAGTTGAGGTGGTTTAAGTTTAAGATTTATTCCATTACCGAAAAAAAGTTAAACCTCTAGTGTATCAATGAAAATGTAACAATATGAAAAGATATACAAACTATCCTGTTTCTGTTTGCAGTTCAATGTTATGAATTACCACAACTTGTCAGCTCCCAAAGCTACAAATAGAGTATGATTGGCAAGCAGATAACATGGTACTGTAACCCAGAGCTGAGCACAACTGGCAAGAAAATAATATGGTACAGCAATCAGCAATGAACAGATGGTAATTCAGTAGCAGAATTTGGGCATACTTTATCAACAATAACACAAACTTCAGTGAATAAATGTTCTGGGATGGAGTACATAGTCAACACAGCCTGAAGAACCTGCAAAAGGCAAGTGACAACCAGCAAGAAATCAGAGAAAACGCATGCACTAACATGTATCATGACGTTATAATGTATTCAGGTGTCAGCAGCTACATCATTTTTAGGTAATCCAATTCACAGAGTTCTTATTTCCTTATGAAATAGGTAATAAGGAATAGAAAGGACATCCACTACCATGAAGCAACATGATTATGTACCATACCAATTTGGTCATAGTAGTTTAAGATTGTGTGATTAATAAGTACCAAAATATCTTAACAATCTACTTTTGGAAGACATACGGCTAAGGCAAAAGCACCCAAAACATGAAAGTGAAATATTGAGCAAAATGTGAACTGAAGATGAATACTTGAGTGTTAAAGGTTACCTTCCGACTGGACACCCTGATCCCCACATCTAAAGATGTAATTCCAAGACGTTGAAATAAGAGAACAATAGCATGAAGAAGCTCAGCCTCAGCCTGATTCGAACAATGAGATGGCAATGCCGCATCAATTCAAAGGTATACGAGCAGTCGAGCACAGCAGCATCTGGAATCATCAATAAAGGAGAAGGGTGGTACCCGAACTTTAGGCACACCAAATATATCCATATTCCATTGGTAATGTTCCCGCCTTCTTCCTCTAGTCATGCGCTCGTACCGCCAGCATTGTCCTATAGTAAACCATTTCAGTGGAAGGGAAACTGATTTTCTAGACACAAAAGAGTAGATGAAAATCAAATTCTGAAAGAAGAGGCATGAATAGATACTAGATACGTTCCAGTGATGAGAAATAGATTAGCAAAGGCATACGTACCCTTGTTTTATGACTAGCCGCGCGAGGGAAGGGGTGATTTCGGGCCTGAGAACAACACGGCGTCCCCCTTTATCCTCAAAGTTGTAGAGCTGCGGTGTAGAATGAAAAGCAAAGTTATAAATGGCTCCAATTCAGAAACCAGAATGGGCTTATCCGCTGAATAATGATGAAGACGAGAACACAGACGAGTGGGGAAGAGAGACCTGCTGCGTAATCTCTTCCCCTGCCTTCCGGATGAAGAGAGCCTCCGACTCGAGGACGGGGAAGTCCACCTCCTCGAAGGCCATGAGGCGGGAGACCTCCCGGAATTGGTCGAACAGCCAGGTGCGGAGCCGCATGTCCTCCGGCGGAAAGTCCCTAGTTCCGCGCGGAGGGTTGACATCGACGACGCCGTCAGCGTCACCGTGCGTCGAGGCGGCGTCGCCGTGGGTCAGTGTCGAGGAGGATGCGGCGGAGGAGAAGAGACGGCAGCGGCTGTGGATGTGGCGGCGCGAGAAGGAGCCTGCAGGGCAGGTGGGGCCGAGGGGCAAGCGCGGGCGGAGGAGGAGGAGGTGGCGAAGCGACGGCGGCGGCGACCACGCCGCCATCGATTCGACTCCACTGGCAGATTGGAAGCGGGTGGCTCGGGTTTGCGGCGCGGCGGGCGGGCGACTCGGCAGGCAGGCGGTCCGGGCGGGTGGCTCGGTCAGGTGGCGCCCGAGCGCTGTGGTCCGTGGATAAAGCCGCGCCCTTCTTGGAGCGGACCAACCAGGGATCACCAAGAATGGCCGAAAGAAATGTTGACTGTGGGTGTGTTTAGATGGAAAAAGTTGGGGTGAAAAGTTACTGTAGCACTTTTCGTTGTTATTTGGTAAAATTTG